>OY735218.1:33919691-33992191 GCA_963457665.1 Thysanoteuthis rhombus
TATGTGCATATATATATATATATATATATATATATATATATATATATATATATATATATATATATATGCACACGCACACACACGCGTATATATATATATATATATGCGTGTGTGTGTGTATGTGTGTGTGTGTAACATTGTGGATTTCTTTTTTTAAAATGGTTGGGGAGTGCCTTTCTTTCAACTGAGTCCTTGCCCTTCTTGAAGTCTTTTAACGCCACCGCTGGGCCTCAGCCCTGGATCATCACCTCCTGATATATGTATGAAATTATCTTCTAAAACTTGGTTTTAGGTAACGAATGGATAATTTACAGATATTTACATGGGCTTTCCACTTATTTATTCTTAAATCAAATTTTGAGAACATTTACATCAACTAAAAAGACAACTTGTTAAATCATTATCCACTGGAAATATTCCGCCTCAGAGTAATGTAGATATACGCTCTTGATTTAAATAATTCTAACTGTTCGATTTAGTTCAAAATAAGTTTTTTTGTCTCAATGGTTTGGAGATTTCGAAAGCGTTATATTCACACTAAATTTCATCAGAACGATTTATATTCAATGAAGTCTTTGATGTTATGTTAATTTGGTTGTTCGTAAAATAACTACCGAATCGAAAAGATGCAAAATTTCATGATTTTCTTTTTAGGTCTGGGGCCTTAAACATGCAAACTGTATATAAAAAAAAAAAGAAACATATCTTTAAAACAAAGGTTAATTTTACAATATGAACAGGTAAACTAGACAAATCGAGAGTATATATCATATTGCAGCATAACTAAATCGTGGTATAATAAAAATCGACCAAACAATCAAATGATAACTGCAAAATCAAATAAATAAAAATATCAAATAGACTCTATTTCAAATAACATTAGATGCAGAGAGATAAGTAAGAATAATCCAACGTTCGTCGGCTTTGAACGGAAAACTAATAAGTCGCTCTATTACGGTAGTTCTCACAGTCCCATGACACCTTCCTTCTCTTGTGACCCAAAGTTTCCTAAATTCCTCTCCCATTTTAAATTATAATCTAGAATTATTTTCTTTTCTTTCACCATTTTACTCCCCATTGTACGTTCCTCTCTTGACTGAAATTCCACGCTTGGCTAAAATTCCTCCCCTGGGAGCCAAGTGAAAATCATAGCTCTATTACTATCAACATGTTTTGCAAGAAATTATTATCCCAACCACAATTAACAATAAATAATTAATGTTGCTATAATAACAATCGAGAAATAAAAAGGGAATGCATACAATAGAAATAAGTACGTGGAAGGAATGATTGTCAGTTTGGTCGGAGTCAACTTATTACATTAAAACGTTTACTATAAACGGTTTCTCTTTATAATATTTCATTTACATGATTCGCATTCAACTTAATCCAAAAGTGGGAATGCTCTTCCTTCGTAGTCGAGTATGACCATTGTTTCAGTCTCTAAGTAGTGAAGTTGCTTGGCAAAGTCTGAAGCCATGACTTGCGCTTGACTTGGATTAAAGTGAGGGAGCATGGCGTATGTCGTCAGCCTCACTCTCTCATCCCTATCTGCCTGAACCCAGCGGCAAGATATAGTCAGGATAGCTGGAAACAGACCAGGATGCAGTTGATGATCAGGGAGCTCTTCTTGTCACGCCAAATAAGAATGATCCATAAAAGAACATTTTTTTTGTAATAGTTAGAAAGCCAAAAACGCTTCTAATGTCTACTCTCTTGTTTTTCAAATCTTCTTTCTTGATATTTAAAAAATGTTTTTACATCTTTCTTATACTTTTGAAAGACATTTCAAAATTTCAAAGCCACAGCAAAAAATCAACACAAAAGCAGTTTACAGTGATGTTGGTCCTTGTAAAAAACATATCTGAACTTACATGTATGGATGCATGTACGTGCAATAACTGTACATTTACACAAAATAAAATTAATTAATTAAAAACCATGCATTAATTTGGTCTAAATTATTGGTATTATTATTATCGTTATCATCATCTACCATTTAACATTCATTTGTTGTAGATAGTCAAGTAGTCGCATCAGTAAGTATAGTGGGATTTTCGTCTGATGTGGGCGAAAGACTCTCAAATATTTCGCTCTTTGGGGATTCTGAATCTCTATGGGCTAAAGGTGACGAGCCCCCTTTTTCATCATCACCATCTTGTTCTTCATGACGATCAGGAAAGTCCAATATATCAGTAACTGATGGTTCGTCGTTAAACTCTACGCTCCTCTCTGGTATCTCTGTTTCGTCATTTAATACCGCCCCCATATCAAAACTGGAGTCAGTCATCTTTTCTAAGTCAATGTTAACTCCGTCAGGAGAAATACAAATTCCAGCTTTCCAATGGGTTTTTAGACCACTTGGACTGATGTATTTGCGACAGCAGTTCGGACATTCATACGGCCTCTCGTTCGTGTGAAGTCTCTTATGAAGCTTCAGATGTACGAATTGGGTAAATTTGGAAGGGCAAAGCTTACATTGGAATGGTTTTTCTCCGCTGTGTAGACGCATGTGAGTCTTGAGGTTGCTGGTACTACTGAACCGCTTACCACAGGATTGACACTCGTGAGGTTTTTCGCCTGTATGGACCAAATGGTGCTTCTGAAGATGAGCAAGTTGAGTGAAGCCCTTTCGGCATGTTTGGCAAACGAACGGTCGCTCTCCCGTATGCGTTCGAAGGTGGACCTTAAGGTTTGACAGCTGCCCGAACGTTTTGTAGCAGACATTACATTCGTAATGCATCTTGCCGTCTTTTTTTTTAAGTGGATATGGCAGAGAACGATAGCCACGCATGTTATTGCCGGTGTTACTAATATTCCCACTTAAGTTTCCTGGCTCAATTTTAGGTTTGCTGAGGTTCAAGACCTGCTCGGGCTCGACAGCTGTGTGTTGGATTCTGTGTTCTTGGGGTCGAAAACCGAGATGGCTTTTACTCGAGTGTGAGAAAGCAGAATTAGAGTCATGGGATGACAATGAAGTCGGTTGGAATGTCGGAGGAAAGAGTTGCCATTGGAAGCCTGAGTATTGGTACACGTTGGGTAGTGGGTACAGAGGAGGTAGAGAAGGAGTAGGAAAATAAAGGGAGTTTGATCCTGCAAGAGATTTTAGTGGAAGTTTGGAATGAGCCATTTCTGGCTGGAACGTATTCCAGAACGCTGACATCGGAGCTAGATTAGACACCATAAAGTTTGGTGCTTTGTACGGCGTGACAAGCAGCGGCATTGAACTTTCAGGTTTACACCCTTCGTTAAGTTCCGATTTTATATAACTTTTCGAGTTGGGGAAATTGTTAACGCTGCTCTTATTTTCAAACATGTATTTAAGTTCTTTGCTTCTAAAAGTTAATGTGAGATTGTTACTTATACACTGAGCGTTATCAATACTCGTGTCAATCTTATTTGAACCAGGCTCAGTGTTCAGGAAATGTTTTTCTGCTTTAGATGAGTTCTGAAGCATTTGAGTTTTGTTGTTATTCGTTGTTACTGGAGAGAGACCATTTGTTAGCTCAGAGAGACAATGTAGGGTCGGTGATGCATGCAAAGATGTGTCTTTGGGATAAGGATGAACGGAACCGAACCGGAAGGCCGAAGCCCGCGACAGAATATTATATTCCTTCTGAGTTCTGCAATCGATTATGCCATTATCAGAATCTTTGATTTGTACACTGCCGGGTACAGTTTTCAATTGTTCTTTCATCAAAGGTTTTTTCTCGCTTGGGAAAAGTCTTGAAAGTTTCATGTTTGATGAACTCAGGGGCCGGAATGATGGTTTTGTGTCAGTTGAATCTCCTGAAACAATAAAATTAGAAACGTCTTGAAGTAATCCGTAGAGAAAACGAATAAAAAATGAATAAAAAATGAATTATCAATATTGTAATCGATCTTTTTTTTTTTTTTTTTTGGCAGATTAGAAAAATAGAGATAAAAGAATAGAAAAAGAACGTTCATTATAATTTTATTGTAGAAACTAGATCAGGAGGAATAATTGAAATTATGGCTGTGACCACTGAATTTACCTATATATCTAACACCTAACAAAGAGACGGACCCGTATATTGAGAACCATGCAACGTGCACATGAAAGAATAATGCTGGGCCTCACATGGAGACATCACAAGACAGCACAGTACATCCGAGAAAAGAAAAGAGTCAGGGACATAATAGAATCTATTAGAAATCTCAAATGGCAGCGGGCTGGCCATGTTGCAAGAATAGCAGACAACCGATGGACATCATGACTCACGACATGGATCCCCCGAGATCACATGCGCAACCGAGGCCGGCAGAATATTAGATGGAGAGATGAGCTAGACAAGTTCAGGAAGTACTGGCTCCGCGACGCCCATGATAGAGAAGTGTAGCAAATCCTGGGGAAGGTCTATGTCCAACGAAGGACGTTAAAAGACTGATGATGAAATATCTATCAATTACAGATTTTCAATAAGTGTTATTCTGATTGATCATGTCTAAAAGGATAGAAAATGTCAATAATTCCCTTCAAACTTTGATTTTGCGACAAGGACAGTGATAATTCACAGTTTACTTATTTTCAATTGGACAACGGGCGAATTTTCCCAATTTTAATCACATAAAGTAAGGAAAATAATTACATATGGATGTCAGTATACTGGTCACAAAAGCAAAGTTTGAAGGGGAAAATAGCATTTTTTTTTCACACATAAGCAATCAGAAAATAACACTCACTACCAAAGGGAAAAAATTGCGTAGCACGATGATGTTACTAATTATTTACTAGTATTTCCTTTTATCTTATAGCAACTTTGATCAGGCAATCAATCTACGTCAGCGACTGAACAGCGTGAATCGGAAATAAAGAATGAGTTCTCGGTGAGTATCGAACTCACGTCCTTTTTGCCTCAAGGAATAACCAGATTAATCATATACTTGCTGCTTTTACTGACTGGGCTACGAGAAAACCAAGATTGCTGAGTATTATTCTGATTAATCATGTCTAAATAGGATAGGAAATATCAATTATTCTCTTCAAACTTCGATTTCGCGACTAGGACGATGATAATTCTAAGTCTACTTATTATCGATTGGACAACGGGCTTATTTTCCCATTTTTTAATTACATCAAGTATGAAAAATAGATAGGGAGGAACAGACTACGGTAGATCTTGATAGACATGCAATGTAAATTTTCATGGTTTATTCGGGGAAAGTAGATATTTAACGAAGGGGAGTTCATTTTAGTTGTTTCGGTGTAATGCAGTATACTTATCTTGTTCGCTAAGAATATTTTTGATAATATCTGTTATCCGATTTTATTGCTCATCACCAAGACCATAAATCTAAACTAGACAACTGCCAAGGGCTCAGACCCCCAGAGAAGTATAGTATTGTCCTTTTAAGAGAAAATTTAGAAGATCAAGCAAGTGGGGGCACAAATTTCAATTCTTGCCTAGGGTGCATAAACCCTCGCAACAACCCTGACTATCTCCCAAGTCGCAAGGCCAGACAAAAAAAGTGAATATTAATTGCGCTTTGCCAAAAATTAAAGCATTTATCTAATGGGAATAAGCATTAGACCAAATTCACTTTACGAAAAAGAGTCTTATTTAATCCTGATAATTCCCACAGCCATTTGTTTTTGGTTTGTAGAAAAAAGCGACGAAAAGGGAAAAATGGCACCAGTATTTTATCCAAGTGCCATGAAGGACCCGAAATATAAAGGAAACATATTCCTTCCTAAATATTTTTATATTCATCACACATACACACACACGCATGTATAAATGCATATCCAACATTCCTGCGTGCTTTGAGAAGTCACTAAAATCAATGCTCTTGAAAATACGCTATTAGCGTTGAAATAACAGTATGATGCCCATACAATAGAATCCTCAATTATACACCTATAAATAATACATATATATATATATATATATATATATATATATATATGTGTGTGTGTGTGTGTGTGTGTGTGTACATCTATATATATATATATATATATATATATATATATATATGCACATATTCTCATACACACATACATATACATACACACACACACACATAACAGCCGTTATATCCATTGTCAATCTTGACAAGGACTACTCAAATCTATCTATTTATCTATCTATTTATCTATCTATCGATCTATCTATCTATCTACATACACTTACATTGTGTGTGTGTGTGTGTGTGTGTGTGTGTGTGTGTGTATTTCTTCCGAGCGGAGGGAACAGATTGGGTAAGAGATTATGGAATCTGGAAGAATGAAACAAGCAGATGAGACCAGAGAAAGTCACCTGACACATTTAGATAAGTTGACGTTATTTATGTCGACTTTCGTTGGACTTTAATGCTCTGGCAAAAGAATGCCACAGAAGATAAAAAGGCTTTGGATTTAGTTAAGAAAACTGTTGAAATCATTGGAAGATTATCTCTAAAGAACTGGAGACAAGAGTAATAATAAATAGGCTTGAATCTTGGTTTTCGAAGTTCACCTCTGAGGGATCAGTGCTTAGACCGTAGTTGTTCTGAAAGGAGGATATTCTTGGCGCATGCGTGCACATCTGCACATGCGTACATGAGCTTGTGTCTGTGTGTGTTTGAATGCTATTGACGCATGCGCAACGGTAAAAATCCGCTTCTGCATTGATGTAAAGCAACGTACGGATGATACCAAAATCTTCAGTGAGGTCAAACCGCAAGGGAAATGACCTGCTCTGTAGACCACAAAATACTGGATTAAGCAGAGAGTCGAGGGAATTGTCGACTTCTAAGTGCTGGTGGTTGACTAGAACATTCGACAGCTCTGGTCAGAACGCTACGGAAGGGTACAAGCGAAATGTTGACAGAAAATATTTAGACACGAACGAAAATAAGACAAAACGGACAGCACTGTTCATGTCTAACATATCCGCAAATCTCGTACTTTTATTCTCTCTTATTCGCGAATTCACCCGCACCAGGAAGCAAAAGCTGTAGTCCCGATTCATCTATTCTATAGTAGATCTTCTTTTACTTATTATTACATGAAAGTTTTCGTTCGGAACAATACGTGAGTTTGACGTTCTCAAAATGATGGTTATCTAAGAATAACCTACAACTAACCCAAAGTTTTAAACAGTCAGTTTTTGAGGTATGGAATTATTATAATCGTCATTCTATAAGAGAAATCCTTTGCAGTTCAGTGGTTTTTAAATCTTGGGTGCACACATCCCAAGTTGAACGTAAGGCAATTTTAGGGGTTGCGAGTAGAGGGTGGAAAACAAACCTATTTTTTTGTGTTAGAGTTGATTCAAACAATTTCTAATGATTTTAAATAGCTTTATCACGAATACCTCGATACAAACTTTTAACTTCGATTTCTGATAAAATTTCATACTTAGCTATTTACATTTTTTGATACTAACTTTGCCAAATTTGACTTTCCATGCTCAATTTTTTAGTCTTATATTCAAGAGTTGTGAGAAAGATTTTGGATTCTCGAAGAGGCGTGAGCTTTGGAAGAGAACGACTGCTTCAGTAAATTGCGAAACCAATCGCTGACTCATGCACACAGACACAGAGTTAGAGAGAGAGAGAGAGAGAGAGAGATATGCTTGGATAGATATGAACAGATAGATACAGGCTGAAATAGATATAAACATACTGGAGCAGATATTGATAGATTGATGAATATGGACTGAAATAGACACGAAGTATAGAGAAACATGCGTATAAATTGACATAGAAAGAAAGAAAGAGACGAAAAACTACGAGAGATATGAAGAGATTTTGATAGATTTGAACATAATAAGAATTAGATTTGTACAGGCATAGATAGAAGATAGATAGATACTGACAACTTTAACATGAAAACAAAGCAAGAATAAAGTCGAATCACCAATATAGAACTGCATATAGGACAGGGTTGGTCGGGTAAACACAGAATTTATCAACTTCTGTTCGGATAATCTATGCCAATTCATTCTACGATATCCGTAATGAAAGAGTCTCTTTTATCGGTCTCTTACACCGGTGGGCAAAGCAAGAAAAAAAAGAAGCTGATAAAAAAAAGACTCTTTCCTTACGAATATTACACCCACCAGGAGAAGGCCGTAGAATGAATCGTCTGAGACGTCGTGTCAACATTAAAGATGAGAAGAAGAGGTCAGATTGTCCCGATTGTAACTTCTCAAAATTATGCACAAAACATTGAGTTGTTTTAATTCTTTCCAACTTTTGCAGATTTTAGATTGACATTTCCAGACACAACCCAATCGAATAGTAAGAATATCTTCAAAATAGATTGACTACTAAAAGTGTACGAAACAAAATCAAATCGTTTTTATATTCAATAACATCATTTACTAGTTTATTCCTAACCGTCAAAAAATGATGGCAATAATTAAGTAATATCGAAATGGCATTGGACTTATAAAATTTCAAAAACATGAGACAAGGACTAAGGAAGAATCAATGAAATTTTTGGACGAATCAAAGGATTTATTTTCGATCGAGAGGTATTATTCTATTTTATTAAAACAATAGTCCGAAAGTCATAATTGAAAGCTGAGAGTTACCTCCCTCAAATTTGAATTGATATTCATTCAGTTTTTAGTAAGTGCATGGCATTGATAGAGGTATGTGCTCTCTGAGTACTGCCTAGTTATTTTCTCGTTTGATTGAAATGGTCGTAAACTTGGGCGTCCGCAGCCACTTTCCCAGGATTAGGGACGTAAGGATATATTCCCAGGGGGATGGGGCAAAATGATTTACGGACTATTAGGTTCCAACTTTCAAACCTCGTCACTCTAAGTGAGAAGGCCTATGGTCACAGCCATATTTCTCTAGGTTTAAAATCTGGTGAGAATTCATTTCTTTTAAAATATACCATTTGTCACAGTAGCTTTGATGTCTTTTCCGGGATGAGCCATGACTGTCGGCGCTGTTGTTGTGCACATGCTTCGATGAATTCTTTCTCCATAATCTTCCGAAAACCAGACCAACAGCTCTGTATTCGGGGGAACTGTCTTTATTGTGTAGAAATAAATGTCCGTTCCAATTTGGCAGGCGATCAAGTTCTGTTGCTGAGTACTGAAGGCAAAATTTACGTAACGCATCCAGTTACTGCGAGATTCTCGACTCACGTCAACGCATTGATAGACGCCATGTTTGTGAATCTGTTTTGGAAAATCAAAAGGAAATGAATTTGACAGGTGAAAAAAAAAGAAATAATAGTGAAATCGTCATTTTTTTTTCAATCAAAGAAAATAGTAAATCAAAGTCAATGGCAATCGTTTTCGCAAAGAATATAAATAAATTTTGAGATAAAAAAAACTCTTTCCATCTTCTTTCTCTTCTTCCTGTCTCTCTCTCTCTCTCTCTCTCTCTCTCTGTATATATATACAAAGACAGTGAGGGGGGAGCTACTCATTGTGATCACTTTGGGGGCAGGCTTTTTAGATAACAATAAGGCTGGTTGTATGAAGTTTACAATCATTGCAATAAATTCACATTCATTGTTATTGAATTCATTGTTATAAAAAAAACTTCACATTATTAGGAAATAATTTGAAATTAAAATCAAGTTTCAATTCCTTTTAAATAAAGTGATTGGGACCGACCGATTTTGATATTACCCGGAATTATAATAAGCTGCATATATATATATATATATATATATATATATATATATATATATATATATATATATATATATATATATATATATATATATATATGGGAGATTCGTTGTTGTCTTTAAAAATACAGTTTTCAGTATCATTAAACATAGAGCTGTATAATTAAATTCTTTTGAAATCTCAAAAATGTACGCTTCGTTGATATTAGTTTATTAGAATGAAACGCTGTGAAAGAAACGATACGTCATCATTTTACCAAATCGAGAAGCATAATAAAGTACGAAACAGATTTGATTTGGAAATATATCTCATATTTTTATCATTCATTACAATCCACGGCACAGAAATATCCCCATTACTTTCCTATAATTTTTCTGCACCGCTGCAAGTTTCGCTACAAATGATGGCGGACAGACATCGAAATGCATCAACACATATCAACGTGATAATGAAATTTTCAGAGCTTCAAGATCTGCTTCCCTCTCAATTGTTTTTTCTCTTCAACTTCTAATTGACATTTTCAACGACATGAATTAGAGGTGGGGATACTGGTCTTCGCTATTTTGTCCCAATCTTATTTAATTTCATTCGTGACCACGATCACACTGCTTTAAACCTTTCTTAGGTATTCGTTGTTCTTTTCGATGCTTTCCATCTATCATTTTCTCTATGGACCAACTCTATTTCCGAATATCTATATACAATTTATGATGTATTTACAATGAATGCGATGATGGGGGAAGGGTAAACATCCAATTGTGTCCAGCTGAATGAAACGTTGGTTAGAATGAACCTCACCCTTTCCATTCTGAAAGGAGAATAGCCGCTGTTTTTTTATTTTTTTATTTTTTATTTTTTTTTTTTGCGGGATGGGCACGCTATACAATATTATTTTGCTAGAAACGAGTGATACATTCAATAAATAGAGATAGAGAAGTGAAAAACAATTACTGGCTGGCGATTGAGAAAGATGATATTTGAAAGATAAAATAATGAAGACAAAAAACAACGTAACGATGACGTCCTGCAGGAGGCATTGAACAAGTGAAACCCTTTTCTGAACAAAATGAATCAATCAGTTGTTAAAAAAAACATTCAAAATCCCAGTACCTTGATTGAAGATCTTATTCAGCTTTTGGTTCTTTATTTCTATGTTGTGAAATTCAACAATCTCAAGCCTAGCTTTTTTTTTCTGCAGTTAACATTGTAATCCTCTTTCGGAATCGCTATCAACTGCCTCGTTGTGCTTTCTTTAATCTCGACCTCAGTCTGAACTCTTTCGGGGGGGGGTCAATTTTGGACTGCAGCATTAGGGGCCTGGCAAACCTGAGTGATGCGATGTTTTGCCAAAAAAAGCTGTACCATTCGTGGAGAATAGATAGGCTCAATCACTGCAAATGCAACGGTCACATACATTCAATCTAACCCAATTATATCTCACCGCCGACTGAGAAACGCCTGTGAGAATATCTGTTCATTCGTATAGCCGATAATCGAAATATTCAAAATGGCTGGATACTTTCACGACGGACCTCGTACCAGTGGGAGAAACACTAGTACCTACCATAAAATATGAACGCCATGACACTGGAAAAAAACAGCAACCATCATCTATACTCACAATTTTCATCTCTGGCTATTAAAGTTAATCTAATAACTGAAAGTACTCGATTAAAAACTTTTTAGCAGTTCTTACACGCACCGACCATGACCTACACGCTCACGTATAGAGAATGGAAGGTAAAGTAAAGAAAATCCTTGCCAATATCCTTTAATCACACACACACGTATATATTGTCAATATATATATATATATATATATATATATATATATATATATATATATATATATATATATATAAGTACATTGTTAAAATATATTGTAAATATATGTAAATAGTGTCAATATATATTGTCTATATAAATATATTGTCAAAATAAATATATTGTCAAAATGAATATATTGTCAATATAGATATTGTCGATATGAATAGACTAGAAAGCTTTACAAAAAACTGTACATAAAATTTTTTTTCAAAATCTTTTTGTGTCAGTCCCATTTTCTTCGAATGTTCATTTCATTTACGCTGTCTTGGCTGACTGAAGCATTCTCTGTTTAATAACGGGAGATCATTTCAAATAGTTTCAAATAATACAACGCATTCATAATTATTCTGTTGGATTATATATCCATTTCCTAATAACATAATTATTCTTGATATTTCTGCAAATCCCAACATTCTCTACGCGACCTCCAGAGGCGTCTCAAACCTTAATCTGAGAAGTGTCGGCTTAGCACCGGTTTACGATACTTAGTTTGATGAAAATAAATAGTCCAGTGCCTGCTACACTATTACAGACAACCAAATTTAGATATATAAGGATATATAGCCCCCCTCTGCTTTTCGAAGGTTCACTTAGCACCACCTATTATTCGCTCTCAAGAACAAAGCCAGAAAAGCGGAAATAGCCTCCATTGTTTGCTTAGCAATATATATATATATATATATATATATATATATATAGAGAGAGAGAGAGAGAGAGAGAGAGGGAGAGAGAAAGACAGACAGACAGACAGACAGACAGGCAGACAGACAGACAGACAGGGACGGCGCAAATCCTCCTGTACTTCCCACCAACCAAGCCCCCGATGACTCAGCCAAACACACCACCATCATCATTTCGGGGCTCTGAGAACGCTCAAAATTGTTTCAATTTCAAAATGTGGTTATTGCGTTTTCGCTTCACGCCATTTCGGTCCCCGAAAGGTTTTTATAGGAACGTTCTAGTTCCGGATGACGAAGAAACCTGTATTTACGAAGGGTTGCTTTGAACAGCTCACACCGACTGTGTGAAGAGGGAAATATAGGTAGCAAAATTGTGCCCTGTCAACCTTCCATGTGCCTTTCAACCTTGAAAATCAGGGTTCGAACTCGTTTTTGCCAGGGCTTGAACATTGACGAGACGTGCGCAACTATTTCAGTCATGCAGGAGCTATAAGTATGAAAAGTCCACAATAAAGTGCCTTTCAACCTTGAAAATCAGCGTTCGAGCTCGTTTTTGCCAGGGCTTGAACATTGACGAGACGTACGCAACTATTTCAATCATGCAGGAGCTATAAGTATGAAAAACCCTCAATAAAGTGAAAGCTAGTGCTGCGTTGTTAGACTAGGTATAATTTCGTGGGTAAAAAAGAATTTTCCATTGTTATTTTCTGTTAATTCTTTTATTCTCGAGTAATATAGATTGTGACAAAGGATTAAAAATTATGTGAAGGTCAAAAAATTACTTTCTGGGGTGCAAAGAATCTAATTATATTCTCTCTGAGAGCGACGGTGGATGGATTCCATTGCTTCCCTTAAGATAAACCGGTTTGTTCAAAATTCAAAACTGAAGGAACGAGAGAGAGAGAGATGGTGATGTGAGAAAAGGAGAGAGAAGGGAAGATAGAAAGACGGAGTGAAAAGAAGGGAGAACTTGTTTAGAGGGACATCAAATTGGCTTTGATTATATTTGACTAGCAGAAAATTAGTTGCGTCAAAAGGCTGTACCGAGAACTTTTTCCTGTCTACCTCCTTCTGGATGAAGTGGGGCATTTTGTTGGTTGAAGAAATCAATTGCAATTATCTGCGAGCAAAAATGGTTGAGAAAAGAAAAAGAAATCCGCCATCCTATTTTAATAATGGAAGACTGGTTTATGTGGTTAGTTTTTTTATGTCCCTTGAAAGTTACCTGCATGCAAATAAGGAACCATTCCCAAGATGACCCATACCGAGATAAAATAATTAGGCGATCTCTTTTAACATCTTATCATTTTTAAACTTTTTCTCTTACCAGTTTAAAACTAAAAGTTAGTTCAAGTTTCTAGTTCTTTTTACTTATATAAGATTCTATACAATGCCTACCGAATACATTTCTATCTTTTCGGATAGAGATTCATAACGATTTGTGAACAGTAGTGAACATGGGGGAAGCAATTAATGTCCTGAGGTAGCTGACAAGATATCTCGCGAGAATTTTTTTAGTCTTGGGTCTTCTTCTCGTGCAATTGATCGGGTAATGAATCAGGACAATTTATAGATGGTGACGAAGGCAGTGAAAGTAAGGTTTGAAAGGTCTATGTTGCATTCGGTGTATTTCGTCGATTTCTTTTTTTGCACGTGCTTTTGCTTTCATGGTTTCCCCCCAAAATATCCCAATTTTAGATGGTTACGGAACCAAGCAACATGGCTTTTTAAAAGTGTGGTGTTTTTTGTTAAGGAAATTGAAAAGAAAAAAATTCTAAAGAACCCAGTAAAATCCACCATGCACAAAATACTCAAGTAAGGCCAAAGAGAATATCGACCTAAACACTACGTCCAAAACAACAACGGTGAGGACAATAATCCAAATATTGCATGGAAGGATGAAAATATTTAATCACAGAACTTTGGACAGTATAGATAAATTGAACAATATATTGCCCGGAACGTAATGTTACGAACAAAAAGGAAGATATTTTTCGAGTATTGTATGGTGTAATGAAAATGCTTTTCAGAACTTCAGTCAACACATGAAAGAACATGCTGTTCAAGACGTTGAAAACACTAGTCCGAAAAAATATCGAAACAAAGAGAATATATAATCTCAAAACTTCAGACGGTACAGGAAGACCGAAGATGATATCAGCCGAAAGGTTAAGCAATAGTATTTCTTTATGTGGCTGGACAAATGACGGATGGATAGTTGGCTGATGGACATTTCACAGGCAGATTTTTGAGCAAACGTGTATTTGTCCGGACAGACTTCAATTTTGTGTTCAATTCTTCGGTCGATTCAATACCATTCCTACTGCTACCTGCTCAAATGTTAACTGCTAGTCTCATTGATCTTTTCTTAGTTTTATACAGCAACTTTGTATAAAACAATTACAATATCTTTCATAGTAATACAGAATTTCTTATCAAATAGTTATATCTTTTTATAGTTTTTATCATGTGCTTTATAAAGCTGTTACATTGCAAAGGAAATGAAAATGATAAACACAATCAAAATAATCAGATGTTCATTCGGTTATATGTCCTTTCGACTAAATGCCCGTTGATGAAATGTCAGTTCTGTGAAATGTCCGTCTGTGAAATGTCCTTCGGCCAAGCGTCTGTCGGCCAAGTGTCCGGGAGACATTTTATTATTAGTGTTGAAAAAAGAATTTTTAAGATTAATTGGAATGATAAATTGTACTGTCGTGTATAGAATTCAGTATACACATTCCTTACACATATGAAACACGAATTAAATCTGATATCATTTTAATATTTATTGCATATAACCTTGAAAAAACAAATGGATAAATGAATGTGATTTCACGAAGAAAATATCAGGAATGATATTCATTTTTGAATAAAAAGAAGATTTTTGTGTTAATTTTGACTACAAATTATCTTCATCTTAATTGCTTGAGTTATTTTTATCACAACTCAGCACAAGCATTATGAAAACTAATTTCAAAGATGAGATGAAAATAAACAGTATTCAAATTAAATACAATAGGTTACAATGCTTCACCCGATAATTAAAATGAATTATAAAAACTAAAACATTCTTTTACTTTCGGAGATTACAGTACGAAACAAGGTTTTCGACATAAATGAATCAAGCTAGTGTCGGACTCTTTTGACGTCCATTACGGGCGAGTATCTTGTACTCGGACGCCATCATAGTCTCTGTTTGTCTTTCATATGATATGTTTGGGACCTGAGAAAGACCAATTGGTTGATATTTATTAAAAAAAGTATCAAGTGACAACTGGTTTCAGAGCTTTGATCACAAATAAAGTCGCGCCTTATTAACAGTTCTTGTCATCCTTACACAGCGGTAAGAAATCTCGTATTTAAATCAGAAGAATTAGAAAGGAGAAGTGATGACCTGTTTTGGTTTTTTCTTTGGTTTGTGCTTTTTTTTTTTTCTCCATCTCGGTATGCTCACTCACCCGAGACTTTACTAAACATTCGTGGGGCTCAAAACATGCGTGAAACCGGTGAAATATCTTGATTAAAGGTAGTAAAAGCAATTTTCGTCAGTATGATTCCCTTTCAACGGTGTACTAAATGTCCTCAAATCCGGTGGCCTCTCTACATCTCAACTGTCACCAATTTCACTGCGAACTGATATTGTGACTGCTTTCCCAGCGACACGCCCGTCTTGGCTTGAAGCATATTTGACAATATAACAAAAAGCTTCAGCTAACTTTCAAATGTAAGCAAAAGTCTGCAATTAGCCCTCTCGTCGAATAATTATATATTTTCAGTAGCTGGTTTATAGGATGGAATAAAGAATTATTCTCTTGCCTTTTTTTTTTTTTTTTTTCGTGTGGAAAGGAAAGACGGGGTAGGGAATACACTTTCCTTTTCTTAAAGGTTGGTTTCTTTCCTTATTCATTTTTTTTATCAATTCTTTTTCTTTCTCTCTCTTTCGACTGGGAAATAAATTGTAAGTGTAATTTCATTTGTTACTGAGAGAGGAAATTGTTGGACATGGAGAATGCCTCGCTTTAACAGACAATTTCCGGTAATATTTTCTTTACAAAGAAAGTGACTTTACATTTCTGTCCCCGGCCACGCGTACCTATCGACAGTTTTAGTAACGATTTAGTCTACTTACACTTGCTCTATATCTCTCGTCTTGTTTAGAAGCATTGTGATTTTTCAGTGAAAAAAAAATAATAGCAATAATAAATGAGCACAGAACAGAGAATCTCATAGGAAATAAAAAAGAGTTAAAAAAAAAAAAAAATAACCTGGGACTTTAAGATTTACAATGACAATCCCTTCCAAGCAAGGAGACTAAATTTGATAGTTTTGAACAAGGAAAAGAGACTATTATCAATTTTTGATTAGCAACTATTCAGACCGGCAGTCTACTGCAGAATAATGGTAGACAGGGCTTCATCAAACTGCAATTTAAGAAATATATCTGCCTGCACATGTGCGTGAGTGCATGTGTATGAACAGCGATTACTCGACAACTGGCCATTGTACGAAGTTGATATTCGCCATATATATTTGTCATACCCAAGACAGTGCAATGTCAGGTTTGGGGTATTAACAATCCTCGAGAAATATATTGAAAATGATTTTTTAAAAACACAGATTATAGATCTTTTATCTGTGTAAGACTTGGCCCAGTTGGTAAAAGAGACAACTACCAATCACTTGGTTGTGATTTCAAATCCCGTAGGGAACTGTTGATTCTATAAATATGTTTATTTATTAGAATGATATAAGCCCTTACTATTACTAACATGAATTTTCATAGATATGTATGATTTGTCGATTTAATTCGGTCGGTAAGAGAGCCGTCTACCAATCAGTTGGTGTGATTTAAATTCACGGTAGGGGATGTTAATTTTACATATCGTTATGGCTTACCGTGAAAGCACAGGCAGTGAATAGTTTACTCCCCTGAATGTGGTGAGGATTGTTCTTTTTCTTGTTACGACAGAAAAATAAACTCAACTTTAGACTTGGACTGTAGTTTGACAATGAAAACAAGTTGAGTTAACACTTTTGGCGTCAACGCTTTATCGTTGACATGTGTTGGCCAAGAATAGAACAGCGAGAACTCTCCATAGACTAAAAAGCATCGCTTGAAAGCAGGTATTAGTCAGAGTAGAGGACAAAATGAATACAAGGTGCATTTTCTAAAGGTGGGACCTTATGTAATTAACGTTGTTTGGTACTGAACGCATAAAGATGGAAATACTGGTCGATAGGTTAATAACAGTCGTCAATGCTTCAGCTAAGAACAACCCCCTGCAACAAAAAAAAACAAAAACAATACTGATAACTAGCTGAATTTACGGAAATACCACGCATGTTGATAACAAAGATATTGTCATTAATTTGGCACATACATTTCTGCAAATAAAGTAAAAAGACAATTTTGTTTAAGTAATTTATTACCTACGAAATGTATCTATGTTAACTATGATAATATGCAAAGAAAAATGAGACTAATATACTAAATTTTACCGGTATTATTATAATCGATTACTTTTGCTATTTGTCTGTATCATGTGGTCTACGATTACAATAACTTGATTTTGAACTTCAGACTTGAGATCGATGAGTTATGAATGAGTGACCGTGCTAATGAAGTTTGAGTCCCTTCTGCTCCCATTTAAGCATAAGTAGCTTATTCCACTGTTATCTGTGCCCATTACTCTTCGAGTGAGGATGCGGAGGGAGAACAGGAAGAATGAAAGATATGCTGAGAATTTAAATTTTATTTCAAAATTATGTCAAATACTATGCTTAAGTTCCTTTGGACAGCGATCGCCTCCTAGCCTTTCTTTACCCACTTTGTAAGCAGTGAAACATCAAAAGGGAGAAAAGAATGATAAAACTCAATAAAATGTTAAAACAAATAAATCAACAAGATTTATTGAAGTTGGAAAATACCAGAGAGGAGTTGAATAATAACCAGAAATTGTTACGGTCGTGCACACAAACAAACAGAATAATATGTAGGATAATTACTTCCAATTACAGTGATATTGGAAATTAAATATAACTAATATATTACCTTCCAGGTTTTTCTTAGATCTTTGATATCAAACGTACAGTCATCAGCACCAACAATATCGCCAACCAAAGGTCCGAATCTCGTTCCTCGTGGAATATAATCAATACTCCAAACTCCAAGTTCCTAAAAACAAGCAAAAAAATGGTCTGAATAAAAAGTAAAATACCCGCCATCGCAGTCAATAATTGAAAAATTGCAGCATCAAAATTTGAAGTCATGAAAAAAAATTCAATCGAAGAATAGATATGGTGAGGATAAATGCTATTTATGACATCACTGGCGTTTTACACTGGAGAAAAATTCTAAATAGAGAAAAAAAAAAAAACATCTAGAAATATCTAAATTCTCCTGAATTTAGATGTTATTGATAAAACCGTCAAAATAAGAACCCAAAAAGGTGAAAAAAGACTTTTTCCAAAAATGAAAAATAAGAACAATCTTTGAAGATGTGTAATGAGGTACTGGTGCCAATTTTCAAGCCTGCAATCAAAACGGTATGGCTAGGAACACTGGAACTCACATATACATGAACAAATAAAGAAACACACATGCGTACGCATGTATAAAAAATGATGGAACCCTTTGCCATCTTCGATGGCTTCGGCTGTTCAGTGATATACAAGTGGAGCTCCTACTTTGGACAACCCTAGTAAGAGCAGACAAATATCACCCGATATTGTTCCCAGATAGGACAAAGCTCAGAGATTGTCCAATTTTCTTGGAACGCATCTGTGCAGAATAGGAGCTTTTGAAATTGAAATACATAGAATAACAAATAAACATAAGTTAAATATGAAGATATCTGAATATAAATTAAATCTTATAGAAATCATCCAAATGTTCAAATATTAGCGGTTCATACAACCCATGATATCACAGAGGATTTATTAAACAAATATGTCAAAACTTCAACTCACCTGGCTGATTACATATTCAGTGACACAGCAAATACTAAAAGCATTTATAACTAGGAAGCACACAGAGAGTACATACTTTTGCCTGCACCACTGACAGGGGAAGTAATCGTGCATGGATCCACCCAAAAATTTTATCACCCCTTCCGTAACTTATTGCCCTCTGTCCTCCAAAATCTAACTGAAATTAATTGAGAACTTTCGGAGATACCGTGTAGGCAGAAATTGGAAACTTTTGCTGATAATATATGATACATAATACTAGCACGGGGAGCAGGAGTATGGATCCTTCACAAATCAGTTCCTCTGTAGCCTAATGTCCACCCTTTCAGAAAATTTCATTGAAATCCGTTAAAAACTTTTTGGGATGACATGTGCACAGACGTGAGCGTATACATAAATTCACAAAGAAAGAAAACAGAAAAAAAATATCCATGAGGGGGGCGTGGAGGATAGGGGCCAACCCCTAAAAAGGGGCGTGGTTGTAAAAAGTTCTAGAACCATTGTTTTAAATCGTTAGATTCACTGTCACCCAATATGTCATTGCAATATCGCTTTAAATAAAGTAATATAATAACGCACTGTACAGCAATAATTTATTATATTCTCGCTTTGGGTGACTTAACTGCGACCTAATGTCACCTTCCCAACAAAATTATGTTTGGATGACGCGCAGTGAGGAGATTTAAATCAATTATCGTTCTGGAGCCTTGTAAAGGTCTGGGCTAGTTTCAATTTATTTGTTGACTAAAGCCGGTTTTGGTTTATAGTTATTTATCACGATTAGCTTAGTGAGACATAAAGCCATAAGTATGAGGCACTTAGTGAGAAGCAAACTCACTACATTAGTTATAGTCTGTGAGATCTGCGTATCAACCGTTGCTCCACGGTGAGGTAGTTTGTTTTTTTTTTCTGGTAGAAAGATACAAGTATGGCTCATATAGTGAAGACTGAACTCGCTACATTAGCAGTGGTATTCGAGACCAGCTTTTTAACTATTGCTCCATGGCAGAATGATCTACTACTAGTATGGGGTATATAGTGAGGACCGAACTCACTATAGTTTCACTGGTCTGCAGGACAATTTTACCAACTAATGCTCCACAACGGAGTAGCCAAGTTCAAGTTCATTTGTTCGGTTTTTTTTTTTAGTTCGGCAGACAGTTACTAGTATGACTCACTTAGTGAGGACTGGTCTACATTAGCAATGGTCTGCGAGGCCAGCTTGATAAGTATTGCTCCACGATGGGGTAGCCAAGTTAATTTTTTTTTCCTTTATTCTTTTTTTTTCCAAGCTCAGTCTGTCAGAAAGCCACACGTAACCAGTGATCATACTCACTAAATTATTAATAATCTGTGAGATCAACTTTCTAATCATTTGCCCATACCGAAACGCTGAAGGTGTCCTTGGTATAGTTATATGAAAAGACTGTTCTTCTTGATTTTCTGTCCGCAACACTGGACTCTTTCACAAAGGGGTGAAAATAAATGCTGCTAAAAATACCTCCTACCCACTATTTGAAACTATGGACTCTCACTACTTTTTCCTTGAAAATCGTTTCATAGAAATTCAAATATATCCGTGAATTTTTTTTTGTCACAGGGATCAACAAGTCGTATATCAAATGCACTTCAGGAGACTCTCACTAAAATCCAGGTTCAAATCGTTCCGTACTATGAAAATGTAACATACCATTTTTTTGGTTTTCGACTTGTTATGATCAGGCATAGATTCCCTAAATAATAGTGTCAGCATTCAACAGCTGTTGGAGTCTCGTATAAGTGTGAGTAGTAACACCAGCTTGACATGAATCAGAATATTTAGTAAGAAAATATCGAAACAGTTTCAATTATTCCCCTAGATGAATGGCTATTTCAATACGATAAATTATATAAGCAAGCTAGAGTTGGCAAGCTTTCGGTAGAGCATGCTTGACCTTTATGAACAAGGAGATCTCATTGGTTTTAAAAAGAAGGATTAAACTACCAATGTGTCCTCCCGATGATTCACTGAAGGATAAGGAGGGATTGGTTCTTAAACTAAGAACCATGCAACCTACGGAGAAACAAATGGAGAGATCACAAGACACTGTATTATATCAGAAATCAAACAGAGGGTCAGAGATATAATAAAAAGGTATCAGTAAGTTCAAATGGCGATGGGCAGGCCATGTTGCAACAACGCACAACGTAAATTACCTGAGATCATATGCGAAATTGTGTCTGAGAAAAAATAAGATGTATGTCATGATTTAGACTAGTTCAGTAGCACCGTTGCTCACGGGAACAAGAGAACTAGTGAATCTAGGGGGAGGTCTATATCCAACAATGAACTTCCATGTAGACTAATAAAGCACTAGGTCCGAGGAGGAACGAACTCAGTAGCGATGGCTTTTTCGCTTGGAAAATTGCTACAAAGTGATCTCCTCTACCTCTAATTCAATTGAACTTGAACGAGACTAAGCTAATCTTGGAAAATACATACCCAGGATGTTTCGGAGAATATCCTGAAGAGTGATAATCAGCAAGCTGGTCTCGAGTCCAGTGGGCTCGATCCTCATAGGCTACCCCATTATTATGGACTTGTGTCAAATAGGGCCAAGCTTAGAAATTATTAGTGTTATTGTCAAATGTGATCATTAGAGCGAATAAAGGTTTGGGCGTACTTGTTCTAGAAATCCTACCTATGATATCAGGGATTACATAAGAATCTCATGCTATAACAATTTATGTGTTTCCTTTCTTCAAGGTCTGTGTATTGATTACTAAAGTTGATATAAAAATATGATACAACAGAAAAATCTGCAACAATTTATTTATTTGATAATTACAATGTTGTAACTTAATACATTAATATTATTATTATCATTATTATTTTTCAAATTTGTTAAGTTTCTTCATGAAGAGGTAGACAAAAAGTAAACAATATTGAACGTGACCTCAATTACCAACAAATGAAAGTGTTGACTACGTCGCAATTATTCGTGGGTTAAATTTCCTTAATGCCACTAAATCATGCGTAAAGGGATTGGCAAGACAAGCAGACGTTGAATGAGTATCTCAGATGAAAACACCGACTATGTATTTGACATTAACCCGTTGATCCCCGAAACCTGACCACTTGCCGATACATTATCCCATGACATTTTGGGCGAATTTCACAATTAACAAAACAAGCCAGCGTTGAAGAACTGCGATTGGCTAGTGCGAAGTTGCTCACTCTCGGCATAATTTTCATCGTTTACCCTCATGTCGTTATTAGATTCAAGTACTTTGAATAAAACTTCTTCTGTGCTCATGAAGCTTACCAGCCTCCTTTTCACGACTGAGCAGCTTATTTGATCGGCGTCTCGATTCATCTTCATACGGAAGAAAACTTTTCGAATTATTTGCAAGGATATGTCGACAAAAGGTTCAGCCATTCATCATCAGTCTTTTATCGTCCGTCGTTGGACAGAGACCTTCCCCAGGACTCAGCAGATCTCTTTTTCCTTGGTATTGCGAAGCCAACACTTTCTGGACTTGCGTAGTTCATCTCCCCCATCTTGTATTCATTCGGCCTCGGTTTCAAATGTGATCCCATGCTGTGAGTCGTGAAGTCCGTCGCTTATCTACCATTCTTGCAACATGACCAGCTGATGGCCATTTGAATTTCTAATGGATTCTATGATGTCCAGGACTCCTGTTTTTTCCTAATATATCGCACTGTTTTGTGATCTCTCCATGTGAGGTTGAGCATGATTATTTCATGTGCACGTTTCATGTTTCTCTGTTCGAGGGTCAGTCTTTTGATTAAGTTCCATGTTCCAACTCCATTGGTGACTATCGAGCGGATGCATTGGCTGTATGCTATTCTTTTTAGGACTGATGGAACTTTCTTGTTCTTGAAGGTTGAACTTGATCTGCCGAAGGCTTGTCACCCTACATTGATTTTTTGCTTGATTTCTTCTTCTTTTGAGGATTTATTAACTCCATTCCTAAAAGTACGGAGTAGTACTATACTAAATGTTTCAAGCTATTTCACGGACCCTAAATTTGAGATACATGCTCTGACCCGATTTACCTCTACAAAGGTGATTAAACGCCGGAACGTTTCACCTGTACACCGGTATCACGAGTTCTACGGGTTAAACAAATCTGTGATTAAGGGTTTCGGCCAATCTGTGGTCTTCTCCAGTAGTGCGATCCGAATTTTTCTCTTAAGTTAATCCTTCAAGGGGGAAACAGGATACGAAAGATTGAACATATAACATCCACGACAAATAAAAGAATATAAGGAAAACAAGTCTGGTTAGTCAACATTAGAAATCGTCACGTGACCCATGCAATTTGGTAGCATGTTTGGTTCAGGGTGATCAATTGAAAAATGGAAAGAGAGGTGATCAATTATTTAGTTACTTCCCTTGCTTTTTCAACAAAAAAAAAGAGACCTGTTTTGTTTTTCTAGACATAAGTAATAAACGTTTAGATTTTCAGTCCTCTATCTTAATTGGTGCCGCCCTGTATGCTTGATACATACATAGCCAGCCAAACCAACTAGAAAATTGATGAAACCTATTTTGACAGTCTTGGTTGAAAGTTTCTAAAACCAACCGTCCGCTGGAAGTCTGACGAAAGGAGCATAAAGCTTTATCCAAAGTAAACACTTTTAAAAAAATTTCTGCTTTGGCAAACCATATTGGAAGTGAAACAGGTTCATACTAGTATTTATGGGATGAGATCCAAATAAAAGATTGGGTTCATCAGTTACGTTAAACAACAGAAAAGGAAGGAGGGCATATGTTGTGTTCTATTTACCAGCTGTTATTGTGTCATAAGAAGTGTGAGAATCAATAGATGACGTACCAAGCGTTTGTTTTGTACAGTGTTGCCAAGTAACTAGAACTGTCAGCAAAAATGGCAAAAATCGGCTAAACTTTTCTATTTACAGTTAACTTTTTGGCTAAAAAATGTTATACATTCAAAGTCCACTCATCGAATAAAATGATGAAAAATTTTACACCTACTTTAATTTAAGCTTCCTGTGTCTTTTTAATAGCCAGATTTTAGATTGTGGACGCATCGTTGAACTTGTGGTTCTATTTTTTGTTTGTTTATTTGTTTGCCCTACTGAGAAAAGTGGACCCCCTTCTCTTCATACGGATTGCATACCCGAAGAAGGTCGTGGAATAGATCGGTCGAAATATCGTGGTAACAACGGAAACAACAAGAAGAATGATCTTAAACAACTCTTGGGATCACTGAATATTATATTTGACACAGAGACTGTGATGAAGGCAACTTCTATGAATTAAAGCATTCTTATGAAATAAAGTCTCAATTACAAGTTTTCGGCTCCTAACTGGAGATAAATGCATAAGGGTTATACTACGCCTTCAAAACTTGTATTTTGATCCAGCCAGTCTAACGGAGTGATTTTTTAACTGTAAATAGAAGCTGGGTCAATCGTTTTGGGCCAATGACCAAAACTACAAAAACAGCTGTTTTCTCTTTTTCCAAGATAAATTGTGCTTTATTGGCTATATATCTAATGGCGTCTGTCTTCGGGGACTCAAACTGAATATCGTCGGTCAGCTACTCTTAAAAGGCAACAATAATCAATGGAGAACGCTTTGCTTTGCTGGCAAAGAGACTACTACAACGCCAAAGGCTACAAAAAACTCATCAACAACTGTGGTTTTGTACCTTATTGCGAACAGTTGCAACCCCTTATCCGTGGGGGATATGTTCCAAGAGTTGCAGCCGACGCCTGATACTGCAAATAGTAACGAATCCTATGTTTTCTATGCTTTTTCCTCTGTATATATTCAAACATGCATTCATATGATGGGATTTGATTTATAAAATTAGGCATAGAAAGGTATCAACAGTAACCGATAATAAAATAGAATAATTACTACAACAAGCTTGGCTGCGCTATAGCCAAACACCCTGCTTTCATTGAAATCTAAAAGGTAAATAAAATAGAATCCATTCCTCTATACAATATCAATGCAAAACTACGTATTTTATTTGAACACATTTATTACTATTTCCTCCAATGAGACAAGTCGACCTGATGTGAGAGAGTGAATTCGTCATCAGTTTTTCCGCCCTCAGCTCTTATTCGTGCCGTCATGACGTCACTGGTTTTCAGAGAAATCATTGTCATCGTTGTGACAAAGGAAAATGAAGTCAAAACTCTATAGTTGGAATTTGACAAAATATTTTGATAAAAGTTATGTGACAGATATAAAATTCGTCCTACCGTAAGATCTCAGCAACCTCAGCATACGTTTATTTCCTTTCCTTATTGAGTCGAGAATTTTTCATTAAACTTCTCTTCCATATATCTGCATCACTACTCTTCCGTTTGAGGACGACTATTTGGTTAAACTCATGAATAGTTTATTTTTTGGGTGGGCTGCGAGAAATTGATATTGCTAATAAGATGAGAACCACTATATTTATTTATATCTAGGTTAGTAAACTTGTCTACGGCAGCATTTGTGATATTCCACCATTAAATCGTATCTTAACTCTGAGTCAAATAATTGTAAAGTCGTGTGTCGCATTTGGTAAAATAGCATCATTATTAATGTAATAATTTACTTCCTTAACATCATAATTGATCACTAATAAACTGATATTCTCTAATCTAAATCTCAGATGCGTGTTCCATTTACAACAGTGTAAATGAGTATAGAGATGTGGATCCATACCTTTCTCAAAATTCCAAGTGGACATCACGACTCACAACGTGGATCCCAGAGATCATACGCGAAATAGTGGCCGGCAAAAATAAGATGGTGACGATATAGACAAGTTCAGGAGATAATGGTGCTGTAACACCCACGATCGAGGGGTCTGGCGAATCTTGGGGAAGGTCAATGTCCAACGACTGATGTTAAAATGATGATGATGATGATGATGATGATGATGATGATGATGATGATGATGATGATGATGATGATGATGATGAACAAAAGAAACCTCATCTGAAATTCGAAATCTATCTACCGACTCTGTTGCCCACGCTGATAACCATTACGTTGCCTCGCACTTCACGTGAAGCATTTTCTTTCATTAACCGAGGAGACATCATTATGATGTTCTTCACTCAGTGTTCGAAGATGACCCTGGTTTCAGCTATGAGAGATTCAGCCGCTGCAGTGCACTGCGGAGTCTGGAGTCGTGATTGTGTTTGTTGACGAGGGCGCACTTTCAGTTTCACCCTCTCGTTCCTGGCTGTCAAGGTCCAGCCACAGGACGTGGTCAGGACGGCTGGAGATAGACAGAGGTAAGATAGATGACCTTTAAGCTTTGCATGTCACGCCTCTCTCATCGCACGCTACGTGTTGCTAGCATTAATGGGGATCGCTACCTAGTTTAGAATCAGAGTTATCCGTCTCCTAGACTGATTACCAACTATGGTTACAGAGTCCAGTTTCCCCTACGATTTATCCCTAGCTGGAGGGGGAATAAATGGATTCATGCTTTCATTACCATGATTCGAGCACAAACTGCATCAGTTTGAACTTAATTCACCGATTCCATTCTCTGTGCCGTTAAATGTTAATTGTGGGGTATTATTGATGAACTGCTCTTGCAGTCAATTTCGAATAGGTTCAATCCACACTTGGTGTCTCACTATTATGACCTTGTGTCAGACTAAGCTAAACTGATTGAGGTAGATATCAAACTTGTATAGATAATGACCCCAGTGAGGAACAAACTCTCTATGCGAGCGAATAATCTTCAAAACCAGTTTTCAAACCATAGCTCTAAAGCATCCTGGTACTTACTCAGCCTAGTCTGGCACAAGCCCACCGTACGAGGGAGCTAGTACTAATTTGTTAATCACTGCTCTTCGACAGTGATGAGAACAACAGGAATAACAATATTGGTTTAGATGATTAATGGAATAAGGACAAAGCCTCATTTGAGAAACAATATGGGTTAAACCAGAGAATGTATTTGCCGAAACATGAAAACTCTGGGAGATGTGTATATGTCCAAGCAGGAACATAGCTAGAGATTGGGGATAGGGGTAGGGGTTGACTCCAATATTTAGTGAGATTTGTCAATAGAAATGCAATAAGTACTATTCATAAAGCTTTTGGCTCTCCATCGAAGGACCCGGGTGGGGTCCAAATCGCCCCACCTCCACAGCTACGCTCCTCTATCCCAGTATTCCATCGAATACATCTTTTCTGATCCACTTTGCAAAGGTGGAATGAATTAGAATTCCCCTACTATAGTATACCTTTCGGACCTCATTGAATAACAACTCTTTGGCAATCTTCAGCATTTTATAAATATTTCAAATTAGCTATTCGTCAGGCAGTTGTCATATTGAACTCAAGTTGGTACAAGTCACTGGGATTCGCTAGAAGGTAAATCGGATAGAGCAAGAATTATGAAATGCGTCAGTGTTCTACCTGATCGCTATAAATAGTAATGACTGATGTCTTCATGTCGTGGCTGACAATAAGTACAACACTTTATTTTACTTATACATATATATATGATAAGTTATTGATATTACTATCTGACAATGTGAGTTGGGAAAGACAGTTTTAGGAACTAAATCTTGCTCGAACCGAATTATTTACGGTCTCAAGCAAAACAACAACGATCGGAAAAAAAAAGAATTGGGCCCTGGGTGGGATTTGTACCCGCACTCATTTTCACCAAGTTGTACTAGGTCTGCGCTAACCGATTGAGCCACCAGGACTCGGACAGTTTACAATGGTCGAAATTACTCTCTCAACTCATCCAATCTCTTCTCAGATCTCGAGCAGGTTTTATTTATGTTTTCTGTTAGTCTTCTGTTAGTTTCTACGTATATATCATTGTTCTTATGTCAAAAGTATAATAGGTAAAGGATATAAGTATCCAACAGTGTGAATAAGGGAAGACAGTTTTGGGAACTAAATTTTGCTCGAACCGATTTATTCATAGCAGTGGGCTAAAAAACGACGATGAGACTAACAGAAGACATAAACAAAACCGGCCAGCGATCGGAAAAGAAAAAGAATGAATTAAGGGTGTTATTTCGACTTCTATCTATCATCTGAGTACTGGTGGCTCAATCGGTTAGAGCAAACCCTAGGCTACATAGGTTCTCCTATGATAATGGGTGTGAGTTCAAATCCCATCCAGGGCTTGTTTCTTTATTTTCCGATCATTAGCGTTGATCCTCTAAAGGAGGAGATCAATCTCTACACTAACGGATCCCAAAAACCACTACTGCCCCTACTGAACCCTCTAACTGGCTTAGCAGTGAGCGTCAATAAATGAATGAATGAGTAGCTTCAAAGGAAAACAATTAAAACCCCTTTGATGTGTCCACAATGAATATTATAATCTACATTAAGCTGATACTAATGTTCACTAAGATCAACTATGTGCCTGCAGCTGTTGGGTGTAGGCACTGTTGCCAGAGCTTATCATTTTAGATACTGTGTTAAAGTAGCCACCGATCTAGGTAAAATAATTGAAATGTTTCAGTATTTTCACACTTAAAATTCTGACCATCAAACTGATATTCATGTTTACACTGATACACAAGGCCCCAACAGCTGTTGAATGTTAGCAGTCTTCCCTGGGAAAACCAGCCCATCTATCGCAAGGCGGAAGTAAAGTATGGTGGTTCTCGGGCTTTTCGACGACGGATGTTCCGTCGATTGGATATTTTGTCGATTGGGTATTTCGTCGATTGGACGTTTTGTCGATCGGCTGTTTCGTCGATCGGACGTTTCGTCTTGAAAAACGATGTTTATGTGGGTATATGTGGCATATGTGTATGTAAACAAAATGTTTCCGACGAAACGTCCGATGGTGAAAAGCACGGTGGACGATACATTCGTAGGCTAAAAGTCCAGACACGAATTATGGTACGTTATTGTACATAAAATGATTTTAAAAAATAGTTCTTCGAAATGGGTTTTACAATTCCTAGAATATGCTGCTTTTATCATTTTTGTTACTTTAACTCTTAAAACTGGGGTTAAGCTATACATGCAGCAAATCATAAATTATATCTCAGCTAAAAACAAATTTCGACTCATACACAAGAACATACGATACGTTTAAATACACCCATATTCATAAAGTACACATTAAGAAGCAATACGAAAGACATGTTAGAAAAAGCAATTGATTTATTCAATGGGTTGACTTATGTATAGTTTATGCTGTGTGTTCAGATATAGCCATAATTATATGAACAAAGCAAAGGTTACTTCCAATGTTGCACGACATACGAGTCAACGATTTTGTCCCTATCTCTCGAATAAGTAATCAAGACATATTCATTGTTTGTAGCAACCGTGGATTTTCACGGGTCTTGTGTACTAAAGACAGGGCTGAAGGGGCTCAAACTGTCCTGCCATTTACCAATAGCTGGGGTAAGAGGTGGATTCATACTTTTTCCAGCGGTATCAGAGCGAAGTGATTGCAAACTGTACCAGCAATAATTTGAACTCAATTCGGCGATTTCATTTTCTGTAACTCTTAGTTAATACACACCTACCGGACTTACAAGGCACAGCCCTAAAGTAATACACGATGCATGTCAGAAAATATCAATTGGCAAAAAACCATCGATCTATTCACTGATCCCACTTGTATATGTTTATGCAGAATATTTAAATACAACAATACTTATCCGGTACAGATCTAAAGCGAACAAGCCTGACTACTGCAGTGTCATACTCCATTTCTACATATAAGATAATTTCTGCAACTTTTGTATTCTATATCATAAAAATATATTTTTTAGTATCAATGCATTTATTCATGAGAATGAAATACGTCTTGCGTATCTGCAAGATATAATCTCGTAGATATGCAAGACTTGTCAGTTTAGCTCAGTCGGAAAGAGAGCCGACTACTAATCAGTTCGTCGTATTTTCAAATCACGGTATTTTCATTAATGTATTCACTTATCAGAATGAAATAAGCCGTGGCGTATTTCCAGCATAAACTTTAGAAGTGTAAGACCAGTCAATTTAGCTCAGTCGATAAGTGCCACGACTACCGATCAATTAGTCATGATCTCAAAATCACGTTAGATGAATGTTAATTTTCAATCCTCTAAATTTGGTGAGGATTGTTCTTGTCGTTCTTGTTACAATAGAAAAACAAAGTCAACTCAAGGTTCGGACTGGAGTTTGACACAAAGTCTCGTTTACCTAATAAACTGTATTTCCAAATATACCCATGTATTACTTCCGACTCTCAGAATATCAAAAAAGTAGAGCAGAAAAACAATAAAAATAACAATTATAACAAGTCATGCCTCCAACACTGACATAATCAACTCCTAATCAGCCTATGTACTATGTACGATTTTTATAAATCTGTGTAGCTTTAAGTTTTAATTAAAACAAAAACAAAATGTTTTGGTTGAAAAGAAACAAAATGATCACGCTTCCTCGCCCTTAAGAAATGTATAAATATTCACATTCGACAAGAAGAGCGAATTAATTCAATTTCACCTAAGATAAAATAATAAAAATGTTTCCTCCCAAGAACGTGGTCTTCCATTGAAAACTCCTGGTCGATGGCTTGCAGACGATCTATTCACCAGCGACGTCGACGGCGGATTTAAGTTTTGCCTGTGTTACAATCTTTTATTCTGAATCCCATTGAAGGTTTGTGTTTATTTTTTTATCGTTTCATGCCACAAGGTGTGTATGATGGGATAATAATGACACTGAATAAGACTTGGAGACCAGAGGCAAAAGAATTGTTATTCCCAGTATTCGTGTCCACACACCAGAGAAATGACCATCAATAGGGAGTCCCGCAGGACAATGTCCGCTCCAGCAGATTTTCATAAAAGTGTTGAAAAAATCTTTGGCGAAGAATGTTTCTCAGAAACGGCATCAATCAGAACATGTTCGTGTGAATAATTCTTTAATTTTGAAGATAGCAAATAACTAGAACTCGGTCTCGAGATATGATTAACCCTCGAAATCGATATTTCGCTTTTTTCTAAAGGCAGGGAAGGTTGTAGCATTAAATGTGGAGTTTCGCGTGTGCATTTTTGATAACCGGTTAACATTTATGACCCTGTGCCAGATTGAGGAAAATGTGGAGGTCACATCTGAATTTTGATAAAGGTCGGTCTACATATATGATTAACATATTACTATACAATGCACAAGCCTGGTTTTTCCATAATAGTGGACGAAGTTTGTGACGGTCACATGTGCATTTTTAATAAAAGTCGGTCTATGGATATGAATAGCAGATTACTAAACCATTCATAAATTTGGTTGTTCTACATAAATGGCCCTTTGTTTGATTAAATTTTGTAAAAAAACTTCTGTATATAAAAAGCCTGGAGACCGAAGATCTGCCACCCCGGACCTCCTCATTGGACTAAGAGAAATAGGATTAAAGGCACACCCTGATGTCTTTGGCAGAGTCAAGGAAATTAGGTAGTTTCTTGAACTGTACCATAGAGATCAAAATCTCTACAGCGCCTCCCTTGCATTGGAGGAATGGTCAGCAAACTTGTCTCACAGACTATTTCGAATTTAACGGGTTCAATCCTCGCTGGATACCCTACATATTTTGCTTTGTGTCGTAAACTTGGTAATTAATTTACCGTACTGCAATGGTGAGCAAACATCTCTCAGGTCATTGCTACTTGTTCAGTCCTCATTGAGTGTTCCACACCCAAGGTTTTTTGCAACACTGAACTAAGTTGAGTCAAGATCAAAATCTCTATCTCCATTGTAATTTACTCGTATATTTTCTCAAATCGATGAGAAGAATGAAATCAAGTTATAATAATTGATTCATCATCATCATCATCTTTAGACATAGATCTTCTCCAAGATCCAACCTTGAGCGTTGCAACGCCAATATCTCCTGAACTTGTCCTAATCGTCATGCCATCTTATTTTTTTACCGTCTACAATTCCGCATTTGATATCTGGCAATCCACAATATGAGTCACAATTTCAAGCAGTTGTCTGACATTGTTGCAACATGGCCTCACCATCGCCATTTGAATTTTCTAATGGATTTTTTTTATATATCTGATCCTTGTTTGTTTTCTAATACAATGTGCTGTCTTGTGATCTCCTGCAGTTAAGTACAAGGAACTTTCCCATTTGCCGTCAGCCATCATGGACGAAATTTTGTATTCCAGCAGAATCTATTCCCCAAAAAGGCACTGGTAACTTTTGCAAATATATGCCTTAAATAGCTAGATAGGTATTTTGCTAAAGACATCAAGAATCAATAACAAAAAACAAACATATTAAGATTGAAATATATTCAATAGCAAAAAATTACATACTTATAATTCTTCCTAAAATTGAAGAATGAAAATACATATTTTATAATGAAGACATATAAAGTATCTATCTATATAATGTTCAGTGTGACTTTTTCTGTTTATTTCTCTGTTTCTCTGTCCGTTATTTCCGCTATCTATTACGGTTGAAAAATGCACACGATAAAAGTTAGATAAACTGATTGAACATATCGAAAAAAATTCAAGATTAGAATTTTTGAAAAATTATATAATCATCTATATACTTATATTTCTGGTTTACCTTTTTACGTATTTATTTTTGAGGAAGTATTGCATTTTATACTCTTCAAAAATTATCTGTTTTCAGCTGCATGCTTTATGTCTTTTAGTAGGAGCGGACAATGTAGGAGCTTCATCTGTAATTGTTCCCAGACCAGATAAAGCTCCCAGATTGTCCATTTTCTCGGAAAGCATCTTGTACAGAATTAGAGCTTTGTAAATATATATATATATATATACATATATATATATATATATATATATATATATATATATATATATATATATATAATGAAATAAATATGATAAAATAAGAAGAAATATTTCATCATAGTCTAAGCTCAACTCTAATTCAACCTTATGTTTGATGTTGAATGTGTCGAGCACTTTATGAAATAAACCCATCACACATCAGACATTGCATTATGTTATAATATATTGTATTCCTGATATATATATATATATATATATATATATATATATATATATATATATATATGCACGTATGCACGTTCAAGATTTATCATTGATACTCGAAAAAATCATAAATTAGCAATTAAAAAAACAGTGAGTTTGAGAATATTTCTGCTCACACCCTTCTCCACATGGTAAATTTAATGAAAACTTTAAATGACAATTTAAAATCATTACTCCAGGATATTCAAAACATTTCTTTCGTCTATTTATTAAAAAAAAGCTCTTTATAATATCTTTCTTCCTCAATAGATAAGATATATAAGAGGTCATCAACTAAGGGCGTATCTACTTTATACTGATGCCGATCATAATCCCGATTGATACTATCCCGACTGCCAGAATCCCGAAAGTCCCGAATCCCTGAAGACTACAATCCCGAAAACCGCAACCCTGAAAGATCTAAATCCCGTAAGGCTGAAATCCCAAAAGTCGATATCTCGAAAACTACAATTCCCATTGAAAAGACTAAATAAGAGTAGTAAGTGATCCGTTTGAGTTGAGAGATCTTTGTTGTGCTTGAAATTGTATTAAGGGTTTTTGACCTTTTTTCAGCATTGTTTGACTTGGGCTTAGAGTTGGTAAATAAAATAAAAGATATCTGGTCAAACTAGTATTAACAACTTTTTAAAACTGTACATAGAATACCTTTTTAGAAATTTTAAATCATTTTTTCCTCAATCCTACTTTAGGTAAATTCACCCTTCAGGTTGTGATTTTCGGGATTTCTATCTTTAGTGATTCTTGTCTTTTGGAATTTCAACATTCGGAATCATGAGATTCAGGAATGCGTCTTTTGAGATTTTAACCCAAATCTATTTTACATATGACATTTATTAACTTGAGCAACTGGGAATGGCCAATTTTGTTTTAGACCTGGCATGATAACTTTTTTTCGAGAACAATCACATTCTTTTATCGGATATTTTTTAAATATACTATTTGCTGAACGTTGATTATACAGTAAAACTTCATTTCAGTCCATAATCTTTACAACATTTAAGGCAGCTGTGGAAAGCTTTTCAGCTTATGATTTTTGCATTTGTACTAGTTCAAGCTGGGTCATAATGAAATAGAAGTGACAATGAATACATATTCTACAATTTGGGGACAAATCTGAAGACTGTGATGGAAAATGATCGAGAGACCTCGATCAGAGATTTTGCAGCAAACATGAAAATATCGATTGGAGCAATCGTGAATATCGAGAAAAAGTCCTTGATAATTTTATTTTTCTGTCAATTGAATGATGATCAAAAAATTGATAACGAAATCGTGTTCACCATCATCAAATTGATTCACGTTTGTATTGTTTTATATAGAAATATTTCGTATAGAAATACATTGCAAATGAAGAAGAAAAGTATTGTCAGTAGTCAGGAATTTAATACAAGCGTTACTGACAGAAAATGATTATATATAATAGATAAAATTTACAATAGAAATGCATTGCAAACGAGGGAAAAGTTTTTTTCGGGATCGAGAATCAATCTTAGCTTTATTGATATAATAGGGCAGTGATGGCGGACCGTTTTAACACGGCGTGTCGAAATATCATTTTTTTTTTAATTATCCCGTCATCAAAGTATTATTTACATCGATATATTAGTATTTTAGTTATTTCAGTATTTTAGTATTTTAGTTTTTGGTAGATGCTTATAGATAAGCAGCCTATTTTTCCAATGTATTTATAAAACCCAGAGTCTAAAACTTGAAATTTCAAAATATACTTATGAAACTAAAAAAAAAGATAAATTGAAAAGATTTCTCAAAGTCCATCGTGTGTTAACAAAAGACTTTTGGCGTGTCACTGCTGACACGCGTGGCATACGTTCGCCATTACTGGAAAAAGGCCTACAATCTGTATCATAGATGAACATTTACTATAGAAATACATAGCAAATGGGGAAGAAAGGGATTGTCAGTGGTCAGGAATTTATGTAACAACTACTAACAGAATAAGTATTATGTGTATAATACTAGTATTATATTGTATATTTATACTATTGTAATTAATTTGGTTTATAATTCCCTGCAAATCAATAAATTATCATATTTTGCATCTCTTACCATGGTGTAGGATTTCTTCAATGTGAGATTTCTCGGTAAAGTAGCTTGGGCTCTGTTAGGATGTTGATCATCAAATTGTCTATCATGAACGATGCACACACAATATTCGTCAAAATCCTCTTCTTTCAGATTTGATATATCCCATGTATCATCAATGTCCATGGTCATTGCTGGAATGAAAAGAAACACGATTTTAAGACAGATTTTTCGTTTTTCTTTTGGTATCATGCGAGATATTTTGATTACTAGAAATCAAAACTGTCATCAAAATTGTCAACATAGGTTTCTTCAATTCTAAGTTGGTTTGTCTTACTGACTGGCTAGCTAGCTGGCTGGCTGACTGACTACGTATGTATTGAGCATAAAAGCTGTACCAATGTAGCTAGACGGCTGCAGATTTAAACATTTGCTCTTTATTATGTCTGGACAAAACATTTATTTTTTGAATTTCCCACCTAAATAAGTTTTTATTGGGGGGTCAATTTGCAATATAAATTTATGCTAAGTTTATCCCTCATTTTGTGGCAACGAATGTGAGAACACTCTTGTGTGAGGTTACTCAGTCGGCAGTGAGACCCCGCTGGTTGTGCTTATGTACTGTGAGACCGTCGGATTCATAATGTCTGAGCGAGTCATTCATCACGTTTCGCGTCGATTCTTTGGGAAAAACATCGTATCAGTCGGATCCGTTCAATCCAAATTTGGATTCCATCGACTTCTGGCTTTTTCCAAAGGAGATTTCAAGTTGTGGACGAGATTAAGGGGAGGAAAAGTGAAAGGGGCGCTGGGATAGATATGTGTTAAAGGAGACTAAGGTGCCATTGCCCTATGTAGATGTTTTCGTTATTATAGATACCCAGAGAGAGAGAGAGAGAGCGGGGAGTGAGAGAGAGAAAGAAAAAAAAAAGCAAGAAAACAGATGATGGGGAGATTGAGATATCGTAAGCCATACATACAAATACGCTGAAAGTGTCGGTTCTCATCTAATTACCGAAGTTAAGCATTGTTGAATCTGTTCAGTACTTTTAGGGCTGATCATTCCGGAAGACCACGTACTCCATGCAAGTTGTGACTTTGTGCTAGACGAACCAAAGCTTAATAAATAAAGTGATCTCGGGCAGACAGGTTGGCAGGTTGTCGGTCGTGAAAAAAATGCCGTGAAGTCATGGCTTAAATCATCGGCATGGAGACAGTCATGAAAAAAATGTGTGATTTATTTTGATTTACTCTTATTACTGCTAGATACTGTATTTCCCACCATATAAGGCGCACTTAACCCACCCATCCCCCACAACCCACCAGATCACCCTATGTCTTATTCCTCACCCCGATGGTTGGGTTTGGGTAGGCCTTGAAGTAGGGGCTGTCGGTACTACATTAAAACTTAAACACTCCTGTTTGACACACTAGTCCCCCGATAACCCAAGAATCAAAAATATGTGATTATACATGATTGAAATAGGATTTCAATTCGAATAAGGTGAAAATATAAAAAGATAGTCAGGATTTAAAAAAGGATAGAAGCTACTGCTTTATGTGAAACAAAACGTTTGTTTATAACGAAGTAAGGTAGCCTAATGTGACAATAGCACTCATAATTACTGAATTGATATTGATGGTATGCAAAATGATATACCCATCAAAAATAAACGAAATGGTATTTATTACTTTATAAAAGAATAATTATATCGATAAAAATTCAAACAGGTCTGGTCGGTCACTCGATAGAAACAGTCACGGGATCAACATCTTTTAGGAGCATGTGGAATTGGGGGTGATCAATAGAAAAATGGAAAAAAGAGGTGATCAATGAATAAGTTACTTCTGTTGCATCTTGTCAGGCCGTGATCACTGAAAAAGTCCGAGGGTGAGTGCTTCCGGACACAGACTAATGGACGAAATTAGCATAAATTTACATTGTACATTCAATCTCCATCTAAAAACCTATTGGGATCTTTTAAAAAGAAGTTTTTCTATGTGTAGATTTTTACATTTCAACCTTCTATCTCCATTGCTGGCTGTATATACGATATATACATAGTCAGCCAGCCAGACCAACTTGAAAACTGAAGAAACTTATGTCGACAGTTTTGGTTGACAGTTTTATGCTATCGTTGCCGCTTGATGACCGTTACCTGTTTTTGGAAGGAAAGAGTTACGGTGACGTATTACTTTGTATTCGGATCGTAAACATGTAACAGGTTCGTTGTTTACTGTAATTACTGTGATAATCACCTAACTGTGGAAAATTAAAGATAGAACATGCCAATATTCAATGAATGTTATTTCTTTAATTGTACTGCCGGATGTAAAGGTTGAACTTTACGATACATTCGGGGATGCTCCTGATAAACGTTGTCCCACGGTAGCCTAGTTTGCGCCGTTATCTTTCAAACCACCTAAATCACGGGTCATAACATAGAAAAAACAAGGTTCCGATATATTCAAGTGTCGATATAAACCACACCAGGTCGTGATGTTCCATGAGTGATAAATAAACAGACGTGTAAAGCTTCGACTATGCTGTAATTCTTAAGCTAGCCTACAAAACCCAAGCAAACTAACCAAAACTGGTTAGCTATGCGTGCAAAATCACCAATATCTACTATATTAGTTGCAGCACAGGAATATAAGGTAGCTTAGAATATTTGACCAAAGCTCTATTGAGAGGGGGTTTTTAATTTTTTCTAAAACATTCCTTGCCAAACTATAGATGCATGTTATACACCGGCACATTTTATATGGTGAGAATGACAATATTTCAAGGTATTCATATTACTGCTAGATGAGTATTTAGCGATTCATTTGTATGCTGTATTTGTGAATTAAGTGACCTCAAAGTACAAGCGGTCACATCTGTTGCCAGTAGCAACGAGATCGCCTCACAAATCCCAAAAAGATAGCAACCATTCGTACGGCTAAATGATCACTCTCTAAAAACACTTATTGATGTTGAAATTAAATGGGGTACTTGACGATCGTAATCTAAGCAAGATTATCAAAAGAAAAGAAAAAGTCTGTCTTATCGGAAATAAAATGAGCTTATTGAGTTTACATTGTCCAATTGTTTTCACTTGATTGATAAGAAATGTCTTTTTTCTCGTTGATTGTTGGGTTTCCCTTCACTTGAGAGGGTTCGGCTGTTAATTCTTATCGCTGCAATCTTTTTGCACTGGTTTCTTTTCCGCTGGGCTCTTAAGTATATCCAGCCTCGACAAACAGTGCCTCAAGTGGATGCTATTTTGTGAGGCACAACTTTCCACCGAATAAGTGACAGATCAAACTTTTCCTTGCACTTACTTAAATAGTAACCAGATTGCATTAGATAATTGCCAAGCTCTCATTCAAACAATATTTCAATCGTCTTGCAATAATCAAAAGTTTTTTCTCTTGGTATAACAACTTATCTGAGCAATATTGAAATCACTAGGTTACCACTTGCCATAAAAAAATGACGGCAATTATTAAGTAATTTTGCGATTGCGTTGTACTCATAAGAAATCAAAAAAAAAAAACATATTGCACAACTATTTCTTGCTTATTTTCAATAATCCCTGAATATTAAACTAATCTAAATGTAAAATTAAGTAAAAAATACCATTCATCACGTTCAATGTAACATAGAATTCCGATTATACTAAGTTACAACGTCAAATTCTCTAATGACGTAAGCGTGAAAGACGACAGATGCACCTAGTTAATTATCAGAAGTGCAGATTCTATATATTCCACTAGAATCCACCGAATAAGTGGTAGAGTAAACTTTTCATCGCATTTATTAAAATAGTGACCAGATTTAGATCACTGCCAAGCTTTCATTTAGAGTCATTAACAATATTTGTCTTGCAATATTGAGAAGGTTCTCTTTTTCTCATTGAATAACAACTTATCTGAACATTACTAAAATTAATTAATGTTCTCGACTTGTATCCACCAAATAAGAGACAGATTAAACTTTTACTTGCATTTACTTAGATTGTAACCAGATTGTAGTTAGATTATTTCCAAGCTCCCACATAAAAGCGTTAATAGAATTCTGCACTGCGACATTGGGAACTTTTTCTCCGAGATAACTTATATGCACATAACAAGAAAAATCTTTCAATTTCTCACTAGTATCTCCATCTTTTCGTTGCTTCTTTCTGTAAATAAATTTAAAAAATTGAGACCAACCAAGAGATCAGCTAAACATATTGTGCTTGATAACAATAAACATATTGGACATATTTGTAATAAGAAAAAAGGCAGAACAATGGGAATGGTTTATCTAAAAAAAAAAATAATAATAGTGATAGATGAATTGAAGCGTTGTGATAAAAAGTAACAAACATTATTAAGATATTCGTTAAAAAAAATGTGTGGAATAATGAATATCCTTCATCTCACAACCTCGGACAACTTGGAGCGTGGTGGTAAAAAGCATCAGAAAAGACGAAGAAACTCGTTAAAAAACGTGTGGACAAATGAATATCCTTCATCTCACAATCCCAGACAAGTTGAGGTGCTGTGATAAGATGCGACAAAAAGATTAAAATACTCGTTCAAAAAAGAGTGGAATAATCGTTCATCTTATAACCTTGGACAAAACTTTGTGTTGAAAAGCAAAAGTGTGTGGAATTATGAAAATACTGATAGTTCACTATTTTTTTTCTTTTTCATTCAATCCGAAGCCCAAATGAGAAGAGGAACTTATAAACCACTTTCTTTTTTACAAGTTGTTTTATCTTCCTAATTGATTCAAATATTTTTGATACCTTTTCCAACGTTCATGCTGAGTTCAGAGGTGAGGAGTATTAGGTTTTGGGACATGAAATGCCGTTTCAAAAAACAATGCTAGAAGTGAAAAATTTATTTATGTAAATGCATTATTTTGCAAATGCGGATAGAGGTATAATTCGCCATTATTAGAGATTTTCAACAGCAATGGTGTTCACCCAAGAAGTTTAACTAATTTTCAAATACGAATTAAAATTAAGATATACTGCTGCCGTAGCTGCTGATAACAAAGCATTTAGAGTGAGCACAACAACAGCTCAAAATATTCTGCATTGGTTCAATGGATTCAAGTTTAGGAATATGGATAATCAATAATAAAACTTTAGGGACCTGTTCTTAACGATGTAGAATTATCGAAAGAAATAGCCAGCGACCAACGATAAACTTTCTTTGTCACGTCATTTCAAGGAGAGATTAAAGGTTAAAAGTTAGGAAAATGGGCTAACATCGAATGAAATGCTCCATGGTAGTGTCAAACCCTACATCTCCTAAGCTGACAGTATCTAAGCTTATAGAATTGGGATATGTCTTGTAGCATCCTGTATAGAGAGCTGACATTTCCCCTACGTATCGTCTTTTCGAAGATTCTGAATTCATACCCGTAATAAAAGAATCAATAATAGGGAAGCCATAATTCGTTCTCACAGGGCTGGCACATGTCATAGTTAGAGGATTGTTGGAAAAGCTTATTTCATCAAATGGGTTATATTTTGATAAAATATGTATCCTTTGGTTGTTTATATTATCTTAGTATAAAGAAAACATTTCATATGCAAGAACCTTATTTAGTGGAATTTCGAATTTTGTTTTGATGGGGCACGTATTTCTCCTCTCTTATACGGCATACAAAATGCTTGAAGGCCCTTGGAACTGCTCTATCCTGACCTACACGTTGAACCCACGATCTTTCAACGATTTAGGTGAATCTCACCTAACATAGGTCCTGAAAAGATTGAACTACCTAACATAAGAAATCAAGGGATTCTACAAACTAACAACAAAAACAACAAAGGATTAGACTACCTTACAAGGAATTCAAGGGATTTAATTTTCCCTAACTTGTAAATCAAGGTATTCGTACCAATCATTATCACATACTTGACACAGCTCCACTGATACTTACAAAAGACTCAAAGAATTGGTAATCCAAGAAAGAATACTGAAGAAAGTGCTAAAGTATTGAAAAGACTTACTGCCTCGTGATTTTCGGTGAAAGCTACCAGATACTTCTGGTGTGAAAACTCGGTGAGTACAAAATCCACGCGTATGATATTTAGTAATGTGTTTTCTACTCTGTGATACTAAGGTATGCAACTCATCTATGATGACGTAAAGTTGGAATTTTATGTTCTGGTGACGTAGTAAAAATGTTGATCTTAAAGAATAATAAAAATAAAAAACGGAAAAAACAAAATCAAAAAAAGATTTTTAAAAAATCCGTCTGTGGTCAACTATGATCCAGGCTCACTGCGATAATATCTATATTATCTACGTATATAAAATGCAATATATATCCATATATTTCATACATGCTGTTACATTTTAAGCTAATAATAATAATAATAATAATAATAATAATAATAATAATAATAATAAAACTCCGTTCAACTGTCATCATTGTAGATGACACAAAAAAAGAGACAGTGCCTCGTAATTGATCTTGCAATACCAGCAGACAAAAACATTGCACACACACACCGAAGATAGAAAATACATACTAACTTGAAAGAGGAATTATGAATTATGTGGGGATATCCAGAAGCAAAAGTGAAAGTCATGCCAGTTGTAATCGGAGCACTGGGTTCGATACCGAAATAAGTTATCATACCATATCGAAACAGTTGGGCACCAAGACAGACATGCGAGTCCTCCCCAAATTTGCCCACCTTGGAACCACTCATGTTTTGAGATTTCTCTTTGTTGAGACTTGACAGTCAGCTTACAGACTAAAGAAACGTATGCATACTATGCGAAAGATTATTATTATTATTATTATTATTATTATTATTAGTAGTAGTAGTAGTAGTAGTAGTAGTAGTAGTAGTAGTAGTAGTAGTAGTAGTAGTGAAGAATGCAATTTGGATGGAAAACTAGGAACCAAAAATCACCCTGCAGAGACTTTAAAAGATGGAAATCATCGCGGATGAAAATTCACGAACAGTGTATCAATTGGAATCATTTCAAAATAATTCAAGTCCTAATATTTCGAAAGCAATGTCAATAGATGGGGTCGACTTAAATTGAACGCGGAAAGAAAATAATCGGATACCATGTAACTTGCATTAACTATTGCTGGTTAATTAGTTACTCAGTGTCCTTACGCTGGCTATAGCATCAGCCGTCCCTGCCCTGGCTTCAAATATCACACGTTTCTCTACTGTCGGTTATTGCAATATGTGAAATGGACTTAGAGGAGACAAGCACTGAGTAGCGCCACGTAATGTCTGCGTGGCATCATTCATTTCACCTTTCTTGCTTGCAGCACCTGGTACTCCCAAACGGTCACCCATCTCAGTACTAGCAAGGCTCAACATTCTTTAACTTCGGTGATCCTACGAGAACTGGTGAATGCTAACGTGATTTGGTCGTAAAGTTACCATGATCAACAGCATGAAATTAATCCGTTTGGTGTACCGTATCATCATTCGTAATGAAAAATGGGTTTTTTATACCAGAAATTGATCTAAATAATGCCTGGATGCGTAAAAGAAATTCACTGATTATCTGAAACTGCGTGGTCATCGTCGGAAAGTTATGGTGAGTATTTGATGCAACAAGAGTGGTTTCATGCATCATAGCTTCCCTCGAAGTGGCCAGACAATTGATATACATGCAGTTATAGACCAGTTTGCAATACAACACTCAAAACTCAAACAAGTAGTGCTCACTTTGGTGAAAAAAAAACAGTGTCATTGTGCTGCATACCATCTGCCATTATGTTGCAAAAATAACGTTCCCAAAGTGTTAATCATGGCTGGAACACAGGTGATAAGACAACTTCAAGTCACTTATAAGTGGCTAATACAATTAACCTCGTTTCTAAAAGGGTTTATCTAACTTACTTGATACTAAGATCCAAAGAAATGAATCTGTTATATCATTTTACAATGATCTATTTCCGACTGAACCCCTTATACTTTCAGTTTTGACTTTACCCCGTGCCTGAAACGGTTCTAGTAGGACCTAAATAGGCTATATATGTGAGGAAATTTTACACACAGTTTCCCCTCTCATAAAAAAATTGTGGAGTCTCCGTTTGCTCTCACTCTAATAATAATGATCTGATTTTCATCTATTTCTATAGAATACACAAGGCCAAATAGTTTGTTTTTAGTTTACAGAGAAATATTGCCAAATCATTTTGTTCCCTTGTGGCTCGGCAGTACATATTTTGCAGTCCAGTACAGGTCTGCGGTCCAATGGGTAGAGATCACTGATCTAGACGACTTCCTTACAGGCTGGAGCTTCTCCCGTCAGGAGCAGATTTCAAAAGGGTTCAATGAATTTATTGTTTCTTTTAATGAAAAATCCCGTAGGAAAAGAATTGACGATGTGCCGCTAAGGTGGAATGTATAATAGAGGGAAGGATATTTCACTTGAATGAATATTTTTTTCAATTAATTTTTCCATTTATTTTGTTTGAATCCATCAGCAATTTCATGCGACGGGCACTTGTGGAAGGGTATTAAGTACATCAGCCGAAACGCTTGAGACAAAACCAACAAAAAATGGTGCTATTATACACTGATCAGATTAATATATAATAATGCGAATCGAATTTTGTGTTGAATGACCTGGTATTACCATTATCCACCTAAATTTCCATTAATTATCTTCCTCTTATTCTAATAACAGATTTCCCCACTTTCCGTAAGTATATCTTTCCTATAAAAACCTCTCGTGAGCTTGAATGGCGTTAGGTGAAGAAGCAAATACCATTAATTTGTGGGGATTTCTTCTAGCTTTCCCAGGCCAGTTAAGATGATACGTCGGAGGTTGAGGTGGTGGGAAGTACAGGTGAATCCGGTGTAGTAGAGAGAAAGGAATAGCGTACGCTTTGCCCCTATTAAGGCTCGCCTCAAGACAAGCGCTGAATTCTGTTTTCGATTTCCACTTTTCGTAAAGCGAACACTCGAAAAACGGATAGGTGAATGATAAGAAGAAGGGATTACATTTTGATTTTGATCCAGGAATTTGTTTTCAATAGAAAAAATAATTTTTCTATTTTTTCATACATTAAATGTATTCGTTCATGACTGTTGACACGATATATCTGAAAGTGAATTTCAATGAAATTTGTGGAAGGTTGTGAGCTACAGGGTAAGGAAGAAATGATTCAACTTTGGGGTAGATCCAGGATTTCTTTTCGATTAAGTTAGAGTACGGCGTTGGCAAGGGTATGCACTCTCTGATGGCTTTCTAATTTAATGTCAATCAAATATGATATATTTTTCACTTGTGTGAATTTGTAAACCGCTACTCGTCGCAATTAGTCTTCGAACCATCACATATTAACAGTTACGGCTACAGTCGCTGCAAATGTAAGTTTTTTTTAAAGAGAAATTAATTGAATCATGTCTCTTGATATATTTTGTTTTGATGATAATTCGTTTTTCGTTATAATTTAGGAGTCAAATTCATTAGCTTTTCAGATTTACTGAATTAATTTATTGACATCTTTTTAATTGTCGTTTATTTTATTTGCTTATCTTATATTTTAGTTTACTTACCTTACTTAATAATTTTCTTATCTTACTTTTTCACGCATTTGATTTTTAATTTGCTCGGTTAAAGTTATAGAGAAAGTGATCTGTAACCAATATTTATCAGAATTTAATCCGATAGTGGAGCGGACAACCACCGTATTTTCTATGATTTTAAATGATGAACAGACAATAAAAAAGGCATGAAAAGGGTAAAAAATTAAAAAGATAATCCTATATATCACGCTGTTTGTGATAATATTATGATCAAACCAAACAATTTCAACCAAAGAACATATTTTGATTTAAAAGGTAAGGCATTGATTAATGTAGGATTAAAAACTAAGACTGCAAATCAAATTTCCTCCCAAATCAAATTCTCTCCTGACATACATACATACGTACATACAAACGTACATACGCACATACATACATACATACATACATACATACATACATACATACATACATATATGTACGTATGTACGCAAGGGGGATTACATCGATAAGTCAAGAGCCTGACATGTAGCTTTTTAGTTGAATTGATCTGAAATTTTCATGGCATCATGTTCGATCTATGATTAATATCAACCTCTAAATTGGGTGCATTGATAAGAAAGGAGATTATTTTCAAAATTAATATTTGTTGTATACAATAAATTTTTTTCAACATTGGCTACAGACTCATTAATTAATCTGTGTGTGTGTATGTGTGTGCGCGTGTGTGTGTGTGGACAGATAGATAGACTCAGAAAATTGAATACCTGATGGTGAATCTGAGTTTCATGCTAGTGCAATCGTCAGAACATCTACTATATCTAAACGAATCATATATATATATATATATATATATATATATATATATATATATATATATATATATATATATTCAATTATTTCAATTATTCTGTCGGATTATATATCCATTCCTTCATAATATAATTGTCTGCGTTCAGAAACAATAGTTTACAATTAGTGACTTTGATGAAGGCCAAATTGCTATTGCTAGAAGACTAGGTCAGATCATTTCACTGATGACACGGCTTGTGAAGTGCTTACCTTCAGTTGTAGTGAGAACCTGTTGGCAGTGGTCCGAGAACGGAAAGATCGCCGACTGTCAACAAGGCTTTGGGGGCCAATACCTAAGTGAAAAGAGGCTTCCCCACCCAGTGTAAGCCAACAGAAGGACCACTACAGACCAAAATTCAGATAGCTTTAATCGAGAACACAACGCACTGTACATCGACCCTTGATACGTAATGAGCTGTGTAGCCACAGACCATTCATAGTGCTCATGCCAACCAGTTCCCATCACCGAAAGTCCCTCCAATGGTCAGGCGAGTCAGAATTGGACCACTGGAAAGAAAGTCGCCTAGACTGATGAGTCTTGCCTTCTCCTAAATAACGGCATGCATCGTTATCCTGGGGAAGCGATGGTATCAATATATATATATATATATATATATGTGTGTGTGTGTGTGTGTGTGTGTGTGTGTGTGTGTGTGTGTGTGTGTGTACTTTCATATGTATGTATGTGTATGTGCAGGGTTGTATAAGGTCATCAGCACGGTAAATAGAATTAACAGAGTTTGACTTCCGGCCCAGCAGTAATGCACTTGGGATTGGGAACGTATAGCCCCCATATCCCTGCACCCAGTCCCATCAACAGATATCTTTGGCAAATGCTGTGTCGATTGTATGGCAAAATGTTTGACAAAGAAGAGAGAGCATTTTGACAAACTATTCTTCCATCACTACCATAACATCCGGACAGCAGTAACGAAAAGCTGTTACCCAGTCCGTCAACACCAACAGTAGCCAATCATTATACTTTGGATTTTTTTTTTTTAACTTCTTTTTTGTTCCTGAGTAATAAGTGTTATTTTCTGGTTGATTATGTTTTAAAAGAATAGAAAATGACAGTTATACCCACCACTTTGCTTTAGTGGCAAAAAAGTGATAATTGAATATCTGCTTCTTTTCAACAAGGTGCGAATTTGCACAGTTTCTAATACATGAAGTAAGAAAAACAATTATGTATAAATATCAGTATCCTGGCCGCAATTTTGAACCATATATATATATATATATATATATATATATATATATATATATATATATATATATATATATATATATATATATATATATATATATATATATATATATATATGTATGTATATATAGATAGATAGATAGATAGATAGATAGATGGATAGATAGATAAATGAATAGATAGATAGATAGATAGATAGATATATAGTGTTAGTGTAAAGTTAAGTTGGTCACTCTGCACAGCAATTAACTTTCAGTGCATTTCTCTTTCGATTGGACCGACGGTTTTCCTAAATTTTGTCTAAATTTCTGAAATGTGATATTATTAATATCAGATGCTGATTTGCTCAGACAAGACTTCTCATCTTGGTTATTATAGTCACAACGGTTCGGTCGTTTTACCTTTCGGCCTTCTTCAGGTGGCTCTTATAGTTGTAACCTTCAGAGAATTTTGGACTCAACCATAGAGGTAGAGTATTCTCATATCACTTCCCGTGCAAGGGAATATCTTGTAACAGTTGATCTTTCATCGATCGATAGCCGAGTAGATGGAAGCATTGATTAAGGGTATCTAGTAACAAGCTTGACGTTCATGAGTTCAATCACTGAGTAGAATTCTTAATTAACTAGCTGATACATTTGGTATAACTTAAAGACTTCAACAAACTAGTATTCTGGCATTCCTGCCCCCCCCCCCAAAAAAAAAATTCACCAAGTTTGAGAGCAAATAGCTTGCTACTACTGGTGCATCATCAATTTTCCGGCACCTGATTGCCCAACGCCTTAATCTGAGCAAAATTACGAGCTTATACTTGATATCTTGTGACTCTTACAAAGGTCAAATTATCGATTTCAAGTGACCAGGATGACATCCTTTCTGCACCTCAAATCTATGATGTAACTGTCAACTTTGAAATAACTAGAAATCCCGATAATCAACCTCTTCTGCACCTTCCTGATTAATTGCATTGTCCAACGAAAGAGTGCTATTTGTCATCCTGGGAGATGTAGTATTTCAAAATTCTTTGTAACTACAGTGCTGTACTTGCTGTAATCACGGGTTATATTTCTAATCACAGATCGCACTTACAGGCAAATGTTCAGCCAAAAATGATGACAAAATTTTAATAATGGGCAAAAAGCTAATTTCAGGAGCGTTTTGTCCCTTTTTTTTATTCAGGACGGGAGTTGAAAAAATTAGAATACATTTTTTCTTAATCCTTAGGCACTAAGCTTTCACGAAACCACGTCAGTTCGCATGTATTAAGAGTTACAAACGCCGTCCAAAGCTAAGAGAGAGGGAAAGAGACAGAGCCGTGTTGTTATTTAGAGTAAGATTCATCAAGAGTAAAATATAAGCGAGAAGGATTGTATTTTGACGAGTTGAAAAGTAACTTGGAAATAAATTCAGAGAAACTATTCTCATGAGACCGACAATAACTCATCTTCATCTTCAAAGGGTTTTATTACAGTTGTGTCTGAAATATAAACTTCATTAGAATTAGGATATCAAGTTACAAATTTTGTAATATTAGTATTAGGACATCAAGATATGATAATAGATATAGAATATCAAGATACAGATTATATGATATTAGAATTACGAAACTGAATATGAGATAGATTAAATGACATTAAAAATCAGTATATGATATATATCATTAAGAAATGGATATGTAATCCGACAGAATCAATTATAGATTGCGTTATATTATAATTGAAACCCTATTTGAAATGATCTTTCATTATTACACGGAGAATTTATCATTTGGCCTAGACAACGTGTATAGAATTATAAAATTAAAGACAATCGGACTGCTGCAGGAATCAAACCTTCGACTGATCGGGTAGCCGCTTCAACGTAGCGTTGTACTTACCATCGAGCTAAACAGCCACCGGTAATACAGAGGCTCAAATAACTGTTTTCACTTCAAATTCTCATTTTGTTCATTCATTGTCTACATCTGCTCTATTTATTTCGTTTAACGCGTACGATTCTATTATAAAGAAGTGGATATGTAATACGACGGAAATAATTATAAACTGCGTTATATTATTCTGAAACTCTATTTGAAATGATCATCCGTTATTACACAATAAATAGAAATAGAATATCAAAGTATGAATTATATGCTATTAGAAATAGAATATTAAGAAATGATATCTATTATATGATACATTGATATGATATTAATTATATAAAACTACGAAAATCTAAAACAATGTAGAATCTGGAGAAAAAACTCCCTCTATTTAGCTATCTTTCTCACCTCCCTCCTCACTTGAATTCTAACCCTCCTCCTCTCAGAGTCTCTAGACTTAATTTTCAATAAAAATTGTGTGAAAAACAAAATTGATGCGTCAGCAACAGTGACGGTTGCAGTAGTAATGGTAGTTATTTTAACGGAAACTAGCGAAATTACGTGAACACACGGAAGAACTTGCTTAGCACCAGCCAACTTAATATTTGTGTGTTCACATGAACCATTTTCTCTCTTTCAGTTCATGTCACAATCAAAATAACATGTCACAAACTACAATACAGATTAGAAATGAATTATCAAGATGTGGTATAAATTTTATGATATTAGAAATAGAATAGTATGATATCAATTATATAATACTAAAAATCCCAAATTAGGATTCCATGATATCATAAATAGAATATTGAAATGAAGGATTCTAACTGAAAAACCACCCTACACGAACATGTATACATGCATATACAGATACACACACATATATGCATGCACAAACATATGCATATGCATACACACACATATATGTATGTGGATACACACACACACACACACACACACACACACACACACACACATATATATATATATATATATATGTAATCCTTATGAAAAGTATATTCTTGTTTTAAATAAAGTGTTTGAGATCCGTTGATTTTGATAACAATGACCGTTAAATAACATTACTTATGATTATGATATACGGTTCCCCTTTTATTCATATATATATATATATATACATATATATATATATATATATATATAGATAGATAGATAGATAGATAGATAGATAGATATACACATATATATACTCACACATACATATACACATGCATATAAATTCACAAATATATATACGCACACATATATATGCATTTATGCACAAATACACACATATATACACACATATACACACACACATACACACACATACGCATAAACACATGCACACATATGTACATATATATATGCATATACACACATATATACACACATATGCACACATGCACATATACACACATACCCATACACACATGTATATGTATACAGACATACACGCACACACACACACACACACACACACATATATATATATATATATATGTATTCTCTTTAATAATAAAGGGAGAAGCGTTGGGTATAAAACTAATAAAGAAATAACACTATTTATTGTTGCTTTATAGACGTATTGATTATTCAGTTAAAAATCAAGACACCTAATCTTTACTTATCTGTCAAGTCATCCATTTCTTCAACTTGTCGTATCTTATCTCTTTGAAATTAATGTTAACCTTGTGATCCTAATAATAGACTGCGAGATAAGCATTGTTAGAGAAAAAATTTCTTTTGAAGCTTGCAGGAGAGAAGAAAAAGAGTATTTGTTTTTGACCAGAGAAATCCTTTTAGAATTAAAAAATGAATCATTGAAAAAAAAGGAAGGAAGGAGGAAGAAAAGAAGTAGGAAGAAGGATAGCAAAACGGAAAGAGAGGAAAGGAGAAAGAAAGATTAAAAGGGGAAGAAAGGAAAGAAAGGGAGGGGAAGGAAAGATTGGAAGAAAAATAAAGAAAGAAGAAAGATTGATGGAAGAAAGGATAGAAAAGGGATGGAAGGAAAAAGGAAGGAAGTGTAGAAAGAAGGTTATTTCCATAACAAACCAAGTTGATCATTCGCATGACTGGATGTAGTTGCGTGGAAAGAATGACTTGAATAAAACAAATTTAATTAAGTGTAGAAACGAACAAATATCGATTACAGAGTTATTTTAATTGATAGATAAACTTGAAATTGTGATGAGTCTTTATTTCTAAAAAAAATCTGTATTTATAACAGGGTATATTATTTACTCCAATATCGTTGATTTGCAGAAAATTTGAAATTAAAAGTGGGCAATATTCATGAATCATACTTTACAATAGGAACGGAAAGGTTATTTTCAATATAAAACGCAAATTTATCTATTTATCTATGTATCTCTCTCTCTCTCTCTCTCTCTCTATATATATATATATATATATATATATATATATATATATATATATATATATATATATATATATATGTTATTGAGAAATGGATATATGACCCGACGGAATGATTATAAATTGCGTTATATTATATTGAAACCTTCATTTGATATGATCTCCCGTTATTACACGGTGGATGTATCATTTGATTTAGACAACGTAAACAGAATAAACAGTCAAAGAAAATTGATTGTTTATTCTATTTAATTTGTGTAGGTCAAATGATACATTCACCGTATGATAACGGGAGATCATTTCAAATAATTTTTTCAATATAATATAACGCAATTTATAATTATATGTATATATATATATATAGAGAGAGAGAGAGAGAGAGAGAGAAAGATAGAGAGAGAGACAGATTTACCGTATATGCTCATACACAGATGGAGATTGATTTAGATAGATACATCAATAAGTTCCCAGCAAAATGATGAGGAATCCATTTATATAAAGCAACAGACATTCACATTCAGTTTTTCAAACGCACACACACATACACAGGTATAGATCGATATAGATAGGTGCATCAATAAGTTCATGGCCAAACAATGAAAAAATCCATTTATCTTAAACCAAAAATATTTAGTTTTTAACCTAATGAAATAAAGTAGAATAAGTAAAGAAAACACCGAAGCATTGCAAAATCACGCACTCTAAACCCTCGCTATAACACATCTCAATACGATGAATTTCGGCTTTAACGGACATGTGAACTATAATGAACTTTTTTCCTCTTCACCGAACAGAGTTTGATAAATGAGACGAATACTTGGATCATAACAAACTTGTTTTTTTTATCGTAGTTATTTAGTTTTGTGGCCTTTAGATCTGTTCTTCTCACACCAACAAAACATTAACTTCCCGTTTTCAATTTTAAACGTTATTATGGTTGTATTTTAAATGTTTTCTTCATTGATTTTAATTGAATTTAGATATTTTCGCTATTAACAAAAACAAAAGTTATGAAACTTATTTATTGTCGTCACCAAAATCCATATGTAACATAGCATTCCCGTTTTAAATTTTGAAGTTTCACACTGAAAAATTCAAGTAATTTGATTTCACTAAACCATTTTAACTTACAACTCTTCATAACTCATTCTAACTCACTAATTACTATTCAATTATGTATCAAAATAAATTATCGATTGTTTTGAATTTTTGTAATTAAATCATTGAGTGTTTCGAGAGAAAACATACTAGAAAACAATTAAAATACAACCATAATATAACGATGTTCGTTAAATGCAGCAAACCATCCAATTTGCTTATTTACAGAACGAAGGACAACCATCGTTTTTAACGAACTTTCGGCTTTAACGACAACCTGTACCCCGATTCGTTCGTTATAGGAAGGGTTTACTACTGATACATTTAAGAGTTCAATTACATTAATACATGGCCCTACGAAAACGAAAAATATCTAAAGATAGGAATAAATAAATGAAAAATATTTCATGTATTGAAGATAAACTTCACTTTCACAAATGCAGGAACTGAGACAGTCCTATTCGCCGATGAATATTTTGTTGTTGTTCAGTTGTGATTACCGATGTATACCTTGAACGTGTTGCCGCACAAAATTCTTTGAACACACACGTACACAAATGCCTATACACATGCACAAAGACACAAGTCATACACACACAAACAAGCACACTTACAATACATTTACATAGTTATTTGTAGATACATTAAAATTTATACAATTTTTTTTTTAAAGTGAATAATGGGTCAACACTTTTTTGTATTATGCAAGTGTTGTGGCAAGCTACAATATAGAGTTGATTTAAACTTCTGGTAAACTTGTTTTCTTGCTTCAGCACAGAATACATATATACATATATAAACATATATATCAGTTACACACACAACATACACACGATACATGTGCATATATATGCACACACGCATACATATACAAATCATATACTTCAATTCGATAAAATGTACAGGGTTTTGATTAAGATTCATATTATTGATAATGTAAGGTATGTAATGAAATATACGAAATATATATGAATAAATGAATCTATATGAATATGTATTATTAAAATATATACATAGTTGTATTCACTAAACATACATACATTACATGTGCACCTACATAAACGCACTGTGTAACAATATGAGTGTGCTGTATATACTCTATGTACAATTACACATAGGCATAAACACATTCACACATAAATGATTCTATGCATTGATATCGTACGTAACTAACTAGTCTCATATCTGATTGGAAAATACGTTACATGCACATGCATAAATGACTACTAAGTGATACAATAAAAGAAAATAAGCATAGAAAACTTCTTTATATATAAACAAAACATGAAAAATCAAAGTAAAAAAAACAACGATTACTCACTTACATTTTTGATCTTCTAAAATCGGTGTCGAGTTTTTATCTGTAAGAAGAGACCCACCTAATGGCTATTGTTTTAACGTCTTGAATCAAACAAGTAATGGATAGATAAAATTCGAGTCATGACATTTTCGGGGAAAGTCTTATAGATATTTCTGCACTGAGACTTATCTAAGTTAGGGAGGAGAAAATCGTGGGAGACTGTCGGACTAGACTTGTATTGTGTGTGCTTTATTCGTCTATCCCAAATCCCCTATAGAAAGCCAATCAGGTGGAACCAGAGTGCTAAATATACTAACACTCAGATAAATATGTTTCCTAAGCAGCGTATAACAAAGTTAAATTGTTATAAATCACTTCAAGTAAAATTTCAAAGATAGGATCATATTAACATACTACTCTTTGTATAAAAATGAATGTTTTTTACGACAATTAAAGCCTAAATAACAATTGCTCCAACGACTGCCACCGTTATACCGGGTGGGCATGAAGTTTTTCCCAGATTTCAAACATAAATGTGTCTTTATAGAGCACAAATTCAGACCCCTTTATTTATAGAACTGGCGATTTATATATATCAGACACAACGGATTTAATATTCACACGGATGAACATTCAATAGAAATGAAACGAACAGCGATTAACGTCTGTTGTTATACTTACTGATCCCTCATCGTTAAATATGTTATTTGGGTAACTTACGTAAGTCCTGTTTCAAAAGATAAATGATATGTAATATAAAATGATATCAATGTACAATACACATGATACCCTTTATAAAATGACAAACTATATGCATGATATAAGATATGTAGTAAGAAAGGGAGGTGGTGTTTGATCAACACTGCTGAGGTGCCATGTTAATGTAATTATTTTGTTTTAAAATCCCCAAAACAGTCACATGGTAAACAACTGAAGATTCCAACAAGAGAAAAATATGCATTGTAACATTATAAAGTATACATAAAACAATGAAAACACTGAAGAAAATTACATGGATTGTATTGATAGATATTGCGAAATAAGTGACTGAAATGACACAAAAAGATTTTTGAAGAAGTTTTTTAATGTCTAGTATTCAAAGCTGTAAAGCTTTCTAGACTATATATAAACACTGTATATTTCGGCAAATAAGGCGGTCTTTGGATAAGACAACACCTGAATTTCATTGTTTTGACTCAGTGTCTAATCACAGTTTTTGAATCTGATCTATAGGATGACTATATTTCGGGGAGGGAGTGCTTCAAGTGTCGTCTCATCTGCCGAAATATGATATATATATATATATATATATATATATATATATATATATATATACACGCCTGCATATTCAGAATGGGACTTTACGCTCACACTTATACTAAAGAGAATCAGTAATTGGATGGCTATTTAAAACAATTAATTTATAGACTACCTGGTGGCTGATAGAGTTGCATATTAAATCACCAATCAGCCAAGTGGGCTAGATTCGACTCTCTTTGAGCCTCTTGTGTGTGTGTGTGTGTGTGTGTGTGTGTGTGTGTGTGTGTGTGTGCACGCGTGCCCAGGGTCCCTGGTCACATTTTTAGAGCTACAACCTTGGAAATTTGCATGTGTGCATCACTAGGCATCACCTAAGAACTTTTTTTCTATCCCTATGATCATTTTGGGCCAACAATGCGGATATTTTTCTTGGTCATTTGAGATAATCTTTTAGATAATTAGTTCTAGTACACGAGCTCATCTTGATAGTTTGTTTTTTTTTCACAACCAGTTATGAAAATGGGGAGTTACGCAGGAGAACGGTGGGTATCTACCTCTCAATTTTCAAGTTTTTTTTTTTTGTGTGTTCAGTATCTGCTAATGGAGACATTACTATATACCTAGTTCTCAGAACCCTCTTCCACCTCTGTTCGCATTCAGCGGTCGTCTACTCTCCAGCCTTCCTCGGTGTCAATCATGTTCTGGATTGTTATAGAGGAGATGTGCATACTTCACCGGAACTATATTCGACTTTCCAGAACACGATAGATACCCCAAGAGGGCAAAAGAGTAAACAGTCAAAACGTTGTGGAAAAACAAGAGAGAATTAGTCAAAATGAACCACATACAAGGATTAAAAAGACAGAACTCAGAACGTTGATGTATAAGGCAGGTTTGCCCTCCCCACTTGAAAGATGGCTCTACACAATCTTCCTACATACTTTTTTCGTCACTTTAACCTTGTGCCAGACTAAGCTTTGTTTAGAAATTATCTCGAGCGCTTGCCTGAGATTGGTAGTTAGTTATCCATGTAGTGATTTCATAACAATCCTCATTTGGAATTCCACTATTATATCCTTGTAACAGATTAAGCCACGGTTAGTAAATGAATACTTATTATGTTCTCCTTGCATGGAGCAATGATTAGCACATTAGTCTTGAAGGCCATTACTTCTGTAGTGAGGTTGATCTTTACTGGGTGGGCCTCACTTGTGACCTTGTGCCACACCAAGTTAAACTTAGTAAATATGAAAAAATTACATGATTATGAAATCTAAGAGATTTTATGTTAACAAATTACAATTTTCATCTTCATCTATTTATGTAATACGCCACATGCATCTCTTTTTTTTTTTTTGTTTTTAACATTTGTCATGGGAGATAACTATTAAATGATAATTATACGGTAGTGTCCTTAACTTATTCGTTTTTTCACAAATGCGATCACGGCTTTGGGTTCATTCTGGTTGGAGATACACAAGAAAATGCAGAGGAAAATAATGTTAGAAACCGTAAACAAAAACTGTCACTAAAACTGCCAACATAGGTTTCTTCAGTTTTCAACTTGGTCTGGCTGACTGGCTATGCGTATATGTATCAAGTATACAGGTCACACAAATGGAGCTACAGGGTTGAAATTTTCAGCAATTACTCCTTATTGTGTCTAGAACAAACTGTTTTTTTTTTGTTTTTTTTTTAAATCCTCCCCTTTGATAGGTTCTAGTGGAGGTTATGCTGAATAGGTCACTGGCTTGCGCCTGCTTGATTTTTTTTTCTAAACTTGAACTTTTCAGTGATCCAATAAAAGGCGAGAGAAGTTACATATTTATTGATCATCCTTTATTCCAATTTTTTGATTGATCACCCCTCAACACAGCAAGCTATAAAGAGACGTCAGTCACGTGACGGTTCCCATTGAGTGACTAATTTCTGATATTTTTTTTAAGTACAATGCAATTGCAAAATTATTTAAATACTGTCGTCACTTCTCACTTGTTTACAGGTGTGTATGTGTGTGCGTGTGTGTGAATGTGTGTGCATGTGTGCGCGTGTGTATGCACGCGTGTGTGTGCGTGTGTGCATGATTAACAGTAAAACTTTGTTAATGCAAAATTTGGTGGTAAAAAGAATATTGACAAGGATGTTTTCTTTAAACTTTTTTTAGTACAAACTTTTTTTCTACATTCAAGGAAACACATGCCTTGATTCAACATCCATTTTCCGACAGTTCTGAAAACGGGAAAATTTTGTGATAAGACCAGATTTAAATTGGTCAACAGTGTTTGCAAAGAAGTGACCTGAAAAGATAATGATTGAAGACAGATAGGCAGTGTTCCTAACAAAGAGAGAAAACTGTTATCCAGACAAGAGGGGTGTGGGTAAGAGACAGACAGAGAGAGAGAGAGAGAGAGAAAGAGAGAGAGAGAGATTTTGGTAAAGATAGAGATATATGATTTAAGGAGTGGGCAGACACACAACGTCATATTATTCATTTTTAAATCAATTCGCGGGATAAAAAATAAAAAGATGGAAAGAAAGAAAGAGAGAAAGAAAGAAAGAAAAAAGCTGAATATAAAGTGTTTACACACTTCATATATATATTTATAACTTTTTCGTTTTACAATGAATCATATCGTACTCGAGACAGTGTTTTTCATTTCATTTTTTATGCAATGATTATCTATTTCAAGGGTATTAACTTGGAAAGATCTAGTTTTATTACTGAGTAAATGTTGACGAATGTTGTCAAATGCTGTCAAAAGTGTATATTCAACGTTGCAGTATTTTTACAGCACTTTTTTTCTTGTTTGTTCTCTGAATTTTATAATAGTCAGAAGTATAGTCAAAAATGTCAGATCCCCGATATTTGGATAGTATTAACACTAACTGAATCTAGACGCACATTCTCTTGTAATTAACAAGAAAAGTTAATGAAAAAGATTGCCACCTCTCCCTAAAAATGAATCAGCGTAGACAAGTTGCTTCATTTTTCTCACAATACCTCCTCTCTGTGAGTTCTTATCTCTCATCTCGTGTGATCCAACGCTCTACTAACCCACCTACCTTCGGGCAGTGAAACAAAGTTACGTAGAGCAATACATGACTCGATGAGATAAAAGGGACCAACCAACTGTAATTGTCAGTTTCAAGGAAATAGATGTAACAAAACCAGTAGGACAAAAGGATGTAATTTCTATTGAGAAAAAAATCAAAATTTGATCATATACTCTCCCACAGTTACTACCTCTATCTCTCTCTCTCTCTCTCTCTCTCTCTCTCTCTATATATATATATATATATATATATATATATATATATATATATATATATAAAATTCCAACCAAGCCTTTCCATGTCAAACGGTGAAATAAAAGTATCTATTTTACAATGAATCATTACTGCAAACAAGTGAAAAAAGATGAATTTCGAAAAGATGAAAAGGCCGGTCTTTGAAAGAGGCGACTGGACTACACATGAAATAAACAGAGGGGCTGAGTGAAAAAGGATGAATACCTCAAGCCTATGTGTTTGGTGTTTGGTAAGGTTGGTGATAATAGCTAAAGTGATTCAATTAAAGATATATACCAAGGTGAATATGTGTATATATATGTATACATCAGCAGCCCCATTTTCTTTGATTGTTTATCCTATTTACTTTATCTAGGCCAAATGATACATTCATCAGGTAATAACGAGAAATCATTTATATATATATATATATATATATATATATATATATACATATATATATATATATATATATATATATATATATATATATATATATATATATGAATGAACTGTTGAGAATGAGACAAACTCGGGTGTAATATATGTGTGTGTGTGTGAGTAAATTTGAATTACTTTTTTTTCTTATTTCACTCTGTAGACATATAAACTAGTTGATACCCTTATAATTTTATTATTTAGAGTTTTGAGAATAATCACGCTTTATTATTCATTCGAATTAGCCTCCCCATCTTGGTTGTTTCAGTCTTAGTAGATGGGCTCTCCAAACTCATTGAAATTATTGTCCTTATTCTATCAATCATTCAGACCAATATATTCGTTAGAATTCATCAACAAAGAATGTCATCAAGGGCACTATATATATGCACGCACGTGTGTGTGTGTTTATATATATATGTATGTGTGTGTGTGTGTGTGTATGTACGTATGAATATATATATATATATATATATATGTATATATATATATATGTACATACATATATATATATATATGTATAGATATGAATATATATGTGTGTGTGTGTCACGCATAGAGGATGCATCAATAGAGCTAGATGGCTAAAATTTCAAACCTTCACTCCTCATAATGAGTACAATTTTCTCTCATTCCCTCTCTGAATAGATTTTAGTGGGGTTTCTATTTGCAATGTAACTTTACGCAAAATTGGTCCCTAGCTTGTGTATGGCTACATTCATGCTCGTTTTTTGAAAATTTGGGATTTTGAATGATCCAACAGAAGGCGAGGGAAGTAATCTATCCACTGGTCACCCCTTTTTCATTTTTTCAAGCTGATCATCCCCAACACGAGATGCTGCTTAAAAAAACTCTGGTCACGTGCTAGTTTCTATTGAGAGACTAACCAGACCTATTGTTTTGATCACTGGTAGACTCTCTAGCTTTCTTGGCGTTTTCAGAAGTTTCAAAATGAATAATCATCGACAGTTTTGGTTGATGGTTTCTTCACCTCTGTTGTTCGAATTCCTACGTCTTGGCTGATGTGCTCTCTGACCTCCCGAGAGTTGTATAACTTCTGAGAAGAATTATGCATTACTTAATGGATTATTCAGACTAGTATACCCTTCTTTATTATTTTCATCACTATATTTAAGACGGCAGGCTCTCCAGCCTTCTTCAGTTGTATATTACATCTGGTAATCATCAATTTTTCCCATCAGTCTCGATCTAATTTTTTGTCTGGTACTATAAATTTAGATATTCACCCGTGGGGACCGGGTATCGTAGCAGCAGAAACAGTACTTTAAACAACAAAGGTGAGGATACTAGTCCAAATAAATCATCAGATGCTGCATAATTCTTTAATATGCTTTTAATATATTTTTTGTATGTATATATATATATATATATATATTTATATATATATATATATATATATATGCAGTTTTTTTCTTACTTATTGATACTTTTCCGTGTTCAAATCATTATTCTAAATACTAAAATTTTCATTTGTTTTGTGTGTGCTTGTTTTACCTGATATCAACTGATATCACTCAGGGAGCGCATACTTCTACTAACGCCATTATCAGGAAGAGTAATTGTGTATGGACCCAACCCAAAATCCAAACACTTCTTCCGTTGCCCAATGCCCACCCTTCCACTGAATGTCATCGAAATTCATTGTGAATTTTTGGAGATGTTCTGTGAACAAACATGGAAAAAACGAAAATATATCAATCAATTGAGCAAATATACCTTGATCCTCCCCAAAGTTTACCACCTCTTTTTTACCCCATTGCCCATCTTTCCACAAAATGTCATTGATATCCATTCAGTCTCTGTGATATCGCGTGGACTGACGTGACATTAGGATGATCTTATGCAGTTCAGACAAATAATTATGACTTTAGGGAGGTAACTGTGCATGCATCCGTTCTTAAATTTAATCAGTTCTTTCGTTGTTCATTTTCTACCCTTTCACGCAATCTGATTGAAATTCTTTGAGAACTTTTTGAAATATCTTGCTGACACAAAAACAAATTTGGCAATGTTTTGTGGTTTTGACACATGACTGCGAGTTAGGGGAGATACGTGAGCAAAGATCCGCTCCCAAATTCAAACATTTCTTCGGTAGCCTTTCGTCCACCCTTCCATGAAATGTCAAAGAAATCCATCCAGAACTCTTGGAGACATCGTGACAAACATGAAATTATGGTGATCTCGTGGGGTTTTGACAAATACTATGCAGAGGAGATAATTGTGCATGGAACCGCTCAAAAATTTTATCAGTTGCCTCATAGCCATCGTCGAATTTCATAGAAATTCCTTGAGTACTTTTTTTACTGTGTGGATGGTCATGAGTGTTTACATGAATTTAATTGCAGGGAAAAACGGAAAAATTTTTCTTAATCAGAGGTTAATCCCTGGATCTGACCCTAAATTTTATTACCTCTTTCTTACCCAATTGCTCACCTCTCATTTAAATATCATTGAAATTTATCCAGTAATTTCGGAGATATTGTGTGGACAGACGGATAGACTGACAAACAGACGAACAGACGTGACCGAAAGTGTATATTTCCTTCCAATTTCGTTGACAGAGGCAAAATACCTTTGAAATATCTTTCTATTGGTTTGCTGAGTTTCATGGACGTCTACGGGAAGGTTGTGGGTGTCAAACGGGACACAAAAGTAAACTTTGGAAAGTTATTTATATACATCTGTCTATATTCTGTCAATATAGATAAAAATGGGAGTTGTCTGTGTGCATTTGTCTGTCACGCTATAAAAAGTACCTAAATATGGATGCAGCCCAACGTAATTCAGCATGCCCACTCAGTGGTCCAAGAAAAATTTTTGGAATGTTTTAGAAGAGAGTTCTATTTGCAACGTAAACTCTAATGCCAAACTGGTAACTATTTTCTGCCCATATCCATATCGTCTTATTTTACATATTTATAGATAATTCTCCAAGGGGTGTAATGTGAAGGGGAACCCATCCTTTAAGGGGTCAAAAGTGAAGGAGACTTTTTCCTTAATAAAAATTAGATTAAAATGTTTTCTGAAAAAAAAAATTTTTCAAGCTTTTTAAAGATGCTCTATTTATCATGTATCTATAATGTAAATCTGGGCCCTTAATTTCCGTTCCATATATAAGTATATATACATATATATATATGTGTGTTTCTGTATGTTTGTGTGTATGTATATATATATATATATATATATATATATATATATATATATATATATATATATATTTAAGGATAATAAGCCTTTAGCCCGATGCATCTATTAGCTGAATTTTTATCTGAAATTTTAATTGTATAATGTTCAATCAATGTCATTGAAGAAGAAGCATGGGTTAAGTGCATTGACAAGAAAGGCATTCATGTTGAAAAATAGATATTTTCTGTCTAAAATAAATGCTTTTTTATCGTTTGGTTATGGACTTATTGATGGACATAGGTGCCCCATTTGCAGATGCCTATGTTATCGACCCTGAAACAAAGATTAATCATTCTCTTTCAATAAAGAATACACGTGAGATCCACCCTGCACATAAAAGCACTTTTGAGGGAAAAAAAAGGTTTCAGATGGTGCTTAGTGGAGTAATCATGCAAATTTTCAAAGTTGTAGCCCCAAAAATGTGACAAGGAGTGCCTGGAGTCACACATACATACACAAACACATACAAGCAAAAAGAATCGAATCTGTGGTCCATTTGACAGGTTGGTTTGGTAAGCCATTTGTGGGGCTACAGTGATTCAATAATGAATTCTCCTCAGATTTCATTGGTGGTTATTAAGATTTAGAAATATCTGATTGATTTCTAAGGAGCATCATGAGAATATTTGGTATTAATATCGATTAAGATGCTAAAATATTTATAAAGAATAAGGCAGAAGACATCTTACTTTCTAGTTGAAAAAATTTTGAAGGTTAACTTTTGATTGCTTGGCATTATTTGGGTCTTCTATTTATGAAAATTTCTTTGTCAAGATATTTAATTGCCCTTTGCCCAAGCAGGACTCTAAAGTTTGGACTCCCATCCCGTGGATCCATGCCTGAATTGTGATTATTTGTCAGGATATATAATTTAATATAGAAAAAATTTGATGCTATATCTGAATAAACAATGGAGATATCCATGGCCGGATTAGCATACATGCAAACTATGCCACAGTGTAGGGCCCAAGACATTGAAGGAACCAACAAATAAAACAGCTCTATAGAACCTTACCGCTATTATCTTGTGAAAAAGATTAGTCATAAAGGAAATGATTACTTAATACATTTACTATGCGAATAAAAAATATTGTTTCATAGTCAAAATTTGAAAAAGGGGTACTTTACTTAGAAAATGATATTCATTTATTTCAACATTTGCTATTATTATCTTAATTATCTATTGCGTATGACTTGTATTTTTTGCATTACTTTGGAAATTCAAAAAATAGTTTTTTGATTTTTTTTTGTCTCTTATATGTTTAAGGAGTCTGCATTACTTCAGCAATTTCTTATTTATCCAAAATTAAAGATTTGAATTTATTGTATAGTCAGTCTTTATTTCCTTAAAAATCTGTGATATATATATTGGTGGGCCCCAAGACTACGGGTAACAAAGAGCCAATGGTAATCTAACTCTAGCACTGGGTATATCAAAGATTGATTTCAAAATAGACAGATCTAAAAAAATGAAAGTGAAACATTGAACAAGAGAAAGAAGAAATCACAGCGGCTAAAACAAAATGCTATAATAGACAAAAGAAATGTTATGAAAAACCATAACAAATGGATCCTTGCTGTACCATGGGAAAAAAAAAGAATTTATGAATTAAAGCAAATAAAATCAGAAGTTCAAAAATAACTATTGATAAATATGTTATAAAAAACAGGTTAATATTTTCAAATGAAATGTACATATTTAAATCTTCCTAACAACAATGTTTAAGAATAGGATAAAGGGACTAAAATCTGAAATTCTGAGATGAAATATTTTCATTATTCCACACGTATATTCATGCATTTGGTCAAAACATCTGTGGAATAATAATTTTGATGAGTATTTGATAGAATCCTTTAAATTGTCTGAAATTCTGAGATCAGATCATTTCATTATTCCATACATTTGATGCAGACAACAGTGAAAAGATATGTAGAATAATATGTTTGGTGAATAGTTAACATAATTGTTTAAATTATCTGAAATTCTGGTATGAAATATTTTCATTATTCTACACAATGTTTGCAGAGTATCATCATTTCTTTTACATATATCATCTTTTTGTAATAATAAAAAGGCAGGAAAAATTTAGGTACTGATAAAAAAATGTGTGGAATAATGAAAATACTTAATCTCAGAACATTGAAATTGAAGCTTTGACCTAAAAAGATGAAGAACTTATAGAAAATATGTTGAAAAAATAGAAAACACTACAAAAAGAATGATGCTGGAAAAAGAATGTCTGGAAAAATAAATATACTTCATCTCAGAACATAAGACAAAGTATTGTACTAAAAACAACAAAAAAGATGAGCATTTGATGAAAATATTTGGGGAAAAATGAAGTTTGAACAATAACTGGACAAGAACCAGAATTGAAACAATGAAAATAACAGAATGCAGACTTTAAAATATTCATATTTATGTTTATTATTCATAAAAGAGCAATTTAAAACTTACATAAAAGTTAATTCAAATTGAAAAAATATTAACCAATGAACTATAAAAATGGAGATAAAATATCATGAATGGCATAAGTAAGACAAAAGAAGAAAGATAGTGCATTGATTATATTGAATTAATTTACTTAAGTTTTCTTCAAATAACAAGAAAAAAAACAGTTCCTGTTTAAAACCTGCAATGTTACTTGCACAATTTTTGACAGCATTTGTCAAGATTTGTTTCTGTAATGGAAATGTCAATAATATTTTTTTAAATATTTGTTTTCAATTGATTTCTTAAGATAATCCTCATTAAAACATTGGAAACAAAAATAGATAATCATTGCATCAAACATAAATGGAAAAATATCATTTGCAATGCAATATAGTTCACTGGCAAAGGAAAAAGTCATATATGTAAATATATATGAAAAGTATACATTAGTAATAAACCCTGTTTGTTTATTCTGCTTTCTTTTTCTCTTTCTTTCTTTCTTTCTTTCTGTCTTTCTTGTATTCTATACTTCATCCTGAGAATTGATTTTTTTAAAAGAAAAAAAATTCTTTTTTTTTCTCGCTCTTATTATCCCCCTTCTAATAACAGCTTTCTTTTATTGCTAATAATACAGTCTGTCTCTTTTCAACCACCCTCTCTTTGGGTCACTCAGTTTTTTGCAAACATAGTTACCCTATTCAAATCTGGTCTTAACATGAATTTCTGCCGTTCTTGAAACTCTCGACTTATGTCACTGTTGAAAATTACAATCATGGATCATTTCATGTAATCTACATTAAATGAATGGAAGCCATTAATAGAATAAAGCATAGAAGTTTTAATCTTATAAAAAATTTAATCCCTTTGCCATGCTTAAATCGGCAAAAGCGGTTTTGTAATTTTATTTGAATTCGATTTGGGTAACAGGTATGAAACTCATAAGCAAGTTTAATTTGCACATGTTTTGTATATACATATATATATGCATATAAATATATATACACACACACACACACACACACACACACACATATATATATATATATATATATATATACACACACACACACACACACACATATATATATATATATATATATATACATATATATACATATTTTGTATGTATATGTATTATATATGTACATACATATTTTTTCTATATATATACATGCACCCTTTTGTGTGTTTATATGCACACACTTTTCATACATGTGTGTGTATGTGTGTGTTAGCATATAAATAACATTTTCAAAATATATACATTATTATTATTAAAAAAACACATATATATAACAGATTGTGTGCATTTTGATTAGCACGTATATTCTATCAGCTCTCTCTATTATTATAAAATCACATAAATACATATATTAGTACAGATATATATGACATAGATTATACATATATCATACTCACATATATGCATATTACATTTTTATTACTACATTATTAATGGTTGTGGTTAATACAAATAATTACCCAAATCAGTACTTAGTCAATGATTTGCCCTTAAAATGATGTATATATATATTTATGAAAATCATTATGTAATCACTCGCAAACACAAGCATACATACACATACATATCTATATCCATATCTATATATCTATATATATATATAGATAGATAGATAGATAGATAGATCATTCACCTGAAGAAGAGCAAGCAGGGCAGAAACATAAACATGTTTGTGGAGCAAATCCTTACTCCAAACCAACTTAATGTTCAATGTTGAATGTATCAAACACTTTATAAAATCAACCCATCACACATCAGATATTTTATCATATTATATTAAATCCTGATTTGTGCATGCACGGATAGATAGATAGATAGATAGATAAATAGATAGATAGATAGATATACAGATATACATCCAAAGTAACCATGGGTGCTTTTAAGAAATTATGTTTATATTTGGGGATAGTCTGTAGACAGATAGACAGATAGATAGATAGATAGATAGATAGATAGATAGATAGATAGATAGATAGGTGATTCTTTTCTTTGTAAACTTTATAACAACATTTTTCATTTCTGATGAAAGTATTTAATTAACTTTCAGGTGATAACCATTTCAGATTTTAACAAAGAGATTGGTATATATTATTTGGAACACCCTGTATATACCCCATACAAACACACATACATATATAGATAAATATGTATATATGTATACACATTATTCATATATATATATATATATATATATATATATATATATAAAATCCATAAAGATATGTACACATTTATTTGCATCTAGTAACTATGGTTATTATCTGAAAGCCAATTAAATATCGTATTTCCCAACGTGGAAAGTTTCGAAAATATACCCTGTATCTTACAGGCCGGAGGTTACTTTTTCATAGGCCTATCCTAACCTTAGAGGAAAGTAATCTACGCTAGACAGTAATCTGAACTAGTCCTTGAATTAAGAGTATAAATTATGCCTAGTATAAAATTATAAATAAACGAAAGCACCATGAATTATATATATATATATATATATATATATATATATATATATATATATATATATATATATATATATACGTAATCACGAAAAGTTAATTCCTGTTTACTATGGTAGATGAGCCAACGGACTAGTGGTTATTCAGATGTTGTAAAAGTAATTTGATGAAATAAACCCACCGCATCTGCGTATGGTAAGGAAAAACGAAAAAGGCAGACTACAGTTGGTCAAGATGATCTACATGTCGCTCAGCCACCCAAAAAAATCACCCTTGGTAGGGTGGGTGAAAGTAAATTGAAGCGCCTGTCTCTTAATAGACTCTCCCAATGGAGTATGACGATCGGTGACGAAGTCTCGATCTCTGTTGCATGTGTCAGCTTAATGATCCTTGCAAGTCACAAGTACCGTCAAAACCAGAAATTTATACCAACAAGTTTTTTTTTTTTTTGCAAGTTCACTGAAGGGATGTTTCCATCCTAATCAAACCGCTCAGAGTGTATTCAATTAATTGCTGAGTGCACGAGGAAATTTGTCCTGATGAAGTATTAGAAATCGAACCCGGGACCATCAGTTGGAGAGGTATATGTATTCGACTGAGCCTTTCTCTCTACCTGCCCATCTGTCTGACTGGCTTCACGATATTTCCGAAAGTACTTCATGAATTTCAATGTGGAGGATCTGGACAATGGGGTAAGGAAGAATTGGATGAGTTTGGGCGTGGATTCAAGAATACAATTCAATTGAAAAACATTTTTTTTTTCATAATTTTGTATCTGTCCACATGGTATCTCCAAAGTTATTATTGAATTTCAATTACGTTTTGTGGAAGGGGTGGATATAAACGAGAGAGTTGATAGAATTTTTGAGCGGATCCGTGCACAATTATTTCCCCTGACAATGGCCTTGGCAGAGGTTTGCACCCTCCCAGTGCTTTCTACTTTGAAATTGTGACTCTACAATCGAAAAAAATGTATAAAAATCTCGACAATTTGTCTGCGTGGAACTTTGCAAGGCCGTTTTTTTTCCTGAACATTTTGGACACTTAAAATGAAGAGATTTTTGGATGTTTGGCTTTATAACTTGAAAAAATTTTTTTTAATTTTTTATTGTAGGATTTAATAAACATTTGAAGAAACAGAGCAGCCATTAACAGATGAAGTTGGTACGGGTAGATTAATGAGTTCGTAGTGAAAATTTCAGATCAAAATTAAGCTCAACGTGATAGGCTGCAAACTTATTGATCCACCATCATTTATATACATATAAGTGTATAAGTGTGTGTACATGTGGTTTATAAATTAACGTGCACACACACACACAGAAACACACACACACACACACATAATTGTGAAATAATTTACCATTAGATGAGATGCAATAGCATTGAAATGCCGTGGTGAGAGGTTTTTTTTCCAATTAACTATACATATGCGTGTGTATGTGTGTGTGTTTGTCTGTGACCATATATGCGTCTGCGTTTATGCGCAGGCACGTGTCTGTTACAACATTGATTCTTTATTCTGAAAGTGCTTTATCAACTTTCAGGTAAAAACCAATATATATATATGTGTGTGTGTGTGTGTGTGTGTGTGTGTGTGTGTGTGTGTGTGCGCATGTATGAACGTATATATATGTATGTATGTACATGAGTGTGCATAGAAGACTATATGATTTATACACTTGTATTACAATTATATGTGTGTTACATGTAAGGTTCACTAATCATGGAACGAACTGATGAGTTTCACCAACTGTTATAAACTCCATAATCTTTTAATTCATAAAAATTATAAAAACATTTGGGGGATCTCTTCCCGACGTCCTACAGAAATTTAAGGGTATTCTTTAGACCGGAAACAAATTAGTGATTCTTATTTTCATTTTAGCAACAGTTTTTTTTTTCTTCTACACAGGGGTGTAGCTAAGGGAGTGATGGGGCGATTTAAAAATTGCTTTCGGGCCCCCTATGGAAGGGGAGCAAAAGCTTTCTTAAAAGTATTGTCTTTCTACTTGCATCATACTACAACAAATCTAACTAAATGTTGGAGGGGACCCTGAAGAAGCCAAGACCCCGGATTTCCAAATCTCCAGCTCCTGTCCTGTTACTATAAAAGATATTCTTTCAATGTCACGCTTATTTACTCCTTAATGTTTTCAAATTTCTGATTCTCACATTGTATTTTTAATATTTTGCTTATTGCATTTTGTCCTCAAACTAATTCCGATGTACTTAATCTATCCATATAAAAGCCATACACGCAAATCAGTATGTTTAATAGTATCATTGTATGGCTGTCCAAGTCCTGTTATAACCTCAAAGTTATAATGGATTGGTTCATGTGAAATAGATTAACATAGCTGATAAAAAAAAAATTTAAAGGGTTGTTTTAAAATGAGATGGGCTGTTGTGACAGAACAATGAATAACACGTCACAGAAAAGCAAGGTGTTTGAAATTGTAATAAAATAAAAGAAAGAAGAGAAAGTGTGTGAGTTTATTTTGTAATCAAATAAGTATTACTTTTTATCAAGTTTCTTCCTATGATTGTTTTCACGCCGCCCGATATCAGTGGTGATTTTTCTTACATAACATTTTTTTTCTTAAGTCTCTATGTTTGATCATCCTTTAAAACAGCTGAAGTGGAGTTGAAACTTTGAAAATAACTATTAGACTAACTTAAATCATTATTGAACTTAATAAATTACCTTTATGTTCCTTCTGCTAACATACACGTATTTGCCTAAAATTAACAACATGGTTAGAGTGGTGGAAATCGGTTAGGGGAACTAAGTATACGGTAAGGCTGGGTTTCGAGAACTATGTATACGATTATGTCACCATTAGTAGATATTGATCCTATAAAAAAACTCATCAATTTGAAAGTAGGTATACGCTGAACCTACGACTACCCACCCCCATTTCCGCCTCTGACTGGTCATTGATAGCAATCTTACGTATATGATACGCCACACGTATGTCTATATTTTTGTCCGTAACATTTGTCAAGGGAGATAACTACTAATTGATTACTTAGAGTAGTATCCCTTAATCTATTTTTGCTGCGAATGTGTGAAAAATCTTGGTTCATTCTGGTTGAACATTTTTTTAAAGTACAACGCAGGTGCAAAATTGTTTAAATACTTCTGTCGTTTTTGACGGTGTAGGTAAACTAATATATATATATATATATATATATATATATATATATATATATATATATATATATATATACGGTGTAGGTAAACTAATATATATATATATATATATATATATATATATATATATATATATATATATATATTACATAAGCTGATAAATCAGTGTGCTGACGTCTGTAATTATTTGCCAAAATAAGTGAAACTTTAATCATGATACATATGAAATATACTTGTGTGTGCGTGCGTTTGTGTTTATGTGTATGTGTGTACAATACATGTATAATCTATGTTATATGTGTATATATATATATATATATATATATATATATATATATATATATATATATATATATATATATATTTGTATAATGCCTGTAAAAATAAAACCTGTCGTATCCGTGCACTCGTTAAAAAGTGTTACATACAAAAACCACGTATATAGATACACATTGCGTTTGATGCATGTTTTTCCGAGTTACGAACAAGACCCGATTCTAAGTCTTAGTATATACAGAACAGGCCTACCCATTAGGCGAACTAAGCTGTCGCCTAAGGTGCAAAGTTCGTAGGGGCACTCTCAAAACTGGAAAAAATAGTCGTTAGAAAACAACCAGGGTACAAATTTCTTATCTCGGCAAGAGCGCATGAAACCCTTCCGTCGGCCCTAAGTACGTAATATTTGTATATTTACCTTTCTATCCATAAACCACTCAAGAATCACTTCCTTGTACAGTTAAACATTTTGAACATAATGATACAGTACATAATAATAGTATAGTAATACCTCGGTTTAAGGTCTGGATACGTTCCTAAAAATGCAGCACCAAACGAAAAAGCGTTAAATATGATGTCGTTCACGAGCCTCAACAAGATGGGATAGATTAGTGCTGTGCATATAATCTGGTAGCTACTTCCAACAGCGGGTGAAATATCACTAGGTGTCGATATGTCAGTATATTGAGTATGTGTATGTATATGAGTCGGCGTTTATTCTCATACACACGGTACCCTAACCAAAATGTTCAGTAGTCAGTTATTTCAGAGACTGTTCATGGTACTGTCTTTTATCATGATTTATTTTGAAAATTTAATATTACTAAACGTATGACTAAAAATGCATTAGCGAATCAGCGCTAAACGAGATTGTGCTAAAGCGAGGTATTGCTGTACAGTAAAAGTAACAACATCAAACGATTCCTCCATCACGATCGCCCTCACTTTCTGCACGTGCAGCACTTAAATCGTTGAAAAGTCTTCGAGCCTTTTCTTGCTCTGAAACAAGGCTAATAGGCATATTACGCTGATTCCGATCGTCTAATCAAATTATCGATAGCCTTTCCATTTCAATAATTAAACCACTGTATTGCTTAGTGATATAATTGTAGCTTTCACTGCGACCCGGCCTTTCACATGCTCTATTTTTCTCATTTAAAACTATCCCGATCGTGAACCGACTGAAGCCTAACGCGTTTCTCTAATGACTGAAGGCGTTTCACATCTTTCCGATCGATCTCCAATCGCGTTCGTATGTACGAATTGGTTATTGAGTTGGGCGTTCTTAACCCGGGGACTTACTACATATATATATATATATATATATATATATATATATATATATATATATATATATATATATATATATATATCGAGGATGTACCGGAAGAGGGCTTTGGGGTGTCGCACCCGACAATGTTCTTTATGTCGGCAAATTTCTCCCTTTCTTCGGCCTGAACGCATACATTTGTTTGCAAATAAGATTCCTTCATCACCAATAAAAATCATTAGGTACGCTTCTGATGCATGTACATATGTTGAGTGCTAGAACCATGACCAGGTCATTAAAAAAGAAATAGTCTCTAAGTTACATACATCTGTCATCATTCAGGTTAGTAGAAAGTGCTATCTATAAGTCCAGAGAATTTGAACATTGTGCATAAACCGAACGTAATACGGACTTTTGACAAATAAAACTACTTTGAAGGAGACAATAGAAACTATGTGTTAGAGTATATGATTTTATTCCATGGTTACATTCACTTAGCCACTTATTTGAAAAAAAAACATTGCAAATATCACGCTGCGTCCAATGAACTAGAATTATGACTCGGAGTTCGTCTACTGAAGTTCGAGATGGACAGCTATGGGATTTGGGTGAGTTGTAATGAGCGGTAGCGACCCGAGCATTTTTGTAAACCAAGCCTCCTACAGGTCAATGATTAAAGTAATTAAAGAATAAAAGACCCCAAAACTACTCAAGTACATTGTGGACAGGGTCCGATAATAAGAAAAGAGTTTGCTTTCCCTAGACTAGGTTCAATATACAGTTTTTTCTGAAGTTCGGAAGTTAGGAATGTCTTCACTGCTAACCAGTATCAATTGCAATTAAGTGCTGATCCTCTTTTTGTTTTGTTTTTTAGTATTTGTGACTATTACCCTAGACAAATTTGGTCATCAAATCATCTTAACGTTTCCTTAGTGAAACCAGTGGCGGATTTATAATTAAACGTAGCAGGCTTAAGCCTATGATACCGGAAGGTAGGGGGCTGGGAGCAAAAAATGGTTTAATTGTGAGTAAACCTGAGTATTTTGGACGATATTTCAGTACTTTAGCATATACAGATATACCTTGAACAGAGCAGTTTTGAATAGTTTGGGAAAATGGAATGAATTAGCCACACTAATCAAGGTATACCTGTAATGTCAGTTGTGTATCTTAAACAATCAAAGGCATTAAAGCAGATCATATGGAATAAAGGCATGGAGAAATGTTTCCCCAATATATATATATATATATATATATATATATATATATATATATATATATATATATATACTCTGATCCAAGCAAAAGTGCCGATCCGTTCGTAAATGATCCTGTAACATGAATACTATGCTAGTAAGAGAGG
>OY735218.1:33997191-34004691 GCA_963457665.1 Thysanoteuthis rhombus
TACTCCCTTTTGAATCTTTCGGATAGGTTTTTAGTAGGGCTTAAGTTTGCAAAGTAAATTTATATTAAATTGGTCCCTTTTTGTGTGTCCGGCAGCTACTTTTCGGGAAAAATTCTGACTTTTTAGTGATCACTGCCCGGTAGAAGACGAGAGAAGTTACTCATTAATTGATCCCTCCTTTTTAGATTTTCGGAAAAAAAATTTAATTGATCACCCCCAACACGGCATGTTGTCAAAAGAAATTGGTCTTGTAATGGTTTCTTTTGGGTGACTAACCAGACCTGTTAATTTATTTATGTATTAGATATGATTATATCTAATGACAATGAAGATTCATCTCAAACTGGACTCAGTTTATTGATTGTTATTGAAAATAACATCCAAACAGTTTTTTGACGTAAATTTGGAAGAGAAAAAAAAGAACAAAAGAAATCATTCCTTTAAAAAGCTGATTAGAAACCGTCAACCAAAACTGTCAACATAGATTTCTTCGGTTTTTGAGCTGGTCTGGCTGGCTGGCTGGCTGGCTGACTGGCTATGTATGTATGTATGTATGTACAACGTGTACAACGCCCATTAATGGAGCTAGAAGCCTGAAAATTTCAATATTTACTCCTCATGATATCTAAAAAAAACATCTTTTTTTTATTATTTGAAAATCCCCCATTAGTAGGTTTTTAGTGAGAGTTCAATTAACAACGTGAGTTTATGCTGAATTAGTCACTTTGTTTGTGTCCGGTCGCATTCACACTTGTATTTCAAAAAATCAGATGAGTCGAGAGAAGTAACTTGATCATCAATCACCGCTTTTTTCAAATTTTTTGAATGATCACCCCCAACACGGCATGCTGCCAAAAGACACTGGTCAGTTGACGGTTTCTATTGAGAGACAAAGCAGAGATGTGATTGTGATAATTTTTTTTCGAAAATTACGCAGAGAATGACACAAAGAAAAAGAGAATTTTTCTATTTTAAATAAATGGCAAAGAAGAAGAAGAAGAAGAAGAAGAAGAAGAAGAAGAAGAAGAAGAAGAAGAAGAAGAAGAAGAGGGTGCGAGAAGTGAATACTAGTGGAGGCGTTTGCAAGAGATAGCAAAACAGGGGAGGGGGTAAGGAGGCATGGGGGAGGTGAAAAAGAGTGTGGGAGGGGAGACAACGACAAACAATCCAACAAACAAACAAACAAACAAAGAAAAAAAAATAAGCTTTGGGTGAAAAATGAAACAATATCAGGAAACAAAAAGGAAGAAGCGGTCTATGAAGATCAGCCGAAACTAAATTAAATACCGTATTTCAACATGTATAAGCCGCTGTCATAGATACTAGGCACCTCCCGGAGTTAGCTTCAATTTCCAATGAATACAATTGTGTCAACAAATATTAATAACAATTATGTTCCCGTAGATAATACGCATCTGGATTTTTTAGCTCAAAATTTTCGTGGGGAAATGCAGGTTATACATAATGGAATATGGTACGCAATGTACACGTTATACGAGAGTCGGTCAATAAGTCCGTAACCTAGAACGTGGTGAATTCTTATCTGATATTTTCACTATACAACGTTCAATTTATGTGATAAATGTTCTCCACCGCATTAAGTGCATTGACACGGAAAGAGCTTATATTGAAGAATAAATATTTTTTTGTGTAAAATAATCGGTATTTCCATCATTAAACTATGGAATAATTGATTTATCAAACGTATGTATGCAAGCACGTATGTACATACTTGCCTGAGTGAATTTCATTTTATCAACTTATTCTTAATGTGCGTGTGTGGAAATATATATATATATATATATATATATATATATATATATATATATATATATATATATATATATATATATATATATACATATATATATATACATATATATATATATATATATATATATATATAGAGAGAGAGAGAGAGAGAGAAAGAGAAATATATATATATAAATGTATATATATATATATACATACATATATATATATATATATAGAGAGAGAGAGAGAGAGAGAGAGAGAAAGAGAAACCGTACTACATCAAAAACCGCCCTATCCAAGACTTTTCTGTACATGATTTTCATCATTTGGCCGCAAGAACACTTTGGTATAAATATGCAAGTCAATCGGTAATCGGAGGAAAATGATTTTTCTCGACAATATTTTAACAAATCATTGAAAAATAACCACCTTTTCAACTGCGACGTGAGTCGACAGTTCAAAAAACGGCAGATATTTCATGTGAAGACCAGATTTATATAGGTTAACAGCGTTTGTAAGAAATTGAGTGATCCGAAGAGAGGGTGGTTAAAGATAGATCTACAGCGTTCACAATATAGAAAGAAAGCTGTTATCTTAACGAGAGAAATTATTAGAAAGAGAAAGAAATTATTTCCCCTTTACGTCACACTTGGTCATAGCATTCCTTTTTTTAATCAATTCCAAAAATGAAAAAATAGATTACAAGAAAAAAAAAGAAAGTAGACTAAACGGTGTTTATAACTAATGTATACTCTTTATATATATATATATATATATATATGTGTGTGTGTGTGTGTGTGTGTGTGTGTGTGTGTGTACACACATATATATATATATATATATATATATATATATATATATATATAAATATATATGTATGTATATATATATATATATATATATATGTGTGTGTGTGTGTGTGTGTGTGTGTGTGTGTGTGTACACACATATATATATATATATATATATATATATATAAATATATATGTATGTATATATATATATATATATATATATATATAGATATATATATATATATATATATATACTTTACCAATGAATTACATTGTATTTTAGACGATATTTTTCCTTCTATTTTTGATGCAATGATTATATATTTTTGTTCTGGGCGTTTTAACGGGGATTAACTTGGAAAATCAAATGGAAAAATATCATTTAACATTATCAATATCTTTATTACAAAAACGAATGTTAACAAATATAGCAAAATGCTGTCAAAATTGTATAAACAACGTTGCAAATTTTGAACAGGGTATAATTTTCTTCTTGTTTTATCGTATCCTCCAAAAGACGCATTTATTTGGCACAGGTTGTGCCTCCTAATCTGTGGTCATTTGGGCAACCCCCATTGTTGGGCCCTTTTTGAACCTGCCGCCATTAGTTTGTGGATCTGTCACGAGAGGTCTTCGATTCAGTCGCGAACCATGGTTTAAACCATTATTTAACGGTTTATAAACCGACAAGTTGAACTGGATGCGTTTAAACCAAACTGCAGTTTGAAACCGAATCAAAGAACTTCAAAATACACAATTTCATCTCAATGTTTATTTTAGAATAAAATTAGACGTAGATTCATAATTAATTTCTGAATCTTATGAATCATTTCGGTAAAAAAGATTTATATTGTATCTGCAAAAGCAGATGAAAATAGTTAGAAAACTGTCAAGCAAAACTGTCAATATTAGTCAACATAGATTTCCTCAATTTTCAAATGATTCTACCTGGCTGGTTGGCTGGCTGGCTGTGTTTGTATCTTTATGTGTCACGTGTACAGGTTGCACCAAATGGGGCTACAGGGTTGAAAATGGAAATATTTTCACCTTATTATGTCCAGAAAGATTGGGAGGGGGAATTGGTCCCTTAGTTCGAGTCCGACAGCGTCCACGTTTATCTTGAAAATTCGGGCTTTTCGGTGATGCAACAACAGGGAAGAGAAATAACTGAATCATTTATCATACAATTTTCAAATTTTTTTTAAACACGCTGCCATAAGTCGTTGGTCATGTAACGATTTCTATTGAGTGACGAAGCAGACCTGTTTTCATTTGTAATTCATATTATATGATTTTTAGAAAAAAATTATCCTTCTATTTTACGCACTACTAGAAAAATCATTATAAATAACTAATCTGTTAAAATGTCTCACGATATAGTATGAGCAAAATAATTTCAGTTTTCCGGTAATTTCAGTACTCTGGGAATAGCCAGGTTCCTAAATTGCCGGATTAAAGAGGTAAAACTGTATCATATTTTTCCCACGCTGCAAATACATTGAATCAAAATCTACGAATTTAAACATATCTTGAGAACAAAGGTATCTAAGACATAGTTTCCTCCAAGCTGCCTGTATGTGTTCATGTGCACACATGTTTTACAACCAATGCACAAAAGAAATAAATTAATGTGTCACAAAATATTTCAAAATCCGTAGATAGCTTACTGAGGGTTTATTGAAAAAAATTGATTCACTATGTCAAATTCCAAAGTTTGCCCTATACCTTGGTCATCAGAAAAAAACTTGCACGTCATGACATTTTTGCGCCTTCCGACTTCAAAAAATAGAGGGGATATTGGTCCCAGACCCTTTATACACCCAGCAAGATCGAACTCATTACACTCTAATTATGGCCTGTAAGACCAGCTTGCTCCATTGCTTGACCCTAAAACATAATTCTCATTTATTATGGTTAGTTTAGTGTGACACAAAACCACATTAGTAAGTAGTCAGTGGGAATCGGGTTCATTACCCTCTTGTATTGATTTGCAAGAACAGCTTGCTAACTATAGCTCCAGTATAAGCACCGTCATAAGAAACTATCAATCACACCTGTCGGCATTGGTTTCTTCAGTTTTAAGTGCGTCTGGTTGCGTCACGCGTACAAGCTGTGCTAATGGAGCTAGAGGGCTGGAAATTTGGACATTTACTATTTGTTACGTCTAGAAAAAACATTTAGTCATTTTGAAAATTCCGAAAAGAAGGCGGGAGGAGTGACGTTCATTTTCCAATCTCTAATGATCACCCCAACGCGGCATGCTGTCAAAATAGGTTTGTCACGTGACAGTTCCTATTGAGTGACTAACCAGACCTATTTTCATTGATATTTACTGAGCTCTGCTCGGTACGACTCAAGGCCACATTAGGAAGCGCCTAGTGAGAATCGAACTCATAAACAGATAGCGAGATTAGTCTGCTAATTATTGCTCGATAGCGTGGCACCCTAAGTCGTTATTGTCACTGATGATTACAAAGCTTAGTACGACACCCGGTCGCATTAATAGACACAAGTGAGAATCGAACTCTCCACAAATACTAACCATTCTTCCATGATGAGTTGGTACATCGTTTTACAAAACTGTTGAAACCAAAATCAAAAGACGTATGCTCTAAGCAGAATCCCAAACTACTGTCCCTTGCTTCTTCTTCAAAAATTAATAAACACTCATCAAACTATAATAATACGCTGAGTGTATTTATTTATTTGTTCCCTGTCACGCCAAGGGATGCAACTCATCTGTATCATCATAGAAGGTTATCCAATGTTGACGCAGTAAAAATAGAATGTAGCAAAGTAGCAAACATACTGGATTTCGAGAATAATGAATATATAAAAAGTAATAAAAGCAAAATAGTTTTTTTTAATCGCACTCATAATCAATAATCGAGCTAAAGTAACGTCATAACTTGAAGTTATATAAAATGAAATTCCATTGAAGAATAAATTTGATTTGAATAAATTCTACTTACGACATCACTGGCGTTTCCGACTGGAAAACACCTAAAAGAGAGTAAAAAAAATCCGGTAAAATCTTGATTCAGGAGAATCTAGATGCTATTTTTAATCCCGTCGGAATAAAACCACCAAAAAGATCAAAAAGGCTTTTGACCAAGAAAAAAAGAGTCTAGAGGAGAACTGATACCAATTTTCAAGCGTGTAGACAAAATGGTATAGCTAGGAGTGTTCGAACACCCACCGCCATCTTTTGATGGCTACGGTTGTTCGATTCGGATTGGGTCATCAAACGCTACTCTCCAAACTCACTGCATTGCAAATATCTATAATCTATCTCTACAAAAATTCAATGGGTATATCCATATATTCGGTATATGCCGTCTTTTCCGACGACTACGATAAACTAGTAAATAATAAAGAAGATCACTTTGGGACTGGATCTTTTAGATAACAAATAACTAGTAGGACAATTATGTGCAAACATTGCATTTTATCAAAGATCACAGAAACAATAGACTTTTTTGATTTTCAACTGACATAAAAACATTAGGTTTTCATTAGATTTCTACCTGGTGCCAGTTGTGTAATATATGACAAATTATATACGACCTGGGCCCCCAGGTTGAACTCAAGTAAGGCTCCCCCTGAACTTGCCCCGCCCTTCGTTGAACAGAACACAGAGGCGTTAAATCAAGTAACTTATATTAATACTATGTACAACTAACTATATGTATAATATCATTAAGTTATATGAATCAATTATAACCCTTTTGTTCATATATGTTTCATTTTAGTGGACAAAATAGTATTCATAATATTCTAGACAAGTTGAAATCTAGCAAGTCTGTATATGTAAATATGTACATGGAATAAAACATTGGGGTTCAGTTTAGCGTAATAGCTATATTGTAAATGCCCCCCATGTGCTAAAAATATCTACAGAAATTTCTCAAAACTTATTACTTTAAAACATTCCCCTGGGTCCATTGAGTATGTATGTCAAATTTGTGCCAGATTTTTAGCTGCTACGTCCGTATTTAAGGGGGTGGCAGTGACAAAAAAAAAGTTGTTTTATATAGCAAAAAACTATGGAAAAATATATACCAAAGTACTGAAATATCAAAATATTCATGTGTACGCTCTATTAAACTATTTTTCACCCACCCACCCTTATGGGACTCTAGATTTAAGCCTACTCAACCTAATCGTTAATCAATCACTATGTGTAATTGACCTTGAACAGTATGAGAAAGATGGAATTTGAAAAAATCTAAATAATAATCTATAGTGCGTTCTATTTGTCGCGAGAGTAAAATAAAATTTTATCAGTATTTTCCCCAAGAAATTACCTGCGTCTTATATATCGAAGATCATATTATGCGGCAGATTGTATTTTGTACAGGAAGGTCTCGGAACTAATGCAATCAATCACCCGTTATATTTCCCCAGGTACTATTTTCTTCCTCGCTTTTGTTTGGTTTATGTTCATGTACACGGTACCGCGTTTCCCGGCATCGAAGACGCTATTTTTTTCCCGAAATGAGTTTCTAAAATTCACCCTGCGTCCTACAGGACAAAGGTTACTTTTTTTAATAGGCCTATCCCCCTGATCCCTGGGGAAGGAAATTTATGCTAGACACCTAGACAGTAATCTGAACTCATGTATCTGATCTCTGAACGAAGTGTAGTATAAAATAGTAAATAAACCAAAATACCATTATTAAAAAAAATATATACGTAATGACAAAGATTCATTCTCGTATCGAAGTCTGAATGATGGAACTTGAGTATTGTAGTGTAGGTGCGGCTCTACCGTGAGCATACAGTGGTAGGCATGTGTGTAAACTTTGGGTGTGAACTTAACCGTGTTTCGGTATTGCAGTAGAAAAATGCAGACTATAAGTGGTCAAAAGGATCGACATGTCAGTAAGCCAGCCACGGAACATTACGGTAAGTTGGGTAAAAGTTATGAGACCTAGCTTTTTTCTCTCCC
>OY735218.1:34007191-34309691 GCA_963457665.1 Thysanoteuthis rhombus
AATGTTAGGTTTGGGCTTTTACCAGTACTAAATAAATCTTTAAAATTAAATCCTATCTCATGCCAAGTGCATAAAACGTTTGAAATACTTATAAGATACGTGAAATTGAATTATTTTAATTCGAAGAAATTTATAATCGCTGTGCGAGAGGAATTATCGAAAACTAGTGAAATATCGCTTCCTTTTCTAAGGAAATACCCAGAGTTGGGAATCTAAAGCCTTGTAATATCGGAGAGAAAACTCATGAGCAAGGGACAACTAAGCCATGTTTAATAGAATAGAAATATCCTCATTCTCACAGTACGTAATACCAACCTGCGTCTTCATTTAAGTATACGATGAAATTTAACTGCTCATTTAATGAAATACATTGATGTGGTTGTTGTTAAATGAATTCTTGTATTCATTTTGTTTCATACAGGCTGGCCTTGGAATTTATTGTCATTAGATTGCATGAAATAGGTTTGGGTCATAATCCCGAATGACACTATCCCGAATGTTGGAGTCCTGAGCGATTAGGATCCCGAAAGCCACAAAAAGGTCAAAATCCGGGAAATACATAACTATTCAATCACATGTAACGGTTCAATCAGTTTTCATAAAATTTGTATCATTAAGTAGAAAAAGAATTGGAGAAAAATGACATAAAAATCATTCTCTCCCATTATATAGGAACGAAGTTCATTGTTTGGTTTGACATTTATTGAGATTAATATTAACTGATTTATTCGGACTAGAGTCCTCATCTTGGTTGTTACTGTCACAATGATTCGGCTGTTGCACTATCTGGCTTTTTTTAAGGCTAGTATTGGGTTACCTTCTCGGAATTTCGAACCGAACCCTTTATTCGATACGCGCGTTAGATTGTTCTCGTCCTGTTGAAATAATTATGATAAATCATTACATTGTGGCAGACGGGGACACAAGCCAGAATAAATCAGTGAATTTGACAATTCCTCATCATAGAAATTCTGAACGAAATTTATTGAGATGTCATAGATTAAAGAGGGGTGGGTACGTAAAGAAATATTCCCACATTATCTTTAAGAGAATAACTTTTTTTGTAAATAAATTCATTAAACAAGGACTAAATACTGAAAGTTTTATCAAATCGATTCGAAATTTATATACTTGTTCCCCCTTTTGGTTGCGTTGTCTCATCATTATCATCATCAGTCTGTTAGCGTCCGTCGTTGGACATAGACCTTCCCCAATATTTGCCAGACCTCTCCATCATGGGCATCGCGGAGCCAGTACTTTCTGAATTTATCAAGCTCGCCACGTCATCTTACTTTCCGTAAGCTTTGCACCTGATCTGTGGGATCTCGATTGTGAGTTGTGATGTCCATCGGTTGTCTGACATTCTTGCAACATGTCCGGCCCATAATAAGCAATGTGTCCGTCTGCCAGTCACTGCTTATCATAATGAAGATTATTTATGTGTGTTTTACCTAAAAGAATATCTTTCACCCAGTGTATAAAAGGCCAGGAATACTGAGACAGTGGTTCTCGATTTATTTGCCGATACACCCCTTTCGCCGAATTTCAGAACGCCATCTCCCCCTTCTAAGATTACCTGACCGGAAAGGAGTATTAGAGCCGACCCAAGATTTACGTGAGCTAATTAGTTGCTTAAAGCCCCGTGGTCATCAAAGAGTTGCTTACGGCCCTGTAAGGGTAATCATCATCATCATCATCATCATTATCATCATCATCAACATCAGTCTTTTAATGTTCGTCGTTGGACGTAGACCTTGCCCGGTATTCACCACAATTCTCTATCATGGGTGTCGCAGGACCAGTATTTCCTGAATTTGTCAAGTTCATCTCTCCATCTTGTGTTCTGTCGATCTCGGTTTCTTATGTAATCTCTGGGGATCCATGTGTGAGTCGTGATGTCCATCGGTCGTTTGCCATTCTTGCAACATGGCTTGCCCATTGCCTTTTGAGTTTTTTGATAGTTTCTACGATGTCTCAGACTAATATTTTCTTCCTGATCTTCAAATCTTATCCTGCCTTGTGCCCCATAAAGGCCTGGGCTGGGTGCGTTCTAAATGGTATGACAATAATATCGAAAAGCATTTTCTATATCAGCTCATATCGATTTACATGAGTCATCTTTGATAAAGAAAAAGTAATTTAACTTTATTAGCAGTGCCGAAAATTCAATATTTCAACAGTCTGAATCTATCGAATTGTGCCCTACCCCCCGAAAACCTAAAATCCACCGGGGATTATTCGCACCTGGATAAGAACTGCTGCCATATGATGTGTAATTTTAAAGTAAGCAGATCTAGTCAATCACCCAATAGGTACCGTTATGCAACCAATGTCTTTTGGCAGCATACTGTGTTGGGGTGACCAATTAAGAAATGGAAAAAGGGCTAATCAATGAATAAGTTACTTATCTCACATTTTGTTGGTGACTAAAAGAAAAGTCTAAATTCAAAAAAAAAACAAAAAAACCACAAGAAACAAGTATGGATGTTGCCGAGGCCAATTTAGCATAAACTTAGATTGTTAATTGAATACCCACTAAAAAAACTACACAGGAAGGATTTTTAAAAAAACACAAAAAGTACTTTCATTTAGACACAATAAGAAGTGAATATTTAGATTATCAGTCCTCTAGCTCCATTGTGCGTGTGATACAATCATAGATAGCCAGCCGACCAACCAGACCAACTTAAAAACTGAAGAAATCTATGTCGACAGTTTTGGTTAACGGTTCCTAATTATATTTTACGCATTAGTTGACTAGGAATTATCTAGAATTATAACTTGGATCGGGTGTATATATGACCAGGTAAGTTCTTCGTTAGTTCTCACCGTGAATACAAAAAGCCCTAGCCCTAATACCTAGCCCTGGGAGAGGACAATCGAAATAAACTTAGCATATCAATTTCCACTGGTTATGAAAACTTTGGTCTTCGGTACTTATTTCATAAGTTTATGTCTAAGATGATAAATACGGTTTTACAAGTTACTTACTTCGTCATTCATAGTATTTAAGCTTTAATTCTAAGTTAATTGATTTTTTTATTGTCACCAATTGTGGCGATGGCTTTTATAATTATTTTCTTATTTGTGCATCTGTTTGTTTGTGTATTTATTTATGTTTTTGTTTGTTTATGTTTGCATGTTCCAGCGCTCCCGGCTATACTGTTTTATCTACAGACTTAGAAATCGGCACCAGTACACCACTAGACCCCTTCTAAGAACGTTTGGTGTTTTTTGTTATTCTTTTTAAGGCTTTTTGACTTTTTAGTGATCTCATTTATTCAAGATGTTTTGTTACTCTATTTTAGATGTTTTTTCAGTGGTAATGTCATAAATATAATTAATTCTGACTACATTTACATTCTTGATGGAATTTGTTTTCTAACGTCTTTAAAGTTTGACGCTCTGGTTGTTCAGTTACTGGCCGTGATGGTGAGTTTCAATATGATTCTATATCATCTATAATTATGTTTTTTATAATCGATAATTACAATGAAGACTATCGCGAGAGTGACTTCGAGTCAGTGGGCACAGATAATGGTGATGACAGCATTGACAATGACGACGATCATGTTAATAGCCTAGGGGATCAAATGAACAGGAGGCGTGTCGTCAGTAGTGCTTGCAGTACACAAACAGCTGTGAACAATTCAGATCTGCTGGAGACAGGGTGGTCCAGGGGTGGTGTATCAGCGATAGATCAGGTCTTAGGTTTCAACAGATTATGTTCTTCCCTCATCCAAGCTAGGAAGGATCCTCTCTGTTAATCCTGCCGATATATTCTTCAGTTTCCTACGATTGCCTTGTTTCTAAGATCGTTGCCATTCCCCTTGAATATTCTTTTCTCACTAATTTATTCGTAAACTTTAGTTTTATTGAATTGCATTCATATACAACGAGAACTTTGTAGTGGTAATTTGTATTTATGGCCCTAAATCAGCTCTTATCAAATAGTTCAATTCCATCAATTGCCACATGTTCTCCTTTATGCATCATCAACACGACCACCATCTCCACCGGAGGAAAGTCTGGTGAATTTCAGTAGAGATAGTGACAGCAAGTCTGCCTCGACATTCCCCTTAGTATTCTAGCTGATTTCGTGATGCTGTCGTCTGGATGGTTACGGTTCTTCCTCAGATTAACCATTCCCCTTAGCTCTTTTCAAGGCTTTCTGAGACTTTTCAAGTGCTCCAGTAATGATTAGCACCACTATCACCTTCATATCCGGCAATTTTTCAGTTCTCTTGCAAAGTCCAAGTAATGATCCAGCCTTTCACTGTTTCAATTTGTAATCTGCTTGAAGAGTAACATCAACTATCTGACAAGGCCGTATCAATGGAGTTTGAGGGGTGAGAATTTCAACATTTACTCAATATCATGTTTAGAAAAAAACATTTTTGGGGGGATGAATTTCCCTAAATAAGTTTTTAGTGGTGGATGAGGGCGGTCATTTTGCGATATAAGTTTATGCCAAGTTGGTCCTTTTGTTTGTGCCCAGCAGTAGTTATGTTTGTATTTTGGAAAATCAGACTTTTTTATAACTGCTTAACTAAAGGCGAGAGAAGAAACTTATTCATTGATCACCCCTTTTCCAATTTCTTAATTGAACACCCCAACATGGCATACTGCCAAAAAACTCAAACGGTTTTTATCGAGTAACTAACTCAATCTGTTATCATTATTTGTTCGTGTTTTTGATTTTGAAGTTAAAAAAACATAATATATATGATACTAACAGGGATAACCAGTGCTGCCTAGGTAAATTTAGTTTAAGATTAGAATGAATCAAATTTTGTATATTAGAATAGAAAAGACATTACTTAGACTGTTTTTTTTGTGGGGGGTTAATTTGGAGTGCGCCCTTAGAACCCTGCCGTCCTATGCAAACGCCTAGATTCGCCGATTGGGAGGACCGCTCCTGGATTTAGTAAAAATAATACAATTATACATCTTTATTCAATCAACATGTACCAGATTCTTTACGCTCAAATTCAACGTCATAGGTAGAGTATAAGAAGAGAAACCTAGCGAGAAAACCATTTCAATCGAATGTAATTGATCAAGTCAAAACTTGTGAGAACATCACGAATAAATGTGTCTCTCGATGGGGTAATTGAAAAGGAAAAAGACGGGTCTGGTTAGTTACACTATAGAAACCGTCCGGTGATCAAAGCCTCTTGGCAGTATGCCGTGTCAGGGGGGATCAATTAACAAATTGGGGAAAGGGTTATCGATGGATAAATTACTTTTCTCGCCTATGTTGAGTAATGATCACAAAAAAAGTCTGAATTATCGAAAAGCAAGTGTGAATGCTGCGTGACACAAACTACTGGATCAATTTGAAATAATTCAACAGTGTAGATTGAACTCCTACAAAATAAAAACAACATCTGGTGGAGTGATAAAAAAAATATAAAATAAACGAATTTTTTTCTGGACATTATAAGGAGTGAATGTCTGAATTTTCGAGCATTGATATTGCCTGTACGCGTGATATATACATAGTCAGAAATCCGGCTTTGAAAACTAAAGAAACCCTATATTGACTGTTCTGGTGACTCCTCTGGTTGATAGTCTCTAACACAACAGGTGGTTTAGCTTCTTTGTATTTTTTTGACCTGATAATTTTCTCTGCCTAGTCATGTTTTGATTAATCGAAAAAAAAAAGTTGTGTATATCTTTTCTGGCAATTTCAGTTCCCTTATGCTGGAAATCTGCCTATTTGTACGTACGACCGTTACGCTTTCTGGTTATCATTCATTTCTTCTCTGGTGTCTTCCCAAACCAATAAAACTTGTTGATTTATTTGTTTAAACATGTTCTTGAGTTTTATCGCTTCTTTCTCCTTTTGATGTTTCACCGCTCACAAAATAGGTAAGAAAAGAGGAGGACTGAATCGCCGTCTACAGGAATTAGTATTTTACAGCAATTAAATTCAAATTCTCCTAATATCTATCATCCTTTCTCTTCTTCCTACGTGGCCACCCTTGATATGCAATGAACAAAGGTAAGAATGGAAGAGGGTCATTCATTCATTGCTCCTCGCTTACAAGTCATGAGCCTAAAAATAAAGTTATAGTTGTAGTAGACCACTGGAATACTGACAGGTAGTAAGAGTTACCAATATTGATAGCAAGAGATATAGTTTCATTTCATTTTGCGTGTTATTATAGTCACAATAGACTCCTCTCATAGATAATATATTACTTCAAGTTAGATTTGCCCCTGTCTTCTCACCAGGCCAAGTCAAAATATATTCAATACTTGTTGACCGCGAATCTGTCTCTTTGACAGCAAATCTAGTATCATTGTACTCAGAGGGTAGAGTTGGGAGTATACTCTTGTATCTGCGGCATTGACCAAGGGGGGCAGGCAGTTTCTGGATAACCCAATATGAAATGCAACTTTATATCGTATGACATCGAATGGGTATACAAACACCCCAACCCCACTAAAAAACTGACTATGTGTCACATTTTGTCATTGTGGAAAGATAAGTTGAATACCGATAGTATATCGCTCTCTTTCCCCATAGTCTTCATTCTGTATTCACAGAAATATTCTAGAAGTAAATGATTATTAATTAGAAACCGTAAACCAGATCTGTCGACATCAAAATAGTCAATATCAGCATAGGTTTCTTCAGTTTTTAAGTTGGTTTGGCTGGCTATCTATGTATGTGTCCTGCGTACGGTTAGCACCATTGAAGCTCGAAGGCTGAACATCTAAACATTTACTCATGTTTAGAAAAAAAAAGTTTTTTTGTTTATTCTTTTTAAATCCTCTCCAAAAAGGTTTTGATGGGGGCTTTACATTAAATTGGTCCCTTGGTATGCGCCCGGCAGTGTTCATGTTTGCTTTTTTGAAAATTCACAACCCAACAAAAGGTGAGAGAAGTAACATTCATTGATCACCCCTTTTTTCCATTTCTTCAATTGATCACCTCCAACACGGCATGCTGCCAGAAGACGTTGGGTCGCGTGACGGTTTCTGTTCAGCGACTTACCTGATCTGTCATCTCCAGATTCACTTTTTATTCAATTTCATAAGCTCAATTGAATTTATTAGGGTGTTACACACGAAACGTCTTTTTTTACATCATACAGAATAATGCAAATGAGAAGTAAATTCGTGAAGGTTTTTTTATCACTCTGAACAGCTCCACCTAAAAAAGTTAGACTAATTTTCAAGCACAATTTCACATTAAGTCATAATTCTGCTCAAGCTGCTGATCAACAGAGTCAACAAAACGTTTGGAAAGACCACTACTATAATGCGAACTGTTCTGCGTGGGTCAGTGGGCTTCGGTCTTGAAACATGGATAACAATCATAAACCCTGGAGGGGACCCAATTCTGCAAACTATCGATAACAGTGACCAGCGACCCATGAATAACGGTTCGAGCACTTTGTGGAGACTTTAACAGTGACCATATCACATCATCTGAAGTCGCGAGGAAAGGTTAAGAATTTGGAAAAATGAGTCCCACATAAAAGTGCCTGACTCCACACTTCTCAGATAACTGTATCTTACCTTGGAGATTGGGATATGGAGTATTGCAGCATCATTCATATTCGCCTGACATTTTCCCAACAGATTATCATCTATTCAAGCATTTTGAACTTCAATTCGGAAATGAAATGTTCAATAATAGGGAAGTCATAAATCGTGCTTTTACTGAATTTGTTGCCACTAGATAATTCCATTGAGATGGCATATTGCTATTAGAAGATCGTTGGGAAGTGGATATTGCTTCAAATGTTGATCGAATATTGACCGCTTTTTGTTGTTAATGCCATATTTCATCTTAATAGTAAAAAAAATGACATTTCATGTGTAACAACCTAATGTGTTTATATAGATATTCAGGAAATAAATAATTAGAAACCATAAATCAAAACTGTCAGCATAGGTTCCTTCAGTTTTTAAGTTGGTTTAGCTGACTGGCTACGTATGTATTTATAACGCATACAGGCTGTGCCAATAGAGCTAGAGGGCTGAAAATTTGAACATTTACTCCTTATCATGTTTACAAAATATTTCCCCCGCTAAAGAGGATTTTAGTCGGAGGTTCAATTTGTGTTATGCTAAATTGATTCCTTGGTTTCTGGTTGACATTCACGCTTGCTTTTTGAAAATTCAAACCATTTTTAGTGATTAATTCCCAACAAAATGTGAAAGAAATAACTTACTCATTAATCACGCCTTTTCCGTATTTTTAATTGATCATCCACTGCATGCTGGAACGTTGGTAATGTGACGGTTACTAGAGAGTGACTGATTAGACATTTTTAATCCTCTTTAAATTAACTTTTTATTTGTTTGCTTGGACTTAATTATATTTTGCAAACATAGGCAAGTTACCTTCTTTCCTTTCGGTTAATATCAATAAAAAGGTACTTTCCCTGATATGTATTTTCCAAAGATACTTTAGATACTTGGGCATTATTCAAGTCATTAAGATAAAAATGTGTATGCAGAAAACCAGGGACTGGCATATACATGGTAATAGTTTCATGAGTTCGAAATCTATTCACTAGGAGAAGAGTGATAAGCAACTTTTAGCCTCAGATATGAAAAATACTTAACAGTTACAAAAAGAAATTTGAATAATTCGTCCCGACTTGAATTTTAATTTGTCATCATCGGAGCCGTCACCCAGTTAGTTCACCAGTTGAACATTTCCTGTCCAACTTGACAACTAAAATAGTATTTCTATTCACATAAAGTTATGCTTTCTTTAAATTGAAATGACCAAACTGTCTTAGACAGTGTTGAGCACCAACTTCTTTCACCTGAGCACACAGGCAGAAGCCATGGGAGCGACACTTTGATTCTAGGCAGAGCACACAGCTACTCTGATCCAGGGCTGTAGTGTAAATAATTTGACCGGTATAATCAATCGAATAGCTGAAGCAAAGGTCACAAATTCAGCGCAGAGATCAGAAGACAATACCAAGAACACACAGAGGCAAGCACCGTATGTGACTTATTAAGAAAATTAAAAAAAAGAATGTGCATGCTCTCAAGAACAAGATTTAACAACATCCCAGAACACAACAGACAACCATGAAAGGCAATTCTCCGTTTCATTCGATGTGATTTGAACGTGTTTAGTCATTCTTTCACTTCAAGCAAATAGAAGTTTGGTTTTGGGTTTTTTTTCAAGAGGAAATAGAAAAATATACTATTTTTTTTATCTTAGTGTTTTTTGGTTGTCATTGGCACATTTCATATTGGGGGGAGTAAATATTCGTTCTCCCAAACTACACCACAACGTTACATTAAGAAAGGTAGAGTCAGGGCCTTCCATGATTCCTGCAGTGTACTCAAAGGGGCAAGGCTTGATAACTTTTGTCCCTAACCACAAGTACACGCGAGGGACACCACGTTTAACTTGACTCGGGATTACATTTGACCCCCGTGGGGAGCCAAATAAATCTTTACTCATTGTTTTTCTAATATATGTTCTTCCACTGAGATTTTTCTTTTTTAAAACGAGATCGAATTCGATCCCAAGCGATACCCCAAGCCCCACCGCCTGGTTCTTCCAATTCGCCCAGGCTTAACGATGACCCCTCCAGCGCCCCAAGCTTGTTTTATATCAGGGATCAGCAACTTCTCTTTATAAATGCCCACTTTTGGGGGGTTTCGCTCACGGCCCACATGTATATCATATCATGTCTTACATATAAAAAAATGCTCTTGAGGCCTATAAATTTGAAATATTACCCTGCAAGTAGAAAGAAATATAAAAATCTGTATGGTGTGTTTATACTTATTAATTTATTTATATATACAGTGAATAGATACTGAAAATTTCCACTGATTAGTTTATTTTTGGTAGAATTTTGAAATCTGAGTGTATCGACATGTGTTGCGATTTGCTAAAAGTCCGTTGACATGCCAGTAAGTAAACAAATTATATAATGCAATGCTAATGTAAGCAAAGCTTAAACAATGCAAAAGACTGCCAAGAAACCATCAACTTGTGGACACAAATGCATGGAATTTGAGGGGAAAAAAGCTAGTTAAGCTCCGAAGCCCAGGGAATACACCTCAATGGCCCACTTGTGAGCCGCGACCCACTGGTTGCCGGACCCTGTTTTATTTGAATTCCTTATCCATATGATAAAATATGAAGCTATAACGTACTTGCCTCCCCTTATTTTCGAAAGTTCGAACTCAGCTCAGCCGTTCCCAAGTCGCGAAACACATGAAGTAATGATTTCTTCACCATTTCTCGAATGATCTACAGAGAACCAATCATTATTGCAATTTAGGGTTTTTATGAGATCCGGTGATTAGATGGACTTCCTTGCAGGGCTAAAGGACTCGCACTGCTCTGCTATTAATCCATAGCTAGTGAGAAGGGTATCCATGCCTTTCCCCAGAGCATTAAAGCGAAGTGAATTAAATTGCCTTGAAAATTAGCATTCGAAATTCTGTTTATTTTTATGTTATTTAATTTTGTTTTGTTTTATTCTTCCCAGGATTAAACACCTACCTTTGGCATTGGTGGGAAATGAGCAAATATCTAAGCCACGGAGTAGACCAGTGTGTTTAATATTAGTTGAGTAATGTGTCCTGTATTTGATTGACGCGGGATCTTCATTGCAATTTCAATACATGACCAAAATACACTATTTCCATAACAAAAAAATGAAAAGTTCTGGTTAAATCGTCAATGAAGAAATACAAATTTCCCTCGCTATCCAAAAGTAGAGTTCCTATGAAAACTCATTCGTAGGCAGTGATGGCGTAAAGCGGAGAAGCAATTCCTATGAATTTATATTGGAAAAAATTTTGAATGTTCCGACCAAAAATGATGTGTTTTGCTGAGTTGTCGAAGGTTGGAGTGGTGAGAGGTACAGGAGCCAGGGATGTAAAAGAGGGAAGGGAGTATGTGTTGCCTCTATAACTGCTCGGTGAAGAAAAAGCTGGGCACTATTTTCACTTTTTTTTGTAAAAGCGAAAAAGCCACGCGAAGCGAACTTTTGAAAAGCGGGGATACCTGTACTCCCAACTTTGTGAAAAAAAAACAAAAAAACAAATGTATCACTTTAATCTAACTTTAAAAGTTTTCTCCGTCATAGTCGATGGACATTGATTGAATATTATCATTGGGGAAAAAAAAACAAGAATAGAAACAGTCAGACCTTCTAATATTTTTTCAAAAAAAACGATGGCTCCAACAGAACTAGACGAGAATAAATGGAAATTTTCATCTATACCTTTTATTATATGCACACGCATAGAAACACATAGATGAACGAACGTTGTTTACAGTTACATATAAATTCTCCCAAGTACAAGTATATTTGTACGTGCTTGTATACAAATGAACTGATTCTAAAGAATAAAAAAAGACAGAATATGCAATCAGACTAAAGATGGTGGCAATAATTTTCTCCGGTAAACTCTTCAATGTATGAAGTTTAAGATAGCTTTCTTCTGGCTGTAAAAAGCAGTTTGCTTCAGCGACACGGGATTAATAACAATGGCTTCTGGCTCGTTCGTCTTCACCTCTTATTTTAGTCTCTACAAAGTGTTTTACGCGTATTCTTTATATTGGATCTATATTCATATTTTTCCTCCAAATCCATTTGATCTGTTTTTTTTTTTTTTGTTAGATTTTTCCACGCACTTTATACTTATATATATATATATATATATATATATATATATATATATATATATATATATGTGTGTGTGTGTGTGTGTGTGTGTGTGTGTGTGTGTGCAATGTTTAATAGTTTTGGGAATATAAAACAATCTGTTCTTCCGTTTTCAATAGACTTTAAAAAAAGAGACCAAATTGCATTATATCTTCCGCTCTCCCTCTCCCTCTATTTATATGTATGGTGAGAGAGAGAGAAAAATACGCGTATATATTGTCTCTGCATGCAGAAAACATATATATATATATATATATATATATATATATATATATATATATATATATCATTTACTTTTTGTAACATAGTTTATATCTTATTCTCTATAAAAATGCCCTTCGCATTCCTTTTCGCAAATATTTCAACATAATTGGATTTTTATTTTTATCTTTTTTCGCGATTTAGATACTTAAACAGGTTTCCAATATATTCACATAAGTGTTCTACCAACTTGATTTCAAGGTATACATTACAGTTTTTATGTGCGCCTACTGCAGCGTTAGGGTTACCAAGTCCATATGCGAACTGATTCGCCTGGGTTATGAGTTTGAATCTCGCTGAATGTCCCACAACTGTGGCCAGGGGCCCAAATAACTGATTACTTATTTATTTTCAGCGCCTATCGAAGCGCCTTGGTCAGCAAGTTCGTTTTGTTGACCAATTTTCTACTATTGTTGTCTTGTGCCAGAATAGGCTTATCTTAGTAAATACTGATATATCAAATATTTCTAAGTTAACTTATGTACAATTTATTGATTGGATATCAGGGAAATACCTAATTACGAAACTCTACATCAAAATGAGCAATGTGTCTGTCAGTCTGTCCGTCCATCTCTCACACTTTGGATTGAAAAAAAAACTTACGTTGAAAGAAGTTGGTATAGCGGAGAGGCTGTGAGAATGGAATCGCCACCGTGAAGAAGGCGGGGAGAGGGAGAGAGAGAGGTTGGGTAGGGTTACATAAAAGGGTAAGGGTTGAAACATAAAGATATATGCTAGGGGAGAATGGCTGAACTAGCTCATCGAAAAGAGAAGAAGGACGAGAAACCAAGATAAGTGGAATTGAACTCGTCTTTGAAAGTCTGAGAACGGAAGAATTCGGTAAGTGCCGAGGATGGTCGCTTCAGACAACTCACGTTGTTTTTTGTTTTGTTTTTTTGTTTTTTTTTTAAATACTACAATACTTTAGATTTATACACCTAGATAGGGCCTATGAGAGGATGGTGCAGCTCGTACGTCGCACAGGGGTCCGGAGGGCCAATGGTGGTCCCCAGGGCGTGCTAAAAGGGTTATAGCAGATGAAAATAAGATAGTTAAAAAAACGAAGGTATTCGTGCAATGATCATCGAGAGGGAGTGAATACAGCTGAGTATCGCCTTATTCCTCTCGGAGCCCCTGTCCCTAGGTATGCTGTTGGCAAATCAACGGATATTTTACTAGTACGATCTGAAATTTGTCGATATGATAAAGAAACATCCTTATGAGGACTTACGAAGTAAATATGAAAGAAAATAGGGGAATTATATTGAAATTATATTGCAAGGTCGTAATCTTTAATATTATAAAATTAATAACAAAATCATGTGTAAATAATCTTCCACGTTATAAAAAATGATAAAGTCCTATGTAAATCATCTTTCTTACTACAGAAAACTAGGGAAATAGCTGCTGCCTTGTCAACGGTATACCACGGGTGGAAATCTAAGGCATTGTAGTATTTTAAAGGAAATCTCATAGGAGTTGCCCGAAGCAACCATCTCCGGCAAAAAAATTCTACTTACAGACATTCGAAGGCTAGTTCAATTCCACCTCATTTTACTTTCTCGCCTCCCTTTTTTTCTCGATATAGTCGTCCTCCTTTGGCGAATGTTCTTATGTTTCACACCAGACCCTTTTGAGCATCCTCTCCCCTTCCCCATGGTATTTGTGTTGCGATCCTATTCTCAGAAATTCTCATCTACATCCCCCTTTCCACAACCGATCAAGTGCATCACAAGGAAGGAGATAATGTTGAAGTAGATATCTGCTGTGTTGAATTTTTTTTTTTCATCATTAAGCTGAGGACTTGATGATGTGCCGACGTACAAGTAGAATAGCCGGATTTACAATAGCAAATGACCCACGTATAAAACGCAATGGGTATTCATGAGTGCACAGGTGCTACACTCTGATCCTAGGCAGAGCTGCCAAGGGTCCAAACTTTGATCCTACGCAGAGTGCCTAAACACATTGATCCTAAAAAGAAGTTCCAGGGAGAGACATTTTGATATCAAAGAGAGCACAGACATTCCCTGATCCAAGTCAAAAATACTGATTCATACTTAAAATAGCCAGATTTACAATAGCAAATTATCTTTTCACATAAAGACCATAGTACAAAGTTTGTTTGTATGTTGGTTCGTCGGTTCACGTCACGGTGAAGATATGTCTTCCACTCTCTTCTTTTCTTTAATGCTGATTGAAGAAAGGAAGACATATGTGACTGGACATGGCCAGCAGCTAAAGTGTGATAGACTGTTGTAGTTTTGTCCGTGTATAAGTTTTCTGTGTCTGTGTGTAAGTTTTTAGGAAAACATAAGTTTTCCTCTCTTCCTCGCTTAGAAGGTGATCAAAGAGAGAGAGAGAGAGACAAACACACACGAGAAATCCCGTCATTCTGACGGGTACTGTGCTAGTACAATATAATTCGCACCAAATTAAATCCGTCTTGATGGTATCAAATCGCGAATGGTCTTGAATCCGACATTTTATACCGTACAATCTTGTACTGCACATCAAGTAGGGACATAATTACCACAGGAAAGCAACAATTTGCTTCTAGATGAGACAGACGCTGAAAGTATTAAAACATACGTACGTTGGCATGTTTTTATTAAGCTTGTATCAAATGTTATTTCTATGAGATGGTTCTTTCCTTTCCTTCATTTTTTTTTAACCTATTGTCGTTATGTCCCGGAGGCGATGTCACAAGAGATACCAGCCTCAGCGGCACGACAAACACTAAGAGAGAAGACCAAACAAGTAGTTCGTTCCAACTTGTGTTGCCATTGTACATTTGACTTCATCGGCTGATTACATTGCCTTGTGATGCGTTAATATTTGAACCCTCTTCCTGATTATTCGTTATAGTTGATAAGAAGCACGGACTGAACGATATATATATATATATATATATATATATATATATATATATATATATATATATATATATATATATATATATATATATATATTGTAAATATTTTTTTGCTTTATTTTTTGCGTTGTCCATTTCCCCGACTTGGCCACTTGTTCTAATAGAAATGCTATAATGATAATGTTTCTTTGAAAAACTTGCTTGTCTCATGTAGTTGTTATCTCATTGTCTGAAAACACCCTTCTTACATACACTTCCTTCTAAGGGGCCGGCGGCTAAAGGAACTTTTTTTCCGCTTCGCTGTAACCACAAAAGGTTTTCAACATAATATCAGCTGGAGCACAAGTTATTTTTCACAGATAGCGCCCGGCGGCTGTGATCTTTGAATATAAAGACAGTCTCGTATCAAAAGATGAAAGTATGTTCTGCACTTATTTGCGTTATCTGTGACAAGATGATAGATTTCATTTGATAGATTTCATATTACTGATGCTGAAAAATAAAACAAAACATTTTTTTTACTTTCAAAATCGGCAATGTATTTATAGAGATTTTTTATAGGCTGTGTACTGTATATACTTCTGGTGAACGAGTTATCTCGTACTAAACCATGGAGTATGTTTTCTTCTGAGCACAAAAAAAAATCGAGTAAAAACAACATATTTTCATGATTCATTTGTTTCGTACACTTAATTTATAAAACGAAAATATGCTACCAAATGGAACGTTGGATGGAGAAATTGATCGGTTAGGGGTTACTTAAGAAACGCAGGAATGTGCGTGCGTGTGCATGTATGCATATATGTGTGTATGACGTGTACGTGTATGTATGTGTCTATACGTGGACGTGAGTGTGTAAGCATGTGTGTGTGTATATGTATATGAGTAAGTGTTGCATGTGCATGCACGTTTGTATTATTGAAAATTGTCTTTTTTTTAACCAGCTTAATATAGATTGATTTAAAGCTCTGCACGTCGAGATCTTATTTTATACGTTGACATCCTTACCTTTCGCCGAATCAGAATTTTTTTTCAGGGCTGGGAAGGGCTTTGTACAAAAGCACACTACCGCACATGCGCGCACCGATACAATCGATGTTGAAAAAAGTTATCGGCTTTTTTATATTTTTTTTGTTTGTTTGTTTTGTTTTGTTTTTGTAAATTCTTGATGTAATATCAAATATCATTTATTTGAATTTAATCAAAATTGTTACTAAAACTGTCAACATAGGTTTCTTCACTTTTTAAGTGAGTCTAGCTGGCTATGTATGTTTCGCGTGTAGACGTCGTTGCCCCTTATAATGACTAGAATTTTTTTTTTTTTTAACTCCCTCCCAACAATTTCTTTTTCCTGTAGGGTGTTCAATTTACAATGCAATTCTATGCTAAATTAGTCCCTTAGTTTGTCTCTTGCAGCGTATATGATCGCTTTGTTTTGTTTTTGTTGTATTTTTTTTTTTCGATTAGAATTTTTCAGTGATCCCGGCCAAACAAAAAACAAGATAAATAATTTATTCACTGATCACACATTTTTTTCAATTTTTTAATTGATCACCTGATATGGCATACTGCCAAAATACTTTGGTCATGAGATGGTTTCTATTGAGTGACTAACCGGACCTGTTAATGTTTATATCAAACCTTATTTTTGAAGCTATAGTTTGTTTTTGTTTTTTCAAATGTTGCTTTAGGTCACAATGGAATAGAGGCAAAAAAAACTCTCGAAATATTAACTACGGTTTATTCAATGAATCATAAGAATGGGGATTCTCACACTTATTTCTTTCTTTCGCACGCAAGTAAGACTGTAGAGCCTGTTGGCCGAAACGCAGTGGTCGAAAAAAACAAGGATAAGAGTGTAATAATGGTCACACTTTACCTCAGGAACTCAGACAATGTGAATTACGCATAAGAATATATTCTTCATCAAATTTTATGATAATGACCAGTCACGTCTTCATTCATTCCAAGTTTTTTATAGTATGAAAGGTTATATACGCACGATTTTATCATATACTTGTATATATTACACTTTATTATAAAAAGCAACATATCTGTCTGACACTCTATGGAAATGAAATTCAATTTTTCGGACGATAGTCCAAAGGAATGTAAATCGAATTTTTTAATTATATCTTAAACGCGCATTCGTACTTAAAAGTTGTCTGTGACTGATGGAGAAAAAACATCAAAATTCCAACAAGAAATAGCAATATCAATATTACTTGCTAAATTTCGTAAAACTTTTTTCGATCGATAATTAAAACACCGTGATTACTTAATAACAATGTCACAGAAACATGCAATATAGCATAAACATTAATGATTTGATGAACTTTTTATTTAAACCAGTTGAAAATTTTCTAGCTGACTTCGTTTTTGTGAAAGAAAAAATTATTCACTGTATTTTGATCCATAAAAAGCAACTAAAAACTTTCCAAACAAAAAATATCTTAGTTTTATTGCATTTTTTTATTTTTCGATTCAGGGCCAATTTTGAAAAAGATAGTTTGCAGTTTCGGAGAAAAATTGATTCAATTTCTCTGAGAAATTTGCATGCAAGATATATTTTTTGCGATTTCGTAAAAAAAAAAACGGGGGGATTAATTCAAAAAATATTTCCGTAAGTTTTTCTCGCAAAATATTCTTTTCATGAAAAAGTTGATTCATAAATAAATAAGTATCATTATTTTTTTTTCAAATCGGTTCATTAGTTTTTAGTAAATTTTAAAAATCTGCGTATTTTGGGGTAAATTTTTTAATGCAAATTCTTGCTGTACACTGGTTCGCTCAAGTGAAAACAAGTTTTCAAACAAAAGCATCTTCAAGTTTATATCGTTTTCACAGATTTTCTGCAATCTTCTTTCTTATAAATAATACAAAGATTATTACGATAAAATTGACAGGCTACAAGTTTCAAGCGTTTTTATCGACACTTATCGCTTTGTAATAAAAGTATATATATATATATATATATATATATATATATATATATATATATATAGATAGATAGATAGATAGATAGATAGATAGATAGATATATATATATAGATAGATAGATATATATATATATAAATATATATATATATATATATTTATATAAATATATATATATATATAGATAGATATAGATAGATATATATATATATATATATATATATATATATATATATATATATATATATATATATAGATAGATAGATAGATAGATAGATAGATAGATAGATAGGAAAGAACAGACGGAGACGGTCATTCACACACAATATTTTAATCAATATTACATGCCAACTAGGTATAGTAGTTAGCAATAAAAGTTGGTTTCATTTTTTATTGAAACTTAAACCTTTTTCCCAAGGTTGTTTTTGTTTTGTTTTTTTCCTTCGACATGTTCAGCTTCACTTCGGACAAGCTGTTGTAGCTGAGTCATCTGGAAATGGAGACTCGTCCAAAGTTGAAAAGTCATAAATTGATCACGTTTAAGAACATCTGCCTACTTTACCGGCAGTGCCACCCTTGTCGGCAGTTCCACCCTTGTCTCGGGTATCGTTTTGTCATTTTTTTCTCCACAAGCCATTGCTATAACGAAGTTCTGACAGTTTTTTTCAAAGTTTCCACATAAAGCAATTATGGATACATACAATGGCTTCTTTCCGCATGGATTTTTTTTTATCTATTTAGATCAGTCGTTCTGTGTGCCGCCTTGTAACGCACAAAACATGCCACGTTATGTTTTTGTTCATACCTATGTAAGCCAGATGTACCTTTTATATTTTGCATACATAACCCCAAAATATATCAGAATAAAATGGTACAATTTATACGTTGCGTCATCTCAACAAGGTAGGTACCTAAAACTTTAAAAACTATAGCAATGAATAAAGATTTCTTTTTATAAAAAAAAATTTGAAACGTATTGCAACAATTTAAGTATCTTCTTTGGGGTTATGATTTTGGTTTGGAGTGCAAGAAAAAAGCGTAAAGTTAGTTGTAAAAAAAGATGGGTTACTTTTGCCTAATTAAATACTATTTTCTAATTCAATATTTTCTCATGTCAATTTATGTCATTCCAAATTACTTCGATTATGCCGATTTTTCTTTCATTTTGGCAAAATGTTATTTTGACAAAATATTATTTTGACAAAATATTATTTTGACAAAATGTTATTTTGACAAAATGTTATTTTGACGAACTTATGCGTCTTCAGTTAGCCATAATGCTTGACAGAAAAAAAAGAAGAGTGACTGACCCAACCATCAAGCGAAGATCGCACTCATTACACTGACCAAGCAAGACAATCTTGTTAACAACCGTTCTACGCTGGACGTCTGAATTTAGCTTAGTCTGATACAAAATCAGATAAGTGGAGCGTCCAGAATCAAACTAACTGTACAGGCGATTTAGTCAAGCGAGGCAAGTTTGCTAACGAACATGCTATAGTGCGTGCGTTAGTTTAGCCCGGTACTATACTGGCACAAGGTCAGAGGAATAGAGCAGTCAGGATCGAACTTACGAATTGTCTTGAACCACAATTCGATTCACAGCCAGAGTAGGTAGACCCAAAACTTCAACATCAGGGGACTGTTATGCGCATGCATGAACAGACAATCTTTTATGAAGTTACTCACGTGGCAGTGAGACGCTATTGAATGATCTGGTGTATCTATTTACGATGACCGAGTGGGTCATTCTTCACATCTTGTGCGGAGCCCTTTGGGGTAAACATCGCATCAACTAGGTCTGCCATGCCCCCACAGTCCAGATTTGTCTCCTGTGACGCCAGGCTTTTTTGAAAGAGATTTCAGAGCATGAACGAGATTAAGGAGAACGCAACGAGGTAGCTGATAGCGGTCCCGGAAGATGACCTTGCGGACTGTTTTGGAAAGTAAAATGAAGGCTGGGAAAACTGTGTGCGAGCTTCAGATTGAAGATAATTTGAAGAGGATTAATGCACCATTGTTCTTAGTAGAATATTTTTTTTGTCAATATTGAATGGCTGGATACTTTCCGGTCAGGCCTTGTATATTATTTATACCTACATTAGAGCAATAGTTGGTAGGTTAGTCTTGCATACAATTGCAAATAAGCTCCACCCCACAGAATTAATCCTAATAAATATATATTTCAGTAATTCATTAAGCTTGGCTCACTTCTGATACAATGCCCCAAACTTAGTACTGATTTGCGAGACTGGCTTGTTAACCATTACACCACGACGCAGCGCCTAATTTCAAGAACATATTACTGACATATTAGAATGTCGTAGACCATTACTAGTTCAATCTCCACAAGATTAAGCTTACTAAAATATATTATAGACGCCTCTAGGGATACAGTTAGTACTAATCTTGCAAACCGTTGATAGTAAGTACGATCGCTGCCGGATAAAGCTTAGTAAACATATCATAGATACATACAGTAGAGTAGTACAAGTCCCACAGACTATTGCTAGTAAACTCCACTCCTACAGGATTAAGTTTGGTCAACTATGTTAAATTTATTGTTAAGCTTAGCACAAGCACGGGACAGTCTATGAGAATAATAATTATCTGCAAGACTAACTTCTTATCCATTACACAGCGACTAAGTGCTTCGTTTGTAAAACTCAAAATAGAAACCTATAGTACATTTCCAGTTATTTCTAACCACGTAAGCCTCGACCCTTACAAGATTAAGCTTGGTAAGAAATTAAAGACACCTTCAGTAAAGCGATAGTTAGTATTGATCTCGCAACCATTGCTTGTACGTTCCCTCTAATCTGTGGGAGCACCCGTTTTGCGACTAGTACACAAAAGAAATTTATAAGTTCTCGAAGGTTTTCCAATTCTGCTAGTAGTTTACTGCCTTCTTGTTGAAAAAAAGATATTGATTCTCCATGTCAAATTCAAAAGTGCGCACATCGTTTTGTCACAAGGAAAAAGTTGCACAAACATGAGATTTTTGCACACACTGTCTACTTGAAAATTAAAGGGAACATTGATTCGATCCTCACAAAAATTAGGTTTAGGAAAATACTTTATATACACATACAGTAGCGCAATAGTTTGTTGGTTAGTCTCACAGACAATTGCTAGTATGTTCGATTACTGAATATTTGAAAGGAAAAAAATTGCAATTCGTTAATCCACAGCTACTTCCTTTGTTCTTTCATGAAACAAAGGAAAACAAATGACTTTTAAAACGACAGGTCTGGTCAGTCACTCATAGGAAACTGTCACATGACCAACGTCTTTTGGCAGCATGTCGAGCTTGGGGTGATTAATCAAAAATTGGAAATAACGGTGATCAATAAATGAGTTTCTTCTCCAACCCTTTGTTGGGCAGTGATGACTAAAGAAGTCCAAATTAGAAATAAAAAAAAGCAAGCATGATCGTTGCTGGATACAAACTATGAGACAAAATTAGGACAAATTTAGATTGTAAATTGAACCCCCTCCCAATAAAAGAAAAAACTATTTGGGGGTAGGGGTAAATTTTCAAAAAGACATAATGAGGAGTAAACGTTGGAATTTTCGTCCCTGTAGCTCTATTGGTGCATCCATCGTTATAAATACATACATAGCCGGCCAACCAGCCTGACCATCTTAAAAACTGGAGAAACCTACGTTGACAGCTTTGGTGACAGTTTTGGTTGACAGTTTCTAACTAAGACGGAACGATAGCGTTTTATTTGAGGTCCTTTTCTCTACAGCAAAGATTTCAACATCAACAAGCCAACTAAAGGAAATTAATCGCGACTGCTTAAAGCATGCCAAGCAGGATAACATATAGTCGTTCTAGCTTATTATCTGTTACTGATACAGTATTAACGAGCGGACCTTTTACTGTACAGACTTCCCAACCTGCATATCTATCTACAAGGCACTGAATCCTTTAGTACAGAGATGATGTTTTGCAGAAAAGAAGCTTACCGTTATTGACATCTTTATATCCCAATGGGTGTGAGCAAAAGAAGAAAAGAAAGATTACATTAAATGTCCGCTTTATGTCGAGTGTATGTGGTTTGATGCATGTATTATCTACAACTAAGTTCCATCTCAGACAATGCACTTTAAATGCATTCTTAATGTCGTTTGAATCCAGCCATTTTGAATGCATCTCAATATAGCGTTGCTTCGTCCGTCCATTTTTCTTCTCCTTTATATATAAGTTCCAACTTTTCGAATACTCTGGATGCAAAAGAATGCACTGGTTTCGAGATCTCTGGACAAGATTCTTTGTGAAGTCCTTGTTTTCTCTTATACAAGGAATGACATTCTCAAGACTTTTAAAACTTGTTTTACTGAGCAGTTGTTTTCTAAAGTTCTTGGGTTGAATATTTTCATTATTCTATGTATTTATACTTTTTATCATGTCCTTATTGTTGTTATTTTACCAGATTCCAACCGATACATTACTTCGTCTTCCCCTAAGATCTGAAGTCGTAAGACGAAGTATCTCAATCATTTCACACATTTTTTATAAGTATTGACAAACTCCAGTACAAAGTCTGAGGTTGAGTTTTTTCCCACTGTAACAAGAATAACCCTCACCAGAATGAGGGGTGTAAACTGATTTTCAAAATTCACGTTCACCTTCCGTGATTTGAACTCACGAACTACCGATTAGTCAGAAGGCTGTCTTACTGACTAATCTAAATTGACAAATATTAGATAATAACGAAAAATTATCATGCAGATACATTTATACAAAGAAAATGTATTTTCATAATTTTTTATTTGTTATATACACAATACAAAAGTTGCAATAACCATCTTCAGTCAGAATGGATGTAAGGGTGGCGTTTGACCTTACAACAGCCAGTCTTATCTTCATACTTGCTGTTTTTAACAGAACATTTCAACCGATATAGTCTTCAGCCTTCTTATAATGTCTAAAGTTCTGAGATAAAATATTGTCATCATTCACTATGTTTTTAAGACTATTATATTTTTTTATCTTTCTGCTACTATCCATCACGCTCAGTACAAAATGTAACCATACCTAATACTAGTCAAACCTTCCATTGTTTGAATGGCTTAAGTAACCAATTATTGGTTGGTAACTTCTGATAATAAACAATTTTTGTTATTATTTGACCAGCCCAACATTGTGTTCATCCGCCTTTTCGTGATTTTACATTTAACCGGATCACTGCCAATAATATTGGTGACTGCGCATGATATGTGATCAATGCACCATTTTTAAAAGCTGATATTTTTGTTATTCTTAAGATTAAAACGCTCAGTTTTGGGGGGGGTTTTAAGCTCTAATCATAGTGCCGAGTATCCAAGCTTTAAAATAACAAAAGAATGAACTCTATTGCTCTTAAAATAACGAAAATATGAACTTTTCAAGACTCATGCGCACCCACTCATGTATTTCAACAGTGTAACTCCTGTGCCTGGTATTTTTTGTGAAAAATCGATTGGTAAAATTCAGAATCTTAAATGCTGATTTCCAAAGCTAGGGAGCAGACTTCCCTATTCGGATTTTTGTCATAATAAATCTTCCTGGCCCTATTTGGCTTTTTGTTGTACAGAAGTCAGCTTAAGTAGTTGTCAATTGTACTTCGTGCTCAATATTTTGTAAGATTAGCTTAGTGTGATACAATGCCGAATTTGGGAAAGTGGGAAGAATTCATACCCCCATCCACTTCCAGACTTGTTTAGGAGGTGGATGTTAAAGTGCTCCCTTTCAAGGGCAGGATGTTAAAGTAAAGACTTCAACATAAAATCGTTAATCATTTTGTAAATTTCATGAAGCCATTGGGTGGAGTGCATGCTTAGACTATAGAGTCATATTGGATCAAACAAAAGTCCAGAATTAAGAAAATACGTGGCTGTTACTGCGACTTTTTATGGGAATACCTACAAAGATTTATGTGAGGTGACTGAGCTTACGATATTTATATGAGTGAAAAATAATTTCTTAAACTTTATTGATAAAATTAATTCCTTCGTCTTGTCTTGGTTCCTTAATTTACCCTAAATTACGATGGTTTACAATTAAACATTCTACTCTTAAACAGATTCAAGGGAGATATTCAATTGACAATACTTAGGTGTGAAATAGCAGTGATCTGAAGATTGTATTACGCTAATCTTCCAAATGTCGGTGACCAGTTTGCCAACAAAATCAGCATTCGACTGTTCTCAACTGTGCGTTTCGACTTCCCAGGGGCTCGATCTTTAGATACCATGAATTCACCATGTTTTTCTGCCTTTTTAAACAGAATTTTATATTTTATCGAACCTATAGTGTAGATAAGTTGAACATTTTAAAGTAAAGAATACAGGGAGTGGTGTAAAGTTCGCTGCTTCATTTATATTTTATTCGTCCATGACAAGCCTTAAGTAACGGCAACACGAGCTGTAGCCCAGGGTACCAAGTGTTACGGGGCACCTGTCATGAATTTGAGACAGTAGGACTTCCCAACCACAAATGTAAAATTGGGAAAAGGAATAAATTTACCAGAATAAAAAAAAAAAAGGTCAAAAGAAGGAAATTCCCTGATGTTAAGTTAATTTTTTCAGGGATATCTGACAGTTGAATACTTTCTGCTGTGGTGAAACGTGGGCAAACAATTGGCAAATGGAATTCTTATAACTTTTTATTCCTATACATTTAAAGGGCGTCAAACTTCAGCTTGCCCTGGACACCAGGAACTCAAGGGCTGGCCCTGGTTTCACCATGCAGAAACACGTCGTTTTGACTGGAAATTAATCGCAGTCAGCGAGTTTATGAAAGTATTTTTAATGCGAACAGCTCAATAACTTATCGGACGACATGTATTCACGTAAAAATCAAAGGTTCGCCACGTTACTCACGGGTAAGGACTTGATTTACACCGTTTTCTTCTTTCTTTACTAAAGCTCTCACTTATTGTTTACGTGAAACTATGGCCTTGTGCATTTGAAGTCAACTAATCAACGTAGATTGTTTTCAAACTTCATAATGTCTCAAGGACAGGCTTTGCTTTCTAAGCATTCTTAGTTTTGGAAGGACTCTGAATAAAATATCGTCTGCCATTGAAACCAACGAACTTGTTGACCTTAGTATGTGCTTCTCCGTTTTGGAAGAGATAAAATTACTTCGCAATTGCACCTGACGAATGTTATGGAGTTTGACATGTTAGAAATAGTCTGGCTTTGCTAGGAAACTGATAGAAACACAAAACAACATAAAACGAGAAAAAATTAGTGAAAGAATGCTAAAAATTGATCTTGATACAATGACGAAATGCGACATTAATAATAATAATCGTGTGTTTTGTTTCTGATGGTTAGAATTTATGAAATAGGTACTAAAGGAACTCTTTTTGTTGTATTTAGTTTAAGTATAAAATTTCTCAGGGAATTCCTCAACATTGAATCGAAGAGAAATAAATTTTCCTATGAAAGATGTCTCTTTAAGCTTAAGTTGAAGATTTCACACTTCGTGGTAAAGTTTTAGAATGGCCTACACACAAATAAACATATAGATGTACCTGTATATATATACACACATGCATACATACACTCATACATACATACTCGAAGATGGGTTAGCCCTATATGTAGTTATTAGCCGAATTTTGATATGAAATTTTCTTAGTATAATGTTCAATTTATGCAATTAATATTAATCATTTAATCAGCGCCTTTAAAGGGTAGTCTATGTTGATAAATAATATGAGAAAATGGTTCAGGGTACACGTCGTATAGCAATGATCAGAAAGTCAATCTTGCTGGCCATTGTTCGTGGATCTGATCCTCATTTGATTTCCAACATTTTTCGTTTGGACTATTTTGCATGTTGGATTTTTTGACTTAGGACCATTTGCAATCGATATTACAAACTTGGACTTTTTCTTCAGGACATTTTGATAGGACCCTTTGCCTGAACGTCTGTCATTTACACACACACACACACACACACGCGCGCGCGCGCGCGCACACTCACATATATATATATATATATATATATATATATATATTATGAACAGTGTGATTTTTGTGTCTGTAACTACGGACTCTTCCACTTAGAGATAACAAATATGCTTATAAAATATCTCCTACCCGCCATTCGAAACAAGGGCTTTTCCACTTGAAAAATCATCTCATAGAAATCCAGTATATTAATATAGATTGAACTTTCATGCGCTGATTTTTTTTATTTTTATATTTTTATATCTGTAATTTTATATTTTTATATCAGTAATTTTTCACGGTAATTAGCTTATACTAGTATCAATAAGCAGTGTGACTTTTAGTATATATATAAATACCTACATACATATATGCATGTGTGTGTGTGTGCGTGGGTGTGTGCGTGCAGCTTGATTAACAGATGAGGAATGATTTTGAATTTTCATTCAACGTGTTTCAAAAAGTAGGTTATATCTGTATATGAACATGTATACATATACATACACACATGCACACACACACACACACACACACACACACACATATATATATATATATATATAGAGAGAGAGAGAGAGAGAGAGAGAGAGAGAGATGCCTTCACTTTTGACCTTTTTATTGGCTGAAAAGTTTCTCTTTACTTCTGACCCTTTAAGGAGGAGAAGTCTCCCATTACTACTGACCCCTTAGAGGGAAAAAAGTATCTCCTCACTTTTGACATTTAGAAAGAGGGAGGAGTCTCCCTTCACTTTAGGCCTTTTAAAGAATTATATATAAACATATAAAACGAGAAGATGTTTATGAACAGAAAATAAGGTCCTTCTTTGGCATTGCAGTAACAAAATAATAAGAACCCCACTCTAAAACTTTTTTTAAAGCCTTTCTCATAACATTTCTATTTGAAAACCTTCCCCTGGGCCTCTTGGGTGTGCATGGCAAATTTAGTTGGGCTGTGCCCATGTTTACGTGTTTTTTGTTGTTTTTTTTTTTTTTTTCATTGCGTGACAGACAATCAGAAGAACACCTCTCACTTAGATATAAGATAATCTTTCTCTGGAATGTTTTAAGCCAAGTTTTATGAAAATTCAACGATCATATAGACATTTCTAAGTTATATATGTAAATCTATATGGACAGAAAGTGAAGTTCCATGTTGACTTTACAGCTACATCGTAAATTGACGCCCCGATTCTAAAACCTTTTTTTTTTCCAAATTATCAAAACTATTTCGTAATTTTTCCTTGGGTCACTTGAGTATGTATAACGAATTTGATGGGCCTGTACCTTTGTTTAAGGCTGTTTATAGCATGACAGACAAACAGAAGGATACATCAAACTTATATATAATTGATATTTGAATGTAATTACTTACTATTAAATCTACTAGTAAGCTCTGCGTCTCATTTCAAATTCAGAGACCAAAGTTACAAAAATATTTTAAGTATTTTGTAAAAATTACATAAAAGTTCAACTCGTCAAATCATTGTATAATATCTTCCTTGTGAATCTTTTTCTTTTTTTTAATTGCATGTATATTCTTAAATAACGTCATCTTGGACAAAAAGACCAGTAAAGGCAGATCGATAGGCTTGATCAACACGTCTCCTTGATTGAACTTCATTTTTGGCAGAAGGCGTATCAAAACACTTGTCTTGTCATCAAAACCTCATTCTTTGGATCAAATTAAGATGGGGTCGACCAGTCCATTAGGCGAACATAGGCGGTCGCCTGGGGAGCAAATGTCCGAGTGGCACACTGAAAAAAAAGATAGCCGTTAGAATACAACTGGGGTGCAAATTTCAATATGTAATACTGGCGCAAATTATAAGTCTCGTGTTGGGCGCATGAACGCCTGTCAACGGACCTGAATTAAAATCAGAATAATAAACGCAATATCTGTGCATTAATTTTGCATTTGATTCATAGAGTTCGTGAATCGAATGGAAAGATGGATCATCAAAGATGGCGGCCATATTCACTTGGGATAAATAATAACTTGATAAGAATAAAACATCAAGACTTGAAATTACAAGTAATATCTAGTAGTTATGATTTGTACATATTTAGATATTGAAATCAAAAACTGATGTAAGACTGAGAGACTGGCTTGCATAACATGCATAATAAAGTGCTCTTTTCCATTTAGAAATATAACAAAGTTTTAAAATTGATAAAGCTCATCTCAATACCAATACTTTATTGTAGAAAGATCGACCCTCCGTGGATGCCCCGCTGGGTCGACTTCAAGCCAATTGGGCCTATCCGCTGCCACGCTACACATTGCAATACACTCCTAACACTACATTGCAGATTTTACAGAGAATAGCAATGATTTTAATTTTCTTATGCATTTTCAAAAAGTCAGTAGTGTTTGTTAATACTGTCTACATTTTGATTTATTTTTACAGTACTTGAAAGAAATATCTTAATTATTGAACAGAGCAAAAATGTATTTCTCAGAAAAAATGTAAAAGACAAACGTGTAAATATATGTGTCTCAGCTTTTACCCATATACCTGTGACATTTATTTTATCAGTACCACGTGATTAAATTAATACATTACATCTTGATGTACATGCATAGGTCAAATGCAAAAAACATTCTCGGCCAATATTCCGATGCAAGCAGTCAAGTCTTACCCAGTGACTATGGCATCGGACAAAAGGAGTTTTTCCAAGCTGAAAATGATCAAAACCTATTTGAAATCAGAGATGGAAATGGGGTTTTAACTTGACCTTTGTACTGTTTTGACAGATACCAGATACCTACTGTGAATAAAAGTATATTTCACTGTATTTATTTAAAAAGTAACGTTTTGTCTTATTTTCTCAAATCTAATTAGGTATTAATTAAACTAGCGATTTTTCCTCAAGTCCTATATTTTTATAACGGGTATTTAATTTTTCGGAGGATCTTTAATTTCAGGGTTTTAATTTTCCTGTCGAGAGAGATCATTTATGACGTAATCAAATTCGCCTTGGATAACAGAAATTGACGTTAAAAACAGTCTTAAAACTGCTTCAAGTACGCAAAAGTAATTTTTTACAATTGATTTTATACTATTTCCTTACTATTAAAACCAAAGTTAAAACTTTAAATAAACTTTATTTTATTAAAAAAATGTCCTTAATTTTTACGCATAGAAACTGGCCAAAACCTTATGGACACCCAACTTGTACAGAGACTGTGAAAATAGTAGAAACCTATTCTAAGTACGCAGAAGTAATTTTTCTTTTTGTGTCATTTTATTTGGACATATTTGTGGGTTATGGAAACAAAATATAAAAGGTATATCTGGTGCATACTCTTGAGATATGAACAAAAAAATAGCATGACATGTTTTGTGCGTTACAAAACAACGGACACTGTATTTTATATAAAGAGATACTCACTTGTATAAGGCAATTGATCAGTTTTGATCCAGCAACATTTTTTAACCTAGAAGAAAAGGAAAAAGTAGGAGATGAAACAGCAAATCAAGATTTTCTCTGTATAGCAAGAATTTTATTTAATCGAAAAAACTCATTATTTAGACTAGCATCTCTTAACCGGGGTCCCGCAGAACTCTAGTGTTTTTAGAGGTTCTGCATAAATTCCATACATACGTGAAAAAAGTGCATGATAAGGATTTTCCTTTTTTTTATTTAAGGAATAACGGTACCTTGTCTTGACATTTTGCCTTTAGAAACACCAGAATTTTCACCAACAGAAAAAACAGCGACTGTCATTCTAACATACGTTACAAATTTACATTTTTAAGGGAAAATATTTTAGAGTTTTTTTTTTTTTTCATATTAGTGGATAAATTTTATGAAAAACATTTTTCACCTTGATTTTATGATAGGTAAGCTAAGCTTATCAAAATCTTTCCAAGGAAGCTGACTTCAACATTTTTTTTAAATCAAATGCCCTCTGGTTGAGATGATATAGAAATAATACGGTACCTCAGAATGTTCACCAAAATGAACAAATCTGTAGAAAACTACTTTCCAGTAGAAAACTGATATTTACTTTTAGATTTTAGAAACATATGATTTTTTGGAACACACTTATGTGTCTTTAGCGCTACATGTGATATTCTTATTGCAGGGTTCCTTGAATTATGATAGCTATTTCAAGGGTTCTTCCCAAGCGTGAAAAGGTTTAGGAGAAAGGTTTATTTGGTCAGTATATTTTTAGTAATAATAAATTCTCAACTTGGATTCATCTCTACACACAGTTTATTTTGAGGACTTGATTAATAGGAAGTGAAAAACTCAAGACCGCACTACACACTAAACAGGACCCTAACAAGTGGGGTACAGGGAACCCCCCCCCCCCCCCAACGTTTAACAGATAAAAAAAAAGGAAATAAGAATAAAACAAAATATGTAAAATAGAATAAACCATTTTGAAATTTATCATGTAATTATTCAGCCTTACGGATGAATTGCACCAAAATTGCAGAATTTCTGGTGTACTGCCTGCAAACCAGAGTAATATATACTTTTATTAAAATATTAGAGACAGCAGAAAATGATTTATTCTATCATTTCGAACTGCTAAAATGCAAGAAATTTGGACCCTTAGATGCTAGGAAATTTGGAACCCCCGGGTTGCATTTGGTTTGGTACCCCTTGCCCCTCTTCCCTGAATATTCCGTTACCCATGGCACCCAAACATTTTCCTTTGTTATTAATCATTTAATATTTTTCCGAAATTCCACAATCGTGTTCGTCAGGATTCGAACCAATAACCAAAGTAAACTGGTACTTACCACTGAGCCAAATACGCTCGCTAGCATCTATCTAAATAGGACAGGCGGCCCCACTTCACCTGGAAGATCGGTGCCACACGATTTTCCTAACTTTTATTTGCCCCGCCACCACTACTCGCAGTTGATCTAAGCTAAGCTTTGTGCACATGAGAGAATCATGCTCAACCTTGAATGGAGAGATCACAAGACAGCACAGTATATGAGGAAGAATACGGGTGTCCCTGACATCATAGAAACTATTAAAAAACTCAAATGGCAATGGGCAGGCCATGTTGCAAGAATGAAAGACAAACGATGGACATCACGTCTCAAAACATGGATCCCCAGAGATCACATAAGAAACTGTGGCTGACAGAACACAGGATGAGGAGATGAACTAGACAGATTCAGGAAATACTGGCTCCGCGATGCCCATGATAGAGAATTGTGGCGAATCCTGGGAAAGGTCTATGTCCAACGACGGACGTTAGAAGACTGATGATGATGATGATGATGATGATGATGATGATGATGATGATGATGATGATGATGATGATGAAGAAGCTTAGTTATGTGCGTACAACGGGAGAGCAAGTTTATCAAATAAAAAATCTTGTTAAAAAGGCTTTCTTCATTTTTTCCATCGAAGATTCCTTATTTATGAATTGAACAAAATCCTGGACGGGTTAGTATCTACATGCAGTCCAAGTTTATGTATTTTACTAACATAGTGCCCCGTTAAAAATCACGAAAAAAACAACCAAAACATACTTTGCACGATTTTCCACAACTCTTCATATATTTCGCTTTTTTAATAATTTCAAGTTTCAAGGACCACATAATTTCTGTTTGCGGGAACCAAAACAAACATGAAGGTGACGACGGTTTTTATATCATAACATGTTCAATTAATTTTACTGGTAATACACTGGCTTTGTAAAGCGGAAAACCTTTTTAAAAACTGATATTGTGTGATCTCGAGAGAAAATAATGAGTTGCGATTGGGGTGTTACTAATTGATTGTAAAGTGTGAGTTATCACCAATTTATAAAAGAAGCAGAATACGGCACTGAAATAACTATTAACATGTTTGTTTATTATCACTCTATTAAAAGACAAGTTGGTGACAGTTCCCAAGAGGTCTGTTAGGTGCAGACGTATTAATAAGACTACTTCCGGCGATCGATAGATTCAGACGAGTTAGTGAGCGTTCATTCGTAGATCAATCAATTTGTACGAGTGGTGGCATATGTCTATGGTTTAGCAGAGATGTTCTTAGCAGAATTAATTGAAGTCTATTAATTTTGGCAATCTTTATATAAGGGTGAAGTTGGTCCCGGGCAAGGCTAGGTACAGCAAAAACCGATTGGTTTAAGCAATTTTTTGAACCGAGCTTGGTAGTGAGTAAGGATCCTTTTAGAATGATAAAGCTGTTATGGGATCGTCATTTAGTTGTTCGAAATTACGTGAATTAGTGAAAACTCACACCACAAACGATCTAGCTGCATTGTATGGTGTGTTTGTTTTTTTGTTCAATTATTATGTATAGAAATATTTATCAACGAGAAGTGAAGTGAAAAAACTTCGTATATATTTTTGTATAAGTCGATCACTCATATTGGTCGGCCTTTGATTTTGGGAGAGGAAATCTTTTTAAATCTTCCTACACTGTGCAAGAAGGACCGAAAAAAGAAACAAGAAAAATTATATGACACGTCTGGTTAGTCACTCAATATAAAGCGTCACGTGACCAATTTCTTTTGACAACACGTAGTGTTGGGGGTGATCAATTAAAAAATAGATAAGGACAGGATCAATGCATGAGTTACTTCTCTTGTCTTTTATTGTGCAGGGATCACTAAATAAAGTTCAAATATTGAGGAAAAAACAAGAGTGAATGCTGCTGAACACAATATTAGCATACACTTACATTGTAAATTGAACCCCCACTAAACACCTGTAATGGGGGAATTGAAAAAATATTTTTAGACATAATAAGGAGTTGATGTTTAAATTTTCAGCTCCCTAGCTTCATTGGCTGGCCCGTATACATGACACATAGATAGTCAGCCAGAATCGCTTAAAAACTGAAGAAACATATGTCTAAGTGTTGTATGGTTCCCTTGACTCGATATTTATAAACATATGTTTAGTATAAAAATGTTTTTCTGAGAAACAATTATCCAGACGATCTCATAGCGAAAACAGCCAACAAAACCGAAAACCAGTGGGCACAACGAAAGCAAAACTGAACTCTACAGACGTTCTCTCATACATTAAAGGTGTATCCAGGGATTAAGAGATTATACCATAAATACCACATCCGGACAATGTTCCGAAGTGGGACCACTCAACGCTCACACCTCTCCAAAACTAAACCACCAAACGAAAAATACATGACCAGAAATTGCATATATTCCATTCCATGTAGTTGTGGTAGACATTATAAAGGCGAAACATGCTGGCCTATGAAAATAAGAATAGAAGGGCACCACACGTACAAATCTGGCATAGCAGGTCACTCTTGGAAAAAGGGGGTAGGCATGGATGGAGTGCAAATCATTGACACGGGAACAATGGTGACAGAAGCAAGTGGCACACATATTTTTCTCTGTCGAACCAATTAACTGATAAAGCATCTGAGAGCCTTCATCATAAGAACCTTCTGAAAAAAAAAGCAAAATAGATTACTCAATACAAGAGAGACAACTCGATAACACAATCTGGTTATACAAAAAAAAACCCTATATGACGTGTCTGGTCCAATAGAGCATGTGCTCTGAATAGTGATTCCACGGGGTACCCGGTCGAAAGGTGGAAACAATGAACACATAGACGACCACATAGCTTGACCACATCATACATTCCGACATTCAGGCCAAAAGTTTTAGCTGACGGTTCCCAATAGTTTTTCATCATCTAAATATCAAATAATTCTCTGAATATTACAGTATCCTATTAAACACTTGATTGATTAAACCTTGAGAGATATAATGGAAGCGTAAGATACGAGAGTGCCTCAATAAGTCTACACGTTAATACCTAAATTTTTATCTAAAATGTTCACTGTATAATGGTCGACCTATGTGACTAGTATTCATCACTGAATCAAGTACATTGACAAGGAAGGACATTATGTCGAGAAATGAATATTTGTTGTGTAAGCTAAATGCTTTTTTATCATTAAACTGTGGACATAGATTTACTTCCGTATGTGCAAAGGGAAGAACGACATTAATAAGTCTTGAGTATCACTATATAACGATAAGACAAGTTTGTCTAACTATAAAACAAGTCATATCATAGATGCTCTAATTCAATCTCACGGATTGCCGTCTTTGTCGGCTGCAAAATAAGATCAGTCTGTCGATACAACCAGTCAAAATAACCTGACGGACGTTACTCTCAAAAAGTCTGTCAACACGAGTTATCTCCCTTGCTCTTTCATATATTGAAGGAGGGGAAACGAGAGGTAGTGCTTCGATGTCAGTCAGTCAGCCAGTCAGTGGTAGTCATCGGTACTAGAGATGCTCGCGCATCCGATGACGCTCTGAATACTATAGTATCTTGCCTGATCATTTGTATCGATCCCAGTTCATCACAGTAATCGAGCAAGTAAAGATAACAAAACAACACTTTTTGTGACACTGTCCTAACTATGATCAAACCGAAGGTCAACCGTGTCAACATTCAACAGCAGCTGGTGAATCGGAAATCGGTGTAAACAACGCAAAATTGATACACCGATTAAAATATTCAGCGTGGAAAATAATCTTCTCGTCTCTGGATCCTGGATCCGATCGTTCGTTAGACTTGGGTGCAGATCATCTTTAGCAAGTGGGGTTTTATGGTGTGGGATTGCAAGCCCAACCTCCAACCCTTTTATATATATATATATATGTGTGTGTGTGTGTGTGTGTGTGTGTGTGTGTGTGTGTGTGTGTGTGTGTGTGGTACAAATGAGGCTAGCAGTATAACATAATATAATAATATATCAATAATATAAAGCCACTTCTGAAATATAATGGATTTATTTCATAAAGTGCTCGATACATACAACATTTTACTCATGAAGTTAAGTTGTTTTAGAGTAGAGCTGGAAATAAATAGTAGATTGTGGATTCGCTACACAAACTGGCTTATGAGGTCCAAAGAGGGCAGAAACATGAGTTAGTTTGTGTAGCGAATCCATGATCTACTATATATATATATATATATATATATATATATATATATATATATATATATATATATATATATCCATAGCTAAGGAAGAAGAACACTTATTCAACGTAACTTTCCGGTGATTTCAGAGTTGTCCTTCTCCTACACCGGTTGGTGAGCAGAACTACAGGGCCCAGTCTGTTCTGTTACACTAATAGCTGGATGGAGAACATTGATTCATATATTTCCGAAGGGTGTAATTGGGAAGTGAACGTAAACTGCTTAGATCCTAATTAGAACTTGGCTTGCCGATTGTATTTCCGATACACCACTCTGATCTCCACTGATAGTTAGCGGAAACACTCTGTAGCCGTTGGCGTAAATTTGGAAAATAATCTTTGCGGATACGTGTAATTCCAGTATACTTGAAACTTCTACATGGGTGTCAGCCGGAGGGAGGAGCAGGAAATGGGACATTTATCCCTTCCCCCGTGCTGCATGGATCAAGCCTTCACACAGTGGACGTTAGGGTTTGTGAGATGGAACCTTATAGTCGATAAGCAATAATGGTACATTATAATTGTTTTATGTAATCCCTACTGAATGCTCCCATATAAAGAGACTGTATTATTATTTGCTGGTGCTTGCTCCATCATGTCGAACCGTGGTTAGGTCATGCCTCTCCGTCAAAGGTTAAGTGCACCATCTGACATCTGGATCATACAATGGGTCGTACTGGCTTACACTACAAGTAGCAGCAAGCGCAGCACCTTCCCCACGAGTAGAATGCCTATCATATTCCAGAGTTGCCACTAAGTATCATTCTGAATATATCCTTTTGCAACCCCCACCAAACATCTGCCTAAAAAAAGTGGTTTGCAAGCACTCATGCACTTCTGTACTCTCACAAGGTGTGGTATAGGCTCTGCTATGCCAAGAACTTCCACAGAGACCACCAAAAGAAAAGTTCATACACGATGGCAGATCAATCATCAGGCTGAGTAGGCATTAGCTTCTGTGTCGAGATGAGCTTGGAGCAAAATTATGGTATGATTGAGTGTACGTGTGAGTATTTTTGATGATATTGCTACAATTGATTATACGTATAGGGCCTCTGCAGGAATCAAACCCTGCGACCGATGCGACAGGCGTTGCTCTTACCATTGAGTAATGCAAAGCCCCAAATAACTGTTTTAATTCCGAATTCTCATCGTGTTTATTCATGGTCTATATCTGATCTATTTGTTTCTTTCAAAGCTACACTTATGCTATTAAGATATATATACATATATATATATATATATATATATATATATATATATATATAGATAGATAGATAGATAGATAGATAGATAGAAGTATTAAAACCTGGAATAATATATATATATATATATATATATATATATATATATATATATATATATATATATATATATATGCAAAGATTAACACCTGGAATATTACAAATACTATTTTGTTTTTTAAATTGAGCTCCGAACATGTAAACTTTTAGGATGGGGCAGAATTCAAGGTAAGGATTAGCCTTACTAAAGCTCAGCCAAGGGGCTGGATGGTAGATAATCCGTCACTGGTTGTACCATAAGTTAGCTCATCGTAAGTTGGAGAGCTTCGTCTGATGAAGGCGCTTTACAATTAGCGTTACCAGTCGATGCATGTTTCAAATATCCATCAATGGGGGTAATTGGCGGATATTTTTCCATGTATGAATTCTAGAGGGACCCTTTATCTATTTCATCTTGCAGAGATCTCAATTGAACGAAAGGGTATAGTAGGTCCAACGTAGTTTTTTTTTTGGGGGGGGGTCAATTGGATCCTCTTGCTGTACCAAATGCTCTTTAAGTTATAGTTCGCCTCCTGCGTTTTTACCGGCATTATACAATAACAAGGATATATATTTGTACAAAACGTGAATTACAAAATGATAATTCAAACTTTGGGTTTTTCCCACCAATTAAGTGATGGCACTCGTCTATCTATTGCAATGTTCCTTTTTAATCAAATCTCATTGAATATTGGAAGACTCCCCCCCAGGAATCATTAGCCTATTAAACAAAATATTTTATAACGTATAACATGATTATATGCCTTAATTTTTACCAGAATTCCGCCCAGTTCTTGACCATTATTTACAGATGTATCTTGGTTCATTCTAACCACAATGTCTATTTTATCTCTTTTTCAGACATACACCGGCGTGTGCGCGCTGTGCACGCGCATACGCATGCCAGTAAGCACACACGCAAACAAATGGACACACACAAATATACTCTCGAATTCGAGCTAGAACAAGGGAAATAAATCTTCAAAAAAATATTAGAGTTACCTACCTTGCTTCGCTCCCGCAATTATATTATTATATAACCAATTCTTGAAATAGCTAACTGCGGAGTAGTATTTTACAAGCAAGTCTCAAAGACACATGCTCTCTCTTTCTCTTTCTTTCTTTCTTTCTTTCTCTCTCTCTCTCTCTCACTCTCTCTCTCTCTCTCTCTCTCTCTCTCTCTCTCTCTGATGTCTTGTGTGATTAATAATACATGGGAATCTTGACTCATAATGTTATTCTTCTTAATATTAGTAGTTTATGGACAGCTCTAACTGTTGTTTAGTAGTGAATTAGATCTACACTGAGTACTCTATATTTGTGACCTTGAGCCAGATTGAGTTAAACCTGCAAGATTCACATATTTTTCTTTATCCCGTTCTAAGCTGGATGTATAACAAAATGCCCAGGACAAAACATCTCGAGGACAACACTTCCTCAAGACAAACCCCCTTTGAGAAAATAATTCACGAAATTTTAAAATCATAATTTTATTATTATCTCACCCATAACCCTAACCCTGCACCCCATTTTTAAATTGCTAAACTTTAAAAATACACTTAACCAAATCTCCGGCTCACGGACAATCGAAAGCTAGTTCAATGCCACCTCATTTTATTTTCTCGTCTTTTTTTCGACAAATTCAACGGTTCAACTATTTTTCCTTCCTCAATTCTAACAGGTTCTATCTTCGCCCTTTTTCAGGTCAAGTTTTATCTGGTATGGACTTTTATTCAAAACGTAAGTACTTTTATTCAAATTCTGCATACTTTTATTCAAAAGTATGAATATTTGTATTCAAGAGATAAGTACCTTTGATCAGATCGTAAGAACTTTTATTCAAAGTCAAAATTGTTTTATTCAAATGTAATAGTACCTTCATTCAGATTTATGAATACAACTATTAAAGAATTTTTTCTATTGATGTTAACTATTAGATAAAATGATGAGAAAAAATATAGTTTTAAAAAAATTATAACACTATCAACCACCGCATTGTTCAGAAAAATGTATGATTTATTGAATAAGACCTTTTCTACAAATACTCTATTTTTCAAGCGTCTTGTTTCGCGAATATGTCCATCCATATCTGGGTTGAAATTCTCAATCATCCTTTAAGCTCAGGAGTAAATGGAGAATTTGCTGTATTTCTTTCATTTTTCTCCTTGATCAACCAAATCTGTGTACTGTTTGTGCCATTCCACAAGAGACATATTTTCTTCGTTTGCCTGTAGTTGGGTTTGTGTCTAATAAGGTGAAAGAAAGAAAAGCAAATTAATTAGACAAAACATCCATGTACTAAGCTTACTATCTTACACTATGCTTAGCTTAGTACAAGGCTATTTATAGCAAAATAGGTGGAATAAAATTGGTTCAAGATTCACTTTCGTTAACCTGGTCGAAAAAAAGGGAAAGAGAAGGATTTTTTTGTCTGAAATTACTTGAGTTCTCAATTCAAGAACCTTCCATGAATTTCTTAGTTTTCGGAAAAATCTATTTTTTAAGGTTTCAATATGGGGCGGGCTATTTACGATGTAATTGTAACGGTAAAGTGTATTGTTCTTTTTTGTCAGTCGGTTACTTCCCTTGTAGAGGTTTTCATCTAGACTTCTTTGATATTTTAATGGAAATTTTTTTTTTTTTTTGTGCATTCAATAAGGTTTTGGTGGACGACTACGCAGAACTGCAAAACTGAACACCCCTCCCCAGGCAGGCCTATGCACACTCCTGGGTAGATTTAAGCACACACTCGGGCGGCTGTGCATTACCGCTACAAAAACTTCATTGAAAGCGCAAAAAATTTCTTTTTGAACATAAGGATTTTTTTTTAAGGAAATGAACAAAGGGAAGTAACAACATACTTTGAAAAGTCACTTTCTTACAACGGACGGAATGCATCAGCCCAGTTGACCATTGCAATTACATTGTAAATAGAACCCTTTGCTAAAACTTTTAATGATCGATTTTTTCTGAAATCTTTGCAACGCTGGAAAGAAGTAATTCGTTGTTTCATACGATGGACGGAAAATTATTTTACACGATAATTATGGCGGAGTGTTTCACACGTCATAAAGTTAGGCCCCTCCCGAACATGCATCTTAGGAATGGGCATTGCCCTAGTTCTATGCAAAAGAGTTTCAAATAATTCAGCAACCCTCAATTATCATTATGCGACCCTCGGTGAAGCCCTACACCACGGTTGTAAGTTCAGTCATCACAAAGTGTGCCAGGAACTGAATCTACGCCATTCTGAGCTAAGCTTCGTAAATATCAAGGAGTCAGGATTTCAAATGCCGATTTCAAAAGTAGACAGACCCTCCCCGTTTAGGGGATTGATACAACAGAAACTTTCTCCTTCTAGTTGGCCTTGCATCATACTAAGCTCAGTATATAGCACAGGGCTTTGCCTTGTCGCTCAGCTCGTTGCATATTTCTCACCAGTGAAAATCGAAAAATAACCAACGTTCTCTCTAATTTTTAGTCAGTGGGTTCAATAAAAATTATGTTGTACAAATCATTTTCCTTCCATGTGCAAACTTTTGAATTTGATATAGAGAAGCAATATTTTTTTCAATAAAACCTCAGTAAGCAATCAACAGAATTCATAATTTTTTGTGCATATTGATTCCCTCTGTGCGTTGGTTGCAAAACGCGCGCGTGCACAGCTTGGAAGAGGCTTTTTCTACTCGAAACAAAACTGGGCCAGAAAGCACTCAGAGAGCATATACACCCACCATCACCATCGCCACTAAAGACTGAACAATCGGGTTGCAGACTATGCTATGAAAGAAGATTGTAATGATTATTCATGTGAGACATCTTAGGTCCACGATTCATTTCAAGACTTGATTATCTCCCTTAGACCAAATAACTTGGTCATTATTGCGTTATTGCTGTATCCGAAAAGCTGAAAAGTTGTCCTCGCGATGTTCAGAAAATTGGGAAAAAAATACATACCTCTGCGAAAAACTGAATGGAAATTAGTTCATATATAGCTACAAAGTAAGGAGGTAACTGTAAGTCTCAATCATTCAATTTTTGGTCAAGTGTCTTATTATATGAAAAATGCCTTTCAATCGGGAAATATTCTGGATAGGCCTCAAAATTGATTAATTATCCCTTAGTCCATAATCCAGCCTTCCACATGTCATTGAAATTCATTGAGAACTTCTAGAGATATAGTGTGGACTGGTTCGAAAGCATACTCTCTCTCTCCAACTTCGTTGGCAGAGATAATTTCAATTCCCCTTATGTAGAGAGATGGAGAGTTTACTTGGAGTTCTCGTCGAAATGAATTAAAAGTGAAAATCCTTGAGTGGCCAAGAAAGTTCATTCAGTTTATAGAATAGCAAAAGAAAGAATAGACTGTTCAAAACCTGTGAAGCTGTTTACACGAATTTCGATAGCATTTTTCATCATTTGTTTCTGTTATAAAACTATTTGTTTCTAATTGCTACATTTTCGTTTGTATCCAAGAAGTGTGTATGTATTTGTTTTCTCTATTAGTTATTGGTCATAAATCTATGCTCACAATATGAGATGTTAAAACAATGTTTCAACTTCTTAAATTACAAACGCTTTTTCTCACGTCACTTTTTTCTTCTTTTTTTCGAGAATTGATTTTTTTAAAAAGAATTGTTTGGCATAGAGTGATATAAAAATCCACACATTATTCCGCTCTGTCCTTTTTCATGAACAATTCAAATCTGGTCTGGACGAAAAATCTTTGGTATTCATTAATTCATTAAATATTTTTTTTAAATTGACATTATTCTTAAGTAATGTCTTGATTAGATTGCTATCAGACTGGTCTACTCGACCGTTAAGTATTGTTCAGTGTGAAATCTGGACTTTTGACGTATTCTATCATTCTCAGTATCTGTATCACAAAAAAGAAGCATGATATGCTGAAGATGTTGTTAATTTTCTCCCATCTTCAATCTTTGAATTAGTAAATAGAAATTCGCAAATTTTGACAATTTAAAAAAAAAATCCAAGCTGTTACAATATAATCAAAAGCGATCTTTTTGAATAAAGTTAGATGGCATAACGGTCGCTTAGTTTTATCAAAGAACAAACACAAAACGAACTTGTAGGACTACCAAATCAGTGCAATTTACACATGTATAAGCGTATATAATCGTTTCATATGTTTGCATGATTTGAATTATGATATCTACTTAGCTTGGTCAAGCACAGGCTCACATAGGTGAAAAATTGCGAGAGGAAGACCGTGTGACATCAGTCTTTCACGCAAGATGCACGCTCTTACCTTGAAAATCAGCACTTGAAATCTTGACTTTTACCTGGGCTTGAACAACAAGGCACCGGTGAAAATTATTCTGTAATCGTGCTCATTAAGTAGACTTATTTTGATATTTATTGGGTTATTTCAGTATGGTACGGGGCCTAATAGGAGAGGGGCTGCTAAGCTGTAAGAATGTGTTGCACCAATTTTCCAAGTGAGCAGATGATTGTAATATGTGACACCCGGGCAGCGTGAGGGCACTTTTTATTATGCATAATCATTTCAGTTGATTCGCAGAATCCGGCAGTAAATTGGAGATAACTAATATCTTTTAAAAACGGCCCTCAAATTAAATAAAAAAACGCTCAAAACGTTTTTCACTCACACGTCCAACCGATGTTAAAATAAGGGTGCACAAATTTAAGAAAATAAAAGGAACAAAAAACTTTTTTAATAAAATATATAAAACTTCATTTCTATACGAACCTATAATTCATATTCTAGCGCATTCGATATTAAAAACGGCACTCAAATGAAAACAATTCAACAATTTCATTTCTTCAATGAGATTTTTCTTCAGAAGGGGAGGTAACTCCTATTAGCTTTAAAATCATTTACCTAGATTTTATCGTCGGATTCTCGGACTCCATCTATCATTCAATATAGGATAATGGAAGGATGTGATTTCCTCGAACACTGTTCTCTTGTATGACAGTGGATATACATTCGACATTTGCTATACACACCAGTCACATCAAGTGTCACTTCTTAAAGGTTTTTTGAACTTGTGTGGAGAAGATGGACTCTATAAGGATTCAATGGAAAAAAAATCAGATTTGCGGACGCTTGACTTAATCATGTTCATCAGTCAGAAAATATTATGCACCGATTTACAACGAATAGCACCGCCATCTTGGTTGTTATTGTCACAATATTTTGGCCGCTGTACCCACCGGCCTTCTTCAGTAGTCTGTCGTAGTAAGTAACTTCTGGAAATTTCGAAGCAACCTTTTATTCAAGTGACCGGGGTAGATTGTCTTCATCCATGGTCTGGTGGATAAAAGTTTTGGTCAAGTGTATCAAGTAACCTGCCTGGCGATCGTGAGTTCAGTTCTTGGGTTGGGCTATGTATAAACGTTATTTACTTTAGTTAAGCGGAAGTCATTTGACACCAAACAGACAAATTCACAAGAACTGATAAACAGGTATGAGATATCCTGGATTACGGATTAGGATTCAATAAATTGGAAACAATCTAAAAGCAACTGGCGAAAACAGAAGCTCCATGAATGGATTCCATCTGAATAAGGAACAACGAACCATGCATGAAAGCCTGCATCTTAACTAATATTGGAGACTTCTAAACTGAACGAGCTGCACCTAGTCTGCTGCCACTGTGTAAGGAAATGACGTTATTAGAATTATTTCAATTGAAGACGAAGACTTTATTGTATTCTGCCTGTTCACCTGACTTCTCATTCATCCTCGAAGTATCTGTACCACTACTCAGTGTAGTGTGGTATTGTCTTCCATTTAACCAGGATAGAATGAAAAAGAAGTAACAGGCTCTTCTTTCACATTAGAAACATGACTCCATTTATCAGTTTTTATTTATCTATAATTTGGCATTTTATTACTCACGATATATTTTTCAAATATTTTTGCTGAAATCTGCTTCTTAATTTTTTTTCAATTTATTTCGCGTTGTTGTATAGATGACAGAATAAATGTAATTTTTTTAAAATTCATAACTTTTAATACAATTTTTTCCTTGTTACTTTGCATCACAAGAGAAAGATGCCAATAAAAGAAACTCTTTCCTTAGGTATGATACATATTACACCTGGAGAAGGCTATAGAACGAATCAGCAAAAAATTGATTATGTGAACATCGAAGATGGGAAGAAGAGATTAGATTGACCAAAGAAAAGTTGGTACATACTTTGATTATGATTTTGCGATAAAGATTAATATTACTACGCATGTTAGATTAATATTTTACTGATGTGTACGAACAATAATTTGGTACAGATATGCTACCGGTCAAAAGAAAGTGTAGACCAACGTCACTCTCACTATTTTCATAAGAACCAGAATTTTCTGTTCAAGATCAAATTGAAGGAACCTACATACATAATTTCTTTGAAAGAAGGATTATTCACGTGAGGAATTCATGGTTTCCACTAAGTTGGAACAAATGCCGTTTTTAACCAGGTATAATCTGCTGCGATAGATAATCCGTCGCGATAGAGTTTCAATTTCAAACGAAAAAAGGCATTATCCCGTGTTTACAATTATGTTCATGTGAATAATGCGCACCCCGATTTTTAGCTCAAATTATTTGGGGTAAAACGCGGTTTATACATGGTGAAATACGATATATAGAAACCGAGGCAGTATATTTCGAAGTTTTCTATGAATTTTTTTTTTTTTAAATTTAAATAAAATCGGCAACTTACTGTTGAATAACCTTCATATATCATGCCCCTGATTGGCTTGAAGCTTTTATTTTGGTCTCTGAAAAATGCTTCCAAACATGGAATCCTTCTCGTGCAATTGGTCTGTTTCTCCAGAAAGCAAATGGTACGAGGAGGTAAACCCCAAAATAACCGGAATACGAAAATATGGCACGCGAACTACGCGTAGTAGAACATTGCACTTCAAGATGCCACTATTCTAAGCCAGTCTACCAAATGGCGTGGTACTGGATTGACTGGTGTCTTTTACAAGCATGTTCGTCGACCTTCACAGCGGCTGATTTAAAAAAAAAAAATAACAGAATGTGTGTGAAATTTCGTTTTTGTTCACGGTTAACTGAAGCTGACACTGTCGTAATGCTTCGAGAAGCTTCAGGTAAAAAACACAAATGTACAAGTGGTTGGCTTCATTAACTAATCCCAGATTGAGGCATCCTTCACAGACAGTTTCGAATGTGGTGAAATGTCGACCAGCTACGATCAACGAGCCAAAATGACAAAAATCTTGAAAGGAGTTCGCTGCTCAATCAATACACACCGTCGTCAGACCATCAATGAGATATCTGAAGTAAATGGTTTGTCTTGGAGTTCATGCCAGTGTCAACGGATTTGAGAATGAAATACGTTTCCGCAAAATCCAGGTCTTGTTTGTTCAGAGTATCCAAAAATCAATCGTTTCAATTAGTGTTATAATTAGTGAGCGGGAACGATTTCGAAATGACCCAGTTTCTTTCCAAAGTTGTGACCGAGAATTAGTCTATTCCGGTTATTTTTTGGTACCACCTCATACATGAAAGTAGAAAAAAAAACACACCAAAACTAAAATCTTTGAAAGAAATAATTTTATTTAAGCTTTGACAAATAATTATCGCCTGGTAATGTAAGTATTTGTACATAGTGTTTTTGTTTATTTTCTTATAATTTGTTCCCAAGGTGCAAACGATAAAAATTTCTCAAAAAAAAATCATTTTAAACTCATAAGTCACTATTCTTCCAGAATGTTAGGATTTCAGAGTCTCAGCATAAAATAAAATTGCTGCACTTAGCACAATAAAATGTCAAATGATTTTTAAAAAATACCAACTCCTTATTTCTGTTAAACAGAAAAATGGACGCTCAAGGAGTGGCTAAGAGTTATAAAAAATGGAAGAAAATATTTTGTTTCTCTTTCCATTTGTCTGGACGTGCTAAGTGTTTAGGTTTAGTTCAATGAAAATACATTTATACCAATATGGGATTGAGTGAGAACAAACTGAAAAATCTGTTCCCTGCACTTAAATTGATTTCTCAAAACATGAGTGTCAGAATCTGGACAGGACTTGCCCAAATTCTTCTTCAATAATATTTCGAGAGATCTTGATTTTTTTTTCTTTTCAAGCGTCTTGTCAGACTTTGGAGTTACCTCTCTTACACCCAGCGTAATGCCAAAGATGACCCAAGCTTTCAACACACATCTTACTAAGTAAACCTAATAAGATAAGAACGCTCTCACTTGCCTGAAGTTTTTATTTTATAAAACAAAACAGAATATTGTAATAGTTTTTGATTAACCGTGCAAAGTAATTTTTACAAATTAGAGTCATCTAAATTTTTTATTGCATATATTTTTCAAACCTTCGTCTATGTTACTTTTAAGTCAATGCTAATATAATCTTCGGCCTTCCTGTGTTGTCTGAGGTTCTGGGATAAAGTGTTTTCATTATTCCATTCATTTTTCAGACGTGCATCTTCATTTTTGAATTTTAAAAAGCTCAGCCAATACATTCTCGAGTTTTTGTCTGGGGATATTTAGAAAAGGCTCAATACCTTTCCCCTTTTTGTCTCCTCATCCAGGATGTCATAGTCCAATAGAATCACAGAAGCAAGTATCAAGGTCTTGTAAGTAGTGTTAATATGATAGCAGAATAAAGTGGAACAATTACTCGAGGAAGTCCAGAGTATATAAATGGCAGAAACATATTATAAAACAAAAGATGAATATATATATGTGGAATAATGAAAATACTGTATCTCAGAACTTGAGCTAATAACAAGATTTCTAGAAGTAATGATTTAGGCAGGCTTCCGTGGATAAATGAGAGTACAAAGATTACTAGAGGCTTATTTTTTTCATTTCCAATCCACTCTGCTTACTGATAACCCTAGAATAAAGGTCCGAGATTTGCAATAAAAAGCAACAGAGATAAGATGAAAAAAATACTATTAGAATATTTATAATATTTCTGATTTTGTTTTAAATTTTTTTTCTAATTGAAATCTATCTGGTAATGAATGAAAGAGTGTAGAAATGTTTTAAATTCAAACCCCTTTACAAAATGTCAATAACGTATTAACTACATAGAATTTTTTTTCTCTAATTTTCAATGTGTTTAATAATTTCCCTTGATTCTGGGTTAAGATGGTGTTCACTAAGTGAATTGTTTGGGTGGCTTCATGAACTAATCCCAAGTTGAGGCATCCTTCACAGACAATGGAAAGAGACAATGCCCATTTGAGGATTTTTTTTTTAAATATCAAAATAAAAGACATTGGAAAAGTGCTAGGAAAAAAAAAAAAAAAAAAAAAAAAAAATCACCAAATTTTGAATGGAAGGTTGTTAAGAGATTTTGGAAGCATTATACATTGAATTTTTCAGATCAGTTTCCTCCCCTCTTTGTTGTCTTCATCACAACATTTCATCCGCTACACTCTCCAGCTCTCCTGAATTGATTGTGGCATTTGTTAACTGTTCAGGAATGTCAAACTGAAAATATGACATTTTCATTTCTTTACCTTTCACATACAGTGTCAGTCTTGTGTCAGAATTTGTAACTATCACCTATTTTTTCTTTTTTTTATCAGAAGAAGAATAATGAATCATTATTATTTTTTAATTCCTTGACTATTTTTTTCTGACATCACAATTTATCAGCAGCTTTTTTTATAGCAACTTTTCGCTCAGGCTATTTTCCCTCCAGCAGCAAGTAAATAGAGTAAATAAAGAATAAGCCTTTGGTGGGACTCGAACCTGTCTGTGGCATTTAGGGACGTGGATTTGAATCCCACCAAAGGCTTAGTCTGTATTTTTCTGATAAATGCTATTTATTCACTGCTGGAGGGAAATCAACCTCAGCAAAAAGTTGCGATAAAAAAAAACTAATAAATTTGGTTGAGAGCAAATGGTCGTCAAAAGTTTTTTTAAATAATAATGATCTGTAAGTATCCTTTTTTTTCATTGCCATGCTAAACGGCCTCTATATTGAGCTGGTGCTCATTTCTGCACTACCAGATCCAGGGATAGAACTCACAACTTCTGGGGGACCAAATGAACATTTTATGTGCCACTAGGCAGTAGAGTGGAAGCAACGTACCATGGTTGTTGGAATAAAGGGTTCCATTCAACATTTCCAGGAATTTACTAAATGGAACAGACACCTGAAGTAGGCCAGAGAGTGAAGCGGCCAAAACATCATGATATAAAAACAACAAAGATGAGGAAACTGGTCTCAAGCAATCAATGTAAATAGTAACAGAGGCGGCACGTGGGACCTGCAAACAATGCAATGGGAGGAGGAGGAGCTTGGGGTGCACAATATATCCAAGGAGCCCAGAAAAATCTTTTTAAAAAAATCTGAAAAATAATGTAAAAAAACATCTGAAGAAATAATCTAAAAAGTAATTATAAAAAATCTTTAAAAAAATAATTAAAAATATCTAAGAAATAATTTAATGTAACAATATTAGCATGGGGGCACAGTCAGACTTGGCACCGCCACTGATAGTAACAATACCTTGTCGCAGGTATTCAGATAAAATAAAGAGTTTTAACAGGTTAAACGAATAATGACTGTCAAACATAGGAATCTGCACCATTTTTTGTTCCCAGGAACCACAACCAATCATGCTATGAAAATTATAATTGCTTCCAGTTGAAGTGTTAACTTTTTCACAACAGATTGTCACTAAAATAACTACAAAAGGCTTATAGTTATCATGGCTGCATTTAGTAAGGAATGTCTATTGAGTTTGGGATGTTGGCAACTTAGCCTCTGCCGAAAAGTTTACTAAAATGCAGCATTTTAAGAACTTCAGTTATAAAAAGAGAAAAATTCCCTCATACAAATATTTGTAGTGACATTCACAGAGAATGGCCCAACAAAAATCATACATGAGATGAAATATCACAATCCTTAGTTACGTCTTTTGTATGAGGGAATTTTGAAGATTACTATATAATTTTTGGTGGTCTCCTCTATTTTAGCATCCGAAACGCCCAAAACAAATTTCAGATCCCAAATGATTTAATTACCTCCTTTGGATTTATTCCCCTAGCCTCATATTCTAATCACACATTTTTAAAGCATTTTGGGGAGCATCTAAAAATTTAAGAATAACGAAAAATATAAATTTATAGCAAGCTTATGAACCCCCCCCCCCCAAAAAAAAACAACTTTATGACCAATAGTACTTGGAATTAGTAAAACAAAAAATAAATAAATGAAATAAAAATTTTATTTATGAAAGTTCATTGTTGTAGTATCATTCTTTATTGAAACATTCAGAAAATAAACAATGAAAATTGAAAAAAAATATAAAAAGAGTATTATTCTTCAATTTTTGGATGTCCATGAAAAAAAAAAAAAGTTGAACTTTGAGAATGTGTGATTAGAATATGAGGCCAGGTAAACAAATCTAAGGGAGGAAATCAAGTCTTTTGGGAAATTTGTTTTGGATGTTTCAGGCGCTAAAATAGAGGACGCCACCTTTTTTTTCTTTCCACACAAGACATTAACAAAAATTCCTATAGGAAAAAAACATTTCTGAATACCTGATATCTATCTCAGGTTTTGAGGAATGTAAGATTTAGTGGTGCAAAATAAATACCGTATTTCCCGGCCGTGAAGACTTTATTTTTTTTCTTGAAATAAACCATGAAAATCTACCCTGTGTCTTCTTTTCAAAGCTAATTACTTCATTGCTTAAAGATCCAAACTAATTATAAAGAAAACGCTTTGATATCCCCACCCTAAACCTGCAAGATTTAGCTGGACAAATAAAGGTTGTGTTTTTGATGTCTGTGTATTTTTAGACACCGGTAAATACGGTTATTTTCTAAATTGGTCATTTGCATACATGAATTCTGGAAGAATAGATAGACATATGCAGAGAGTGGAGGAAAAAAAATTGTGCAAGCACCAGAAATAATATGAAATTCATAAAAATCTTAAATGCACAAAGGCTGCAACAAGTAACAGGGCTAAGTGCCACAAAAATATTTTAAGGCTTTTATTTTTAAATAAATAATTTAATCCCAGTCTATTTTATTCCCGTGAAAAAACTGGAAATAAAAAATATGTGTATATTTTATTATTAGATTGTTATATAAGAAATGTCGTTTTTTGTTTTTTTTGTTTTTGTTTTTAGAGAATAATGTTGAAAGTGAAAGATTTAATAACGTGAATGCATTTTTTGGCAGATTCAATGTACATAGTCATCTGATTTGTTATCATTAGAGGTTTTTAGAACCATAACAGTAATTGTGACCCAAGAAGTTAGACTAATTTTCAAATACATTTTCAAATTAGAACATAGTGCTGCTTAAGCTGTAGATAATGCCAACAATGCATTTTGAATAAATACTATTACAATGCGAACCAAGCAGCATTGGCTCAATAGGTTTAGATTAGGAAATATAAATAACAAACCTTCAGGGAGGCCTAAACCTGTCCTTGATGATGAATTATCAACAGCAGTAGCCAACAATCCACAAACAATGGTTCAAGCATTTTCTAGAGACTTCATGACTTCAACAGCAATCATATGTCATCTCAAGGCATTTCTCCCAATGGTTATCTTTCCAAGCATTTTCAACGTCATATTGGTAATTAAAGGTTCAATAATAAGGAAGTCATAGTTAATGCTTTTACTGAATTTGTGACCACTAAACCAAATTAAGTTTTTTGAGATGGCAAATTATCATTAGAGGATCATTGGAAAAAAGTTATTGCTTCAAATGGGTCATATTTTGATCAAACATTTACCATTTTTTGTTGTTCATTTCATCCTTAATCTAACTATTCAAAAAACGACATTTCACATGTAACAACCAAATTCTTACTCTATTCTTTAATTAAAAAAAATAATATAGGCAAGTCTGATTGAACTAACATTAATATATTCATTCAAATAAAAAAAAGTATCAACAAATTCAATAATTGAAGGCAGTCAGTTTATAAGACCCACTATTAACCAAGTCAATTTGAGATAACTTCAGAAAAATTTGAAAGAAAAAAAATTAAAAAATGAACGTAAAACATCTATAAAAATGTTAAAATATTCTAAAACAGTGATTACGTAATATTTAATCTTGAGAACATTAGCCTCAAAGAATCTCCAAATTTCCTTTTATTTAAAATGATTCTAAATATAGTGAACAGTTCTAGAATTAAATTATCAATTAGTCAAAATAAAATTTTAATAACTGATAGCCATGCGTAGATTCTAGTAATTCTCAATAACTTTTTGAATAAATTAGGTATTTTGAGAAAAAATGTTCTGTAGATATAGCAGAACAATAGATTACTGATGTTGGTTAAACTAAAATTATTTAAACCAAGATTTGTTTGAATGTACGTATTTTCGAAAGAGGTTGCCAGATGCCCAATTTTCTATGGATTAAAAGCATAAAGGAAAGTAACGCATTGCATAATTACTTTATCCTTAGACCAAGCTAAATGCATAATAACAGAATTACTTAAAAATTTTTATATTAATCTACAAAAATTAACTTCTGGAAACATCAATTTGAACATTAAAAAAAAATTAATAAAAAAATTTTGAAACAAATTTACACATATACACATATTCAATAATTTAATTTGTAGCAACATTTTTTCTTCTTTTTCATTTATTTTCTTCCTGTCTCATTGAAAACTGAGTACAAACAATTTGATAAAAACAGTTTCTTGTAGATAGAATAGAAATTAGACCGTGGATGGAGAGGACACTCATTAAACTCAACAGACACATTAGAGAGCAGAGTTCACTCCCCTGTTTTTTAAGCACCATCATGGAGAGCCATAAAAATGGCTGTTTCACTCAAGTCACGAAATATATAAAAATGTTGACCATTTCAAGGAAAAGGCTGCATTCTAAATAGTAAACTTGTTTCAAGAAAGGAAAAAATTAGCATAAATATTTGTTTTATATCTATTTCACTCAGTCTGGAATTAGCAAGTTCTATTTATTGATTTTTTTTTTTTTTTTTTTTTTTTAAATATTTTATCAGCCATACGGAGTGATGATTTCCTCAGTAGAACATACACATAATTTTTTAAAAATTTCAATCATTAAATTAAAATAAAAAAATTTAGCTGAGGAGACCATTTTGTACCAACTCCCTTGAACTGAAATTATGCAAGCAACAAATGAGTATTAATTAAAACAAATTGATAATTATGTTCCAGATTAATTTTTGTGACGAATGTGAAAATTACGCAAAGGCTTCTAAAATAGTAAATAGTATAATTTCTTTTAATGATTGCTCGTCGACCCACATTGGATTCTCTGTTTTAATATTGGCAAGCTTCAGACTTAGTGCATGGATTTCTTTTTTGCTTTTTTTTTTTTTTTCTCTAAGTAGATTACCATCATCGAATAAGGGACAATAGAATTAGGAATTTTTTTTTCAGTCACTGATTTTTTAAAATATTTATCTAGAAAAATATTGACATACTTAGAGCTGATTGTCTTTTTAGGGCAATTTGTTATGAATAGAGAAAGGCTCGTAGTCAGCCACTATCAGGCATAATATAATCAACCCTCCTCAGTAGCCAATATAGTTTTTGCATCTCATAAGAGTAATAAATTATTCAAAAATCTTTTTGCAGTTTTAAATATCTTGGTAGAAATTGCAGCTTTGTTCACCATCTGGTTGATTTAAATTTTTTCTTCTTTGCAAATATAAAAATTGGATTTTTTTTTTAATTTTTTTTTTTTTTAGTATATACTGGCATGAAATTAAAAATATTTCAGGAAGAAAAGTTGATTTTGGCATCAAAAAACCGGTTGGCTACTCAATGGAATTAATTGAAGATGAAGAGTATAGACTAATGATATGAAGAATTAACATCACTCCCCCTGTCTCTAAAAAAACTGGAGTTATATTACCTGTCCCATGATAGTGGTTACATTTAGTGTATGAAATGTATGTGCAAATGTAGCAACTATTATGGGACAAACGTAATACTAAATAATTTTTTTTGAAAAAATCACAAGAAAGTTCTTTCACACACAGAGGCATACACACATTTAAATTGTTTGTTTTGTCAGTTTGTCCATTACAAGTGCAAAAACAATAGTTGTCTCTCATCCCGAAAAAGAAGGGAGACGGCCCGACAGCCAACAGTAGTAAATTTAAGGCTCACCTGTATTCTGTAAATTGGGAACGTAAATTTGAACATAAAGCACAATTTTTGTTAATCAGTGCTTATTAGGACAAACATGGACATGGTATTTCTGTTTCTGTTTTACATTCATGTAGAGTGGAAAGGAAAAATAATATTTCCTTTTAGCTTCTTTCCTTTTCAGAAAAACAAAAAAAAATCTATCACTATGAATAAAAATGTTTTTTTTTTGTTCTGAATTTCTGATATGAAGAATTACGATTATCATACATGGATTTACCTGGACTAGTGTCCTCATCTTGGTTGTTATAGTCACAATGTTTTGGCTGTTGCACCCTCCGGTCTTCTTCAGGTGTCTGTCATAGTAGGTAACCTTCTGGGAACTCCGAACCAAACAGTTTATTCAATCCGTGGTAGATGCTTCTAATTCCACTGTCCATGCTAGAGGATATCTTGAATCAGTTAACTCTTCCTATTTAATTTGTCTTAATTTGCAATGCTGCTAGTCTGAACCAGAGTATATGAATTTTATTCACTGATTTATCCGGACTACTGTCCATCTCTTGGTTGAAGACCCAGGGATTGAACTTGCGACTGTCAGGCATATTACAAGATATACTTAACCAACTTTTTTATCCAATAAGTCAGGACTTGGGATGGTAGTCTTCAGGATCTTTAACAAACTGGCACTGATTCCATCAAGACATCTATCGTTCAAGCGACTTCAGGGTTGATAATGTCAATGGTGCGTGACTTGGTTGCCGTGAGAGCACACTGTTGGGTAAAATTGCTTGTTTTGGATGACTTCATCATACACAATTGAACTTGACATCAGAAGGTACCGACTATGACAGACACCTGAAGGGAGGCTGGAGGGTATAACGGCCGAAATGTTGTGACTATAACAACCAAGAGATGGACAGTAGTCCGGGTAAATCAGTGTATGATAAGATAAAGATGTGTTCAGGAATTGGGAACTTGAGAATCAGAATTTATAAGTTAGACATAAAGAAATACCATGAAGTAGTGTGTGTCAGTTGAGTAAGTGAATCGAGTTCTCAGTTAGAACCGAGGACAAAGAGATCCCTTCTATACTTTACATTCAGCTACATACAACAAAAGAGGAGAGACTACAGCAGAATTTAATCAATTTTAAATCTATGTTGTTGCAGAACATGTGGACAATCTCAACTCATTTACAAGCAGATCAACTTCTGCCACTGAATGGCTAAAAAGTGCAGTTTTAACAAGTTTACAAACAAAAAAAATCCTTTCTTATCATTGATAATGCTCCATCTGATAGAAAATAAATGAAGACAAATATCCCATTCTGTATATTTCAAGACTTCATTAAAAATAAGAGACCGAAAAATTAAAATATGATTTTTTAATTAAGACATAAAAAAATTCTAGCTGTGATTTTTTTGAGAGAAGATTCAAATCTAAAATATTAGTATCATGAAGTCATTAAAATATTCAAAATTAGTTTATATAAAAACTAAACTGTATACATAAAAATTTTAAGAGCATATGTGTATATTGATATTTTATAATAATATACATACTACAGGGGGCATTACCCATAATCTAATTTGTTGATTAAAAAATTGATTTAAAAAAAGAAAAAAATGTTGTTTGTTATACATAAAAGAATTCTTGCTGTTATCTTTTTATAAAATTGTATGAAGTCATTGAAATATACACAATTAGATTGCAAAACCTATACCATACATGTACTTACTCTCATGAACATATATATGCATATCTTGATAATATAAATACTAATAATATACTTACTATTTATTAAGATATACTATATCTATAAGCATTATTCCATAATCTAAAATATTGCCAATCAGTTATCTATTTTAACTGCAATGTCAGATAGTATTTTCATCTACAGAAATTATTTCATCGAAAACATAGCAACTTGTAGAAAAGATTCTATACTGATTCTTGGATGAGGTATTTTGAAACATAGAAAGTTTTTTTTTTCTTTAATGTTTATCTTATTTATTGTTCCCAACTGATTTATTTGCCAATAGCTCTTTAGTGGAGGGTTGAGATTTATAAGTTCTATGTGAAACCACCAAATACAGATAGAAAATAGGATGAATTTGCAAATTTCTAGACCAAATAAACATTTTCTTTCATTATTCCTTTGCTCAGTTACAAATATATATATATATGTATATACATATATATATATCATACAATTGTAAAAGGAAAAAATTGTAAAGGGAAAAAATAAAAAAATAAAAAATGATTTGTATGTTACTGAGTGTACAGAAATTGATTTTAATTTCACTGCTTGCATCTAAAAATAAATTTGAATCAGAAAAACCACTCTACACACAGACATCTTTCAGTGAGTGCGTGTATATTTGTGCATGAAAATACATGAAGAATCTTTCGTTCAATTGGAAAAAAAAAAAAAAAAAAAAAAAAAAGGCCGGGAGGGAAGTTAATTTTAATGAATTTCTTTCAAGATTTGACTTCGAAAAAAATTGGAAAAAAAAAAAAAAAAAGAAAAAAAAAAGGGAATTAAAATAAGATAACAATGAATGGCATTTGCCTGGTGTGTTTTTGTTGAACAGGCTCATCAACACAAAGAATGATTGTTTCAAATATTTTTTTTTTTGTTTCCATCAGCTGGAAGAGGAATGTGGGTTGACAGGAATTCACAGCCATTACGGTAAAAGAAGAGAGAAGCTACGAATACAGTTTTAAGCACAGGATTTCGTCAATTCTTAAAAGACAGGGAAGAAAGAGAGAGCCGGATAAAAATAGACTGCTAACTTGTTTTTTGTTTGTTTTTTCTTCCTTTATATGATGTCAGTTTCTGTGCAAAATAATATCAAAACAGACCTTTATTAAAAGTGTAAAATGCTGTCAGGGCTTAATAATTGTTGTTTTACGAGAGTTTCAATGCTATCAAGAGTAACTTTACAAACAGTAGAAAGTGACTGAGATATTCTAAGCCAACCCCTCAACCCAAGTCAGAAATCGAGTAAAATGAAAATATTTTTATAAAAGTGATTTTTGAGATGGGGTAAAGAGTGAACTAAAAATCAGGAGAGGGGAGGGGGTCAAGAAAGACGAAAAAAAAAAAAAAAAATCAATATTGCAATTTTCAACCATTAAGAATTCTTCACCCCCAAATATCTTTTTTTGCATGAGGAGGACTAAAACCAATTCTGTTAATTAAGAAATGGCCATGTTAGGAATTTCTCGTATTTAAAGCAGGTTCTTTATATTTTAAAAGAGCAGAAGTGAGCATTTAGGAGAAAAGAAGCCTCCTGTACAGACTGAAATAAGAACAATGCTTTTTGCTTTAGACAAATGAGAAAAAAGTAGCCTGACTTGAGATGATAGTCTTTCGGAATCTTTTGCAGCCTTCTTTATATTGGCACTGGCTTTATTAAGACAGCCATTGTTCGAGCAACTTCGGGATTGATAATGTCAATCGTGTGTGACATGTGGTTGCCGCGAGAGCACACTGTTGGGGAAGATTGCTCAACTTGGATAACTTCTTCTTCATCATTATAAACAATCAAACTTGACATCACTCTAGCTTCGCCCTGAACGAGTGCAGACTCATGGCAAAAGATCTGCAATATCCATTGGTCAGCGTTCTTCCTGTAGGTAATTTTCCAATCACCTTCTTTGACTTCAGAAGGCACTGGTCCCACGTAGGTACGAACATCAACTTGTATTCCGAATCGATGTGTATTGTGCATACGGACACTATCGACCATTAATTCTTTGTAGTCCCTTGGCAAGTAGAAAGGTTCATCGAAAGAGACTTTCAATTCTCTCTGTGTTGGGCACAGTGAGCGGAAGCGATAAGCCTTACTTATTAGGTGGTGCAATAAGGTTTTGTACTCTACCATCTCCGAGATCTCAGAGTTCTCAATTTCATAGAGCTGTGAAACCAACATTTGCGGGAATCGGATAAACGGCATCAATTTCTGGACATTCTCACCAAATGAATTTGGTTTCAAGCTTTCTTGGTGCAGCAACCAGGTCTTCAGTGCCTGATAGAGGCTGTATTCGTTGGTAACCACAAGACTGGAACTCTGTAACAAATCCGTGACAAAGTCAATGTCCATCGTGAGCCACTCAGTAGACTTAATGATGTTATCTGCATTCCAGGCTATGGTTTTTGCACACTGTTCAATCAGTTCCTCCAGATGAAGAGCCTTAGCCCAGGAGTACCAATTGAGGGCATTTTGCACTTTAGGAGACTTTGTATTCTCCACCATGTATTTCGTGCAGAGATGCTTCAGGGAGGCGACATTGTACTTATCTGCAAGACAAAGAACACCGACAGCAGATTCAGGGTTAATTTTGATTTCAGCAGTGTACAAATAACGTAGGAATCTATTGAACACTGCTTGGCACTCGGCCGACTCATTTAAGTCAATGCTAGCAGTATTTTTTTCTTTCCATCTACTTTCATAAAGCATGGTGCGAAATACATCGCTAGATTTGGCTAAGACAAATTTATGTCCAAAGTATACTTTACTGCCAACGTTCAGTTTTATGTCACTGAGGGACTCCTGGTTATAGAAGCGGGACACATTGGATATAAACGTACCTTCATCCTTTAGAATAAACTCTTGGCTACCAGGAGCCACGGGCCCTTCCATTATCTGAAATTAAAAGGAAAAGAAAAAATAAAGATGTTAATATCATGTATGGTAATCAGGAAGTGCAGGTGGCCAAATGGTTAACAGCATGGAGAATGGAATCGGTGAACAGGGTTCCGGCAAAGACAGTTTGTGTTCACTTTGCACTAATGCACTCGGGAAATGCATGAATCCATCTTTTCTTCCCTCCAGCTATAGGTAGATAGCAGGGAAGACTGGGATTTTCAGATTCGGTTGGCAACCAGTCTAGGAGATTGACAATTCTGATTCCAAACTGAGAAAGTCCAAGCCCTTGTCCAGGTTCATCAGAAGTTGACAATGGACAAGGTAGAGAGATTGTTTTCAAAATGTACGGCTAACAAAACTCTGGTGAAGCTTGATAGATCTAGCAAGTGAATTATGTTGAATTGCTCAAGTAGAATCAAGGAGAATAAAATGGATAGAAAAAAAAGCATATCAACTGCCTCCATGTCACCTCAATTATAAGTGGAAGATACAAAAAAAAAAAAAAATAATGCAAATCAGTTTCTTACAAAGGTATCATGTTTAGGTGATGTGAAAGAATCATCAGATAGTTAATGTCTTCGGTAGTCGCTTTATTTGTATGACAATATTATAATCTATTTGAATTCAAAGCTCAGATATTGTAAATATTCAGACATTGAGATAAAGCAGATAAAATAGACTAAGATCTGGATCTCAGTCTGAAAGAATCATTGGATAGTAATCATCTTAGACAACGTCTTTATCAGAATCTATATATAAAAGTCCATGTCACATTTTCTTGTCTGTGTGGTTTTTGTCATGCTAATCCTGAACGCTTGGTACTAGTACAGTGGTCCCCCTTTAAAATGTGGGTGTTGGGTGTTCAAGAAAGAAATACATTATAACTGGCCCGAAGATAATTAAAATTCAATTACATGAGCCAAATGAGTTCTCCAGTGAACACTGGTGTGGTTTTCATCATGAAATCAAAGAAATTACACATAAAACATCATGTAAATTATATGTTAATTGATTGCAAATGGCAGGAATTTAATATGTTAGCCATATCAAATGAGTCTTTTGATGAAATTCTGTTATTATTTGCTGTTTTCTAGAGGCGATAATAAGGGCAAGAATGTCCAGGTCCATGCCTTACAACAAACCATGCCATATCGAGGGATGCCTGTATCATAACTTTTTATCTAATGTAATCATCAGCCTTCTTCAGGTGTGTCACATCCAGTAGCTTTTGGGATTTTTGAACAAAACTCTTTGCACAATAGTAATGGTCTGCTAGACTAGTTCCCGAAATATTACTCTACGCCTAAACACTAAGGACTACATTATTAGTGAATTGGGATTTAGAATTTACAAAAAAAAAATACAAAAAAAAAAAACAACTACAAAATAACTCGAAAGCACTCAAAGAGTGAATACCTCTGCGAACACTATACTTCGAGAACTTTAAATGTACAAAAATTGTGTTCCTTTCCTAAAATTGGAAAACATTTTTATTAACTGTTTTTTTTTACCTCTCTTCCCACAGAATAATAAAAAATACCTCAATTGAAATAATATCCCGGATCTGCCTCAAAAATTTAAGTAATCCTACCATAAGATTTTATCGAAATTCATCGAGAACTTTTGAAGACATAGTTCAGACAGACAGGCAATTAGACAGACACGAGTCAATGCGTATACCAACTCCGTAAATAATTGAGTCATAAAGATCAACAGTGGATAGGTTTAAATGTAAAAAGTATAAAAATTAATGCATATCTTCATAAAACATTCCATGCTGTTTGATAAAGTTGTCTATAATTGTTGAGAGTTTCAGTGAATGCCTACAAGCGTTTTGGGTAAATAATTTGGCAATGTAGTTCTGTCCATGACTCAACACTGAGCGAGAGAGAGAGAGAGAGTGAGAAAGCCAAGTTTCTATTTTAGAGTAATGAAGGCTTTTAAGAGGTGGGGGTGTTCACAGTACCATTGTACAAAATAATACATAACCTGAGTCATGCAAATAATACCTTAGTCATGCAAAATGATCACACAGATGAGTATCATTGGCTGGAGAAAAACCTTTGTGATATGGATGTAAATGGAGTTTATCTCTGAACAACTTGTGGCCAAGTAAGCGTGAAAAAAAATTACAAGATTATTGATGCATGGCTCAGCGCTCCAGCCTAGGATAAGAGTATCTGTGTATCATACCTAAGATCAGAGTGCAGTATCTATGCGCTCTGCCAAGATTTAGAGAGCAGTATCTATATGCTCAGCCTAAGATCTAAGTGCTGCTCCCCAACCCCTGGTCTACAATCAGAGTGTAGTATCTGTTCACTCGTTGAGAAGTGTAGGTTTTTTAGATGTTTAAAGCTGTAAAGCTTTCTTGAATAAATATATATATATATATATATATATATATATATATATATATATATATATATATATATATATATGGACTTATGGATAAACATTGTCTTTTTATACATATATGTTAACACTAAATATTACCTAAAACCTAACAAAAAAGAATAAAATGAACTACCTGCTGGAGTTTTGGAAAGAAGGAAATTTGAAGAAAATATAAATGAAATATCAGGTTGTCCTAATATACCTTAGTCAGCCCTTATTTGTGGGGTAGAAATGTTCCAAGCCCCCTCGAGAATACCAAAACTGCAGATAGTGATAGTAACAAAACAAGACGAAACTTAACAGTGCCTTTCTGAAGGTCATTAAAATGTGTCTGCTTCCTTTTCATAAATGTCTGCCACCAATCTTGCTTTTCTGACATTCTCACTTCTTCACAGCCTAGTCTTTCAAAGAACTTGGTTTAGTCTTGTCATGTCACAAAATACTGCTTCATCTAAAATCTATTATATCTTTCTGCTTTTTCTATCAGTGTTAGAATGTCGAGCTTCCAATAGATAACACAAGGGAAACTTTATGTAGTTTAATAAGAGAGAGCGCAGGAAAGAAACTTGGATAGTTTAGTAAAAGGGTGGGAATAGAAGGGACAGAGAAGAAAGGTAGGAAAATTTTTGCAAATGAAACGAATCTATGTACAACATTTAGATAAAAACGTGGATGGGCTGTAAAATTGAAAGGCATAAAGAAGAGAAGACAAAGCAAACGGTGAAAGAAAAGGCATGAGATAATGGATAATCTTAGTTGTCAACACCGATGAAATTTCCATGTATTCAACTAGTTACATATGTAAAATGACTGAAAAACATAATAAATCACAGTATATCCAACTTTTTAAAAGTCCATGAACACAAACGGCCAGTTTCGCAGCCAGTACCAGTTGCGTTTCATTCACAAACATTGATACATTCTGTCACGCTAGGAATCATGACCCAGTGACCCAAATATGACCTGAGGACATTGATCAGACACAGCGTACATTACATTTGCCGTTTGCCAGCCCGTGTGAGCTTTCTAGCTCCTGGTATCATAACAATGTCTGTAATCTGAATGTTGGGGTTCCGGGTGCCAGTGTAAGTGAGCTGTACATATGAATGAGTGATAATTCAAAGAGTTAATGACTTATGATATTCAAAAAACAAGAGGAAAAATTATTGAACAGAATTTATACACTAAACAAATCACATCAATGCTATACATGAAAAAAGAAAAAAAGGGCACAGAGGTGAATTTGAATCAGATTTTTGAGATATATATATATATATATATATAAATATAATTGATTTAAATAGATATATATATAATATTGATTTATATATATATATGTGTATTTATAATTGATTTATATATATATATATATATATACATATATTTATATAATTGATTTATATATATACATATATTTATATAATTGATTTATATATATACATATATATATATAATTGATTTATATATATACACATATATATATATAATTGATGTATATACACATATATATATATAATTGATATATATACACATATATATATATAATTGATATATATACATATATATATATAATTGATATATATACACATATATATATAATTGATATATATACACATATATATATATAATTGATATATATACACATATATATATATAATTGATATATATACACATATATATATATAATTGATATATATACACATATATATATATAATTGATATATATACACATATATATATATAATTGATATATACATATATATATATATAATTGATATATACACATATATATATATAATTGATATATATACACATATATATATATATAATTGATATATATACATATATATAATTGATATATATACATATATACATATATATATATATATAATTGATTTATATACATATATACATATATATATATATAATTGATTTAAATACATATATATATATATAATTGATTTATATACATATATATATATATAATTGATTTATATACATATATATATATATATATATATATAATTGATTTATATACATATATATATATATATATATATGATTTATATACATATATATATATATATATATATAATTGATTTATATACATATATATATATATATATATATATAATTGATTTATATACATATATATATATATATAATTGATTTATATACATATATATATATATATAATTGATTTATATACATATAAATATATATATATATATATATATATATATATATATATAATTGATTTATATACATATATATATATATAATTGATTTATATACATAAATATATATATATAATTGATTTATATACATATATATATATATAATTGATTTATATACATAAATATATATATATAATTGATTTATATACATATATATATATATATAATTGATTTATATACATATATATATATATAATTGATTTATATACATATATATATATATAATTGATTTATATACAATATATATATATAATTGATTTATATACATATATATATATATATATAATTGATTTATATACATATATATATATATATAATTGATTTATATACGTATATATATATATATATATAATTGATTTATATATATATATATATATATATATATAATTGATTTATATACATATATATATATATAATTGATTTATATACATATATATATATATATATATAATTGATTTATATACATATATATATATATATAATTGATTTATATACATATATATATATATAATTGATTTATATACATATATATATATATAATTGATTTATATACATATATATATACATAATTGATTTATATACATATATATATATATATAATTGATTTATATACATATATATATATATATAATTGATTTATATACATATATATATATATAATTGATTTATATACATATATATATATATATAATTGATTTATATACATATATATATATATAATTGATTTATATACATATATATATATATATAATTGATTTATATACATATATATATATATAATTGATTTATATACATATATATATATATATAATTGATTTATATACACATATATATATATAATTGATTCATATACATATATATATAATTGATTCATATACATATATATATAATTGATTTATATATATACATATATATAATTGATTTATATACATATATAATTGATTTATATACATATATATATATATATATTATTGATTTATATACATATATATATATATATAAATCAATTATATATATAATTGGTTTACATACATATATGATTGATTTATATATATATATAATTGATTTATATATATATATATATATAATTAATTTATATATATATATATATATATAATTGATTTATATATATATATAATTGATTTATATACATATATATATATATATATATTTGATTTATATACATATATTAATATATAATTGATTTATATACATATATATATATAATTGATTTATATACATATATATATATAATTGATTTATATACATATATATATATAATTGATTTATATACATATATATATATAATTGATTTATATACATATATATATATAATTGATTTATATACATATATATATAATTGATTTATATACATATATATATATAATTGATTTATATACATATATATATATAATTGATTTATATACATATATATGTATAATTGATTTATATACATATATATATATAATTGATTTATATACATATATATATATAATTGATTTATATACATATATATATACATATGTATATAAATCAATATGTATTTTATTTATATACATATATATATATATGTATATAAATCAATCATATATATACATAATTGATTTATATGCATATATATATGATTTATATACATATATGATTTATATACCTATATATATATATAATTAATTCATATACATATACATGTTTTATATACATATACATATGTTTTATATACATATATATATGTTTTATATACATATATATATGTCTTATATACATATATATATGTCGTATATACATATGTATATGTTTTATAAACATATGTTTTATGTAGATGTTTTATATTTGTTTATGTCTTATATACATGTATGTTTTCTATGCATATATATGTTTTTCATACATATATGTTTTATATACGTATATCTATGTTTTATATACATATATACGTTTTATATACATATATGTTTTATATACGTATATCTATGTTTTATATATATATATACGTTTTATATACATATATATGTTGTATATACATATATATGTTCAATATACATATATATATTTTATATACATATGTTTTTAAACATATCTATATGTTTTATAAACATATGTTTTATATACATGTTTTTCATACATATGTTTCACATACATACATGCTTTATATACATATATATATATTTCATATACATATATGTATATTTTTTATACATGTATATGTTTTATATACATGTTTTTTATACATATGTTTCACATACATACATGCTGTATATACATATATATATATTTTTTATACATGTATATGTTTTATATACATATATATATGTCTTATATACATATATATATGTCTTATATACATATATGTTTTTTATACATATATATATATGTTTTATATGCATATATATGTATGTTTTATATGCATAAATATGTATGTTTTATATACATATATGTTTTATATACATATATATATGTTTTATATGCATATATATGTTTTTATATGCATATATATGTTTTATATGCATATATATGTATGTTTTATATACATATATGTTTTATATACACATGTTCTATATACATATATGCTTCATATACATATGTCTTATATACATGTTTTATATACATACATATATATATATATATAATTGATAAATATAAATAATTGAATTATATATAATCGATTCATAAACATATATATGTAGATAATCGATTCATATACACTTGATTGATTTAAATGTATATATATATAATTGATTTAAATGTGTGTTTATATATATATAATTGAGTGAAATGTGTTTGTATATATATAATTGATTGAAATATGTATATGTATATATATATAATTGATTGAAACGCATATATGTATGAAAATATAATTGATTTAAATGTGTAAATTTTTATATATATATGTAACTGATTTGAATGTGTATATGTATATATATTTATAATTGATTTAAATGTGTATATGTACATATATAATCTATTCAAATGTGTATATGTATATATATATAATTGATTTAAATGTATGCAAACATATATATATATATATATATAGATATAGATATATATATATATATACACACAAACACATATACATTCAATTTAAAATATATACACACACACAAACACACACATATATTCAATTCAAATATATACACACACATATATATATTTGATTTAAATATACACACACATATATATTTGATTCAAATATATACACACACACATATATATTTTCGAATCAAATATATACACACACACATATATATATTTTTGATTTAAATATATTCACACACACACACACACACATATACATGTATATACATTCGATTCAAATATATACACACACACACACATATATATATTAGATTCATACATATACACACACACACACACATATATATTCAATTTATATAAACATACACCTACACACTTATATTCGATATATATATATACACACACATATATATGTTCAATTTATATATATATACACACATAAATATATCCGATTCATATATATACACACACACACACATATATATATATATATATAATTGATTTAAACATATACATATATATATATCAGCTATAATATTAGCAGAATAACCCGTGGTTGGGACCAGTATTCAGCTAGTATTTCGTATTTCTCAACAAATCATTTTACATATATACGTACAAACTGACTGACAAACTCTTTATTAGTCTAACAGAAGTTTGTAATTCTCTGAAATGACAACATCCCAAGAGGCAGCAAATGATTTTAAATGCCGAAAGGGTCAATAAGCCGGAATGATGACCTCATACAATTTTGAGGCTCTCTCTATTTCCAACAGGAAATTCCAGTGGATTCAAAGTCGCTTGTTTATAAAAAAAAAAAAAAAAAAAAAAAAAAAATCAAGATTCTTGCACATTCCACACCGACTGCAAATAAGGAAACTGCATGCATTTGCATAACAACCAAATCAGTACTGAAGGCAATGTAAGCAATGCAGCTACATTAAGTATGGAAATTATAGGGATGCATCAAAAAATGATGTTTCATAAAAGACAGATTATTGATCAATAATAGACTTCATGTTGACTTAGACATAGTTTTAAGACTGAATACAAAAATAGAAAAGATCCCAAGAAATGTTATAGACATGGCCCTATTAATGTTGAATTTGGCCATGATCACAACACAAAAATAAATCACTAAAAGCAAATATATAATTATAGTGCAAATGTATTTATCAATATTTATGAAGCATAGCTTTTACTTTGGCTCGAAGATAGACCTCTGGCACCTGTGAGAATTACCTCATGATTTCAGCCACAATGCAAGTCAGTATTTCTGGTATGGATCACACCAGAAATACTCATAGGAAAATGCCTGATGTATAATACTACTTTTAGTTTCATATTAGAAGAAAAGCATTTCAAGACAATGGATTCTATGTTTAGAATAATTTTAGTTTTGATGAAGTAAACGATAAAAATATTAAATGTAATTAAGAGAAAGAAGCAAAGTGGTATAACAGTTACCAGTATAAATGGTCAAAGGAAAGATGCGAATCCACTTCTCTCTCAGCTATAGCTAACTAACAGGACAGTTAGAACTCTTTAGCCCTGTAAAGGAGTCCAACAAAGAGAAGATTCAAAGTGTTCTTTTTGGATAATTTAACTTCTCGTTGCTTGAACCAATACAATGTTTCAGCCAATCTATGCTACAGTCTTCTTCAGGGGTTCTATCTAAAAGAGAAGGAGTTCAGTCATCAGAAAAACTCCTTGAATGTTAATGACCCTTCTCAAAACTATAGACATTATCTTTGAAAAGAGAAGGTTACTCTGACAGAAAAAAACCTCCAGCTTAGTAGTCAAGCCCAGTACTCTGGGCCCTATAAAAAACAAAGAAAAAATACTCTTTTTATAAAAAGCAACAAATAAATCTCCAACAAACTTCAAACACAAATATTATTACAATGCATTTATGATATCCTAAATTATTTATGTTTTGTCTTTACTGCACAACATATTTGCTATGATGCAGATTTTTGTGATACGCTACAAAACTCCTAATCCAATCAAATTATTCAAGACTGAACTACAAATTATCAAAACCGGGAAAGGAAAACTTGCAATTATCAAGGGATGATTGTATAACCAGATATGAAAATTTTATCCAAGCCTCGGAAGAGATTTGATTTTACTTGAATATATATACACTTACAGAAATCTAAAAGCAAGTTTGAAGCTTTGGGTCTGTCAATTTTTTTGAAAAATCCAACTTTTTTTTTCGCAAGATATCACTGCTCCAAAAAAAGGTGAGACTGGTAACTTATTCATTGATCAGCTTTTCCAATTGATCATACCAAACAAGGTTTCTTTTTGCTATACTAAAGCTACATATTTCAATAACAATATATGCTTACCAGTAAATAAAACTAAATATTTTTTTCTTAAGATTCTCTGCTGGAATGAGGAAGAGGGTCAGTAGTAACAAGGGCTCTCAGTATCAGGAGGCAATTGCACAATATCCCAAGGAAGGGTATAATTATCAATTAGCAGGCATTATGAGATGGGGAATTTTGTGTCCCTTCATTCCTGCCCTCTATCACCCATTGACCTATGAATATCATTTAGACGTACAAAAGTGGAAAAAAAGATCTATATTCTATAAAATTCAATTTTATTGGAACCCAAAATAAAAATATTAGTAACTGTTCAGTAGGGAAAGTTCATGATTATTGTTTTATATACAGGTATGGTAAGGTAGCCATTTCCGAAATTTAAAAAAAACTAGGATATTCCAGACTAGTGGTTTTCAGGCTGGGGGCCCACTGACTCCCTGGACAGTGGAAGTCCACAAACAAACACGCGATTGGGGCTCCATGAGCTTGTTTAGTAGTTAGACCTTTCAAAAACGGCAACTACATATAATAAAAATACATTAAATAAAAAAGTATATTTGAAGTAATCCATAGGAGGTTTTTTTTAGTCAAACCCTAAAAAAAAAGGGGACGCATTAAGATCAAATGACCCCAGATAGGGGACACTGTAAAGCTGGACTTCTGGCCAACCTATGTATACCCAACTTTTCAAAAGTTCACTTTCAAACACTTTTGCTTTTTCGAAAAAAAGTGGAAGAGCAAAACTTGTGTTCCGCATTTCTTTTGCAGGGTCGTTAAAGAGGTAGCTCACACCCTCTTGATCACTCTCCTACACCTCAGTATTTTGTACCTCACACAGCCCCAACCTTTAATAACTCTGCCTAACATATCATCATCCCCATTTTTTTTAGGTCTCAGAATGCTCAAAAGTATTTCCCATATAAATTAATGGTAATCACCTCTTCACTTTACACCATTTCGTCTTACAAAAGGTTTATATAAGAACACTATATATTCAGACAGAGAGGGAGGAAACCAGTACTTGAATAATGCATTGAGTCTATAAAAACAGCATCTGAAGGGAAAAAAATCCATGTCATCCTAATCGTAGGTAAAATAAACAGCAAATAATAAGTGGTCTGACTGGTCTTCATTGAAAAGACCACATCTACAGAATATTTGCAAAGCTACCCAAGTATCCTGGCTAATATCTATACACACATACTCACACAGAAGACAAAGATGACAAATGTACTAATATTATACCAGTATCCGGTATGTCTAGGATTTCAAACACTGCATTTTTAATGGGTGGAAATGTTTTAGGAAGTCTATCCTCTGATAACACAGCGTAGAACAAGCCTGGCTGCTGAAAGGTCAAACTCCACTCCTACTTCTATTCTGATTGGAGGTGATTACTGCAACATTTGTTTTGTAAATAAATCTTTTTTAAATCATAAAAATATATATATTTTTTCTAGTGCAAATATACTTATTTATTAAAATGAAATGAGTCATTACATATCGGTGAGATAAATTTTTCATAGATGTGTCAGACTTTTTGAGATTGGCTCAGTCAATTAGAGACTCGACTATCAATCAGTTGGTTGTGATTTTAAATAATGGTGGGGGAATGTTAATTTTACATGTATGTTTGGTTAATTGGGACAGACCAACAGTGAAGAGTTTACTCCCCTAAATTTGGTAATGCTAGTTCTTATTCTTGTAATGGTAAAAAAAAACAAAGTCAGCTCCAGACTTGGACAGAAATTTGAGAGAAAGTCACTAAACAAATATGTGATCCATTGCATCACCCTTAGAGAGAAAATTAATGTAAACTGATGTGAAAAGAATGAACATGGATGTTTTCATTCATTTGCAAACGAATAAATAAATGAGGGAGACTACTCTATAGTCTGTAATCAATTACTAATTTACTTCTCTTGACAAATTGGTCATTAATATATAGATAGGGGGTGAACATGAATGCAGATTCCACACTAATCTTATTCTGTTGAAAATCATCTGGATTTTTTTTTCTGCATTCTTTAAGTCAATGTATTTTAGGTATATATTAAATATTCTCAAATACCATTAGCTGCGATTCACCGTTTTGGCTACCTGGAGTTTACAGACTGACAGGATGAGACTTGATACTATACAGATATGTCATTCAATCTTCAGCTCTCCTGGATGATCTTTCATTTTTTTGCTTTTAATGAGCTAAGTCGAAGAATGCAAAAAAAGAGCAGGCAGACTGGCGTCTTTTTTAATCACTACACCATCAAGTAAAAGTAATATTTTACATATATATTTTAAACTTTTCACTTCCAAGGACAATTCATCTCACTAAATTTAAAATTATTTTAATAGTTTAGCCTTTGGGTATAACACATTGTAATTTTTTTTTTTGTTACTGAGGCACATTCAGAACAGGTTTTTCTTTTAGGTCAGATATTTCAAATCTACATCAAGTACTTTTTGCCATACAATAAAAATAATAATAGGACTTTTTAGTGAAGTTATTGTTCAACAAAGTCAATTCTACTTTTTTTATTTTTTGCAGTACAATCAAAACAAAGTTTCTTGAGAGACACACAACTTATCTTACAGGAGAAAAATACTTGGGTCTCAAAACTGAAAATATAGTCTAGTTACATAATGAGCAATGTGTATGTCTGTATTTTTTGTCAGTAACATCTGTTAAGAAAGAACAATTAAGTGTTAATCATGGAGTAGCCTCCCTTATTTATTCATTTTTTTTTTTTTTGCAATTGTGTAAAAAATCTAGGTTCATTGAGTTGAACACAAAGAAAAAATTCAAGAGTAACATAACGTTTTTGATCTTTTTTAAGTACAGTACAATTCCAAATATCTAAACTCTTTGTTATCTTTTAGCAACATGGGTACTGGTTCAAAATGAATTCAAATAAGGTTTTATACTTCAAACGGTTTGTTTGAAATTCTTATTTGAGAATCTGGGTAAACAAAAAAAAAATCACTCAGAGAACACATAAATATACTATTACCATAATAACTGAAAACTGAATGAAAATCAGTTTATAAATAGCTACTATGCAGGAGAGTAATTGTGTTTCGACTTTTCATATTTTTCACTATTGTCTTGAAATATGAATAAATCTCTCTCAATTAAGAAAAAAAAAAAATGAATGGATCAACTCCGAAATTGGATCAAATCCTCCTTAGTTCATGACCCACCCTTCCACAAAATGTCATGGAAATCCATTGAGAACTTTCGGAGAGATTTTGTGGACAAACACACAAACGTAGATGAATACATGATAAAATTTTTAAAAAAATGAAAAATATCCCAATTGAAAAAATTCCTAGATCGACACAAAAATTCAATCAATTTTACCTTAGCTCAAGGCCCACCCCTCAATCTAGTAAATGTCATTGAAATTCATAGAGAGCTTTCGGAGATATTATGTAGACAAACATGACCAATACATATACGTCTTATAGCTTCATGGGCCGAAGTAAAATACAGATTCCTCACATGTATTAAAAGGACATACACATTCACTGGTAAAGAATCCTTAGATACCTTTAAGCAGAGGAAGCCGTCTATTATAATCGTGGATAATGTTATCAAATGGTTATTGCTATTAAAATCAATCAGTCGCAAAAACTTTATCATTTTTTGTAAAAATTCTTTAAAAAATTCTAATAAGTTGTTCATAATAATGATTGTAAAATTAAGAAAAAGAACGTAAATTTATAACCATGAATGTTGGAATTTTTATATCCATTGCTTAATGCTATCATTCGGTTATTGTTATCTAAAAGACGCTGTCCCTAAGTGATCACAACAAGCAGCTTCCTTTGTATTTCATTTCTGTTAAGACAAAAACAAATCGCAATAGAATAATCTTACTCAATAACGATTGTTAAATTAAGATGAAATTTCAATCTGTGAACTTAAAGATTTATTTTAAAAAGAAAACTGAAATAAAAATGAAGAATTTCATTTGTCATATTCTTAATCAATACTTAAATAATTCTATTACAACTTTAATAAGTTTTTTGTGCAAGCTGGTCGCTAAAAGTTTCTTCCCAACTGACAAAAAAACATTTGAGAAACAACTAAAAAAAATAGAAAAAAATACAACTTGAGAATTACTAATATTTACTATTTATCAATAAATAAATAACTTCCCATTCATCGTAGCAACACGTCAACAAAACACTATCTTGAAAAGTTCGTCGTGAAATTTTTATCAAGTCAGAAAGTTGTTCCTGGATGAAATGAAAATACATCGTATAAATTGAAAATAAATCTCAATATTATTTTTAATAAGGATTTATTTTCAAGTAATAGATAACTTTTCTATAAAATTGTATATCAAGATATTCTGTATCCCAGTTGAGCTTGGGGCACACAGTTGATTTGTTCATCTGCATGTCTACTTAATTAGAAAAAAAATACTATCCGGTTTTTTTTTGTTTGTTTTTTTTTTTTTGTGGGGGTTGGGTTTGTCCCCTATTTCTAAATTTAAAAAAAAATGAAAAAAAAAAAAATGTTGATGCATCAAAATCCTTCGAGGGTCATATTAACCCTAGGCGAATGTGAAACCACAACAAGAGGGGAGGGAGAAAAAGCACCTGTGACTTGTGTAAATGAAGTGTAAGAGATTAGAAAATCATTTTAGCAAACCTTCATTGGATGAGACGAGAGGCCAAAAGAAATCATGTTTTCACCTACCACAGTAAAATTGGAGGAACTGTCTTCATCCATAAGGTCAGCCTTGCAACTACTCACAACGACAGCAGCAGTAGTTGTCGAGGAAGCGCGGCTGTTATTGGGAGCTGAAGCATTGGCACAGAGCAATGGAGAAGACGAACGCGACACACAACGGTTATCCTGGCCAGAATTCATCACGTCGAATGGATCCTCTTCCAGGTCGGGCAGGTTCGCATAACGCTTCATCTCAAAGCAAAGGCTCTAGTTATATACGACTGACAGACTGACAACTCAGTAGGTGCCAAGCCTCTTCTATCAGCAGACTCACTGACACGCTGCCTGCTTACTTAGTTTATTTTCGTTTTTATTTTTTTTTTTATATTAGTATTATTATTATTTTTTAGATGATCTGTGATCACGCATTGGTGGTGACAGAAATAAAACAAAAAAAAACAGGTTTGCAGTTGGCAGGGTGTGGTGTGTTTGGAGAACCAGTAGTGGTCGTACTGTTGAACAGAAAGTCAATGATTTATAAATAAAGTGCAAAATATGTATACACATGAATTTATGAAAGTGGATCTGAACTGTCTCTGCTTTGAAGACGTGGAATTTTGGAAGATTTTCCTGTTTTTGTTTTTTTGTTTTCTTTTGTTTAGCTATGAGCAAAAATTTTCGGCGGGAAATTGTCACCCACTTGTTTTTGCTATCAAGAAAAAATAAGCCGAAATTTTTTCTTCTGATAAAACAGGATGACAAATTTTCATTAATTATAATGAAGAGAATCAGATTGTTTTAAAGTCAATGTTAACTTTTATGGGCAAAAAAATATTACGCCGTGACATTCAAGTGGCGACTTGCTTAATTCAACCATTAATGAACGTAGTTAAAATCTTCCCTTCCAATTTTTTTTTCAAAACGTGAAAACTGTCATGAAATTGACACCAATGGTCGGCAAATGGCCCCTCTTGGTGGTGGTGAAGGTGGGGGTCGTTTTGGAATAAATGTTGGCCCTGCAAGTCCTAACGACTGACCTTGTTTTACTGTCAGTTCTGCAATTCCTACTGCTACTGCTGCTCTGTAGCATTCAGCTTCGCAACAGCTGTTTTTCATACATTTTACTACGTACGGCTAGCAAGCCTAACACCACCTTCAAGTAGCAAGTGCGTATAAAGCAACCCCGATAATCAGGTTCTTTTTTTTTTCTTCTAGTCTCAACACCCATTCTACTTAAACAAAAGGTCCAGGATAAAGACAGCCGTAATTATTTTCTTTCCGAACATTCTAGCGTCAATTGTGAAAGTAAAGGGTGGTCTTTTCAAACTAGAAACAAAAAAGAAAAGAAAAAGAAAGACATGTCTGTGAAGAAAGTTTTGCTCTAATGTTGAATCTGATCTTTAAGAAGAAAATAAATTTTAGGAGCTAAAAACCGACTGCAATCTAATATTAATCCCATTAGCATAAAATGCTGCAGTCAATATGTAAATACACACACACACACACACGGCTATATTGATTAACTGCTTCATCAAGACAATGTGCGTCTCTCTTGAAGCAAATCTCGGGGCATTTTTTTTTTTTTTAAATCAAACGTTTTTGTTTTTTGTTTTGATTTTATAAAGAAATTTTCATAAAGATAACAATGTACACAAGGATTAAGGGAGTTTCTTTTAAATATTTTAATTCAATCAAGGCTACTTAAAACGGAGTTTTGTACAGAGCAGAATAAGAAACAATTTAACAAACTATGATTTAATCCCGGAAAAAAAGAATTAATTTGAAAGTTTTCTTTCAAGTATTCATTCATCTGTTCTACGGAATGAAAACGATTTCTCAAAAGGTCATTAGGAAAGGAGGTCCTATAGTCATGTAGGAAGGTGAACCTGGTCCCAATTGTAAAGTTTTACAGCCTCGCACACTCGATTTTAAAAATGGCGCACAAATAAAAACAATACAAAAAATTTAATTCATTCAAGGCTATAACAATACAATATGTATTTACAACTGTCTTTTTTTTTCATGAATTCACTTTTCTTTTCATTTATGTATCGAGTTCGTGAGGGTGTGAAACTTCCCAATTGGAACCACTGTCCTAACATAGTGCTGTCACTTTTTTTTTCCAAACCCAAACTTGCAATTTATACTAAAAAGACCAATTTCTAAAATAGATACACTGATATTAGAAAACAAAGGTACGTATTCATGCACAGTATCTACAAAGTTTAGCAATTATGTTTAATCACTTTTTTATTTAAAATTTCAATTCCTCAAGGAATCAATATTAGACATCCTGTATTGAGAACAATAAAAATAAGTTTGATTCAATTTGCATTTTGTCAGATATTTTTAGCTAATATAGAACAGAAATTAATGAAAATCTCAACTGCACGAAATCTGTTTATAGAATCGCAATTTCATCTGCATCTTATCAAATATCTATATATCAATAAAGAATAAAAGTTATTTAAAAATCTCATCTATACAAGGACTAAGTGAACACTTGGTATAAAGAATCATGACTTATTTACTTCAGTTTGCATTATTCTTATATAGTACAGATCTTCCCCATTATAACGTAGATGGATAGTGGACCCAAAATATAAATCTAGTTAAAAAATAGCTAGATCTAGATCCCAAAGAGTTGAATCGCAGTTGACCATCTTGGACCCCAACACAGCTGTACAAGGACTTAATCGACACTTTGTATGAAAAAAGAAAAGAAAAAAATGACAATTAATTCACACTTTATCTAATATTCATATCTTATATAGAAGGGAAGTTATTCAAATTATGAACTATACAAGGACTTGATCTCTGCAATATATATTACATACTAAGACACGCACATGATTATAAGCATCATTTATCTAAAAATCTCAACTGTACAAGGATTTTATAGATACTTTGTATAAAGATTTCCAATCAATTTATTTTCATTTGCATTCTATGAAATATTTATATCTAATATTTAGAAGAGAAGTTATTCAAAATTTCTACTATATGAGGACTCACTATGTGTGTGTATCTATGTAATGCAGGGGTAACTTGGAAAGCACGGTTTTGATAAGTTCAGATTCTGATGTAGTACAGTCAAGGTATTGCTGTACAAATTAACATAACTAAGTACGAGCTGAAAAAAATAATCTATAAGACCTTCAACAGTGTGGTTTTGAACAGTCAAGAAAATTTTGAAACAAATGAACCACATTAATCAATGTATACCTGTATGAAGAATCACAATAATTTCATTCAACTAATATTTATAACTTATATAGAAGAGAAATTAATTAAAATCTCAACTGTACAAGGACTTACTCTGTGTGTGTGTGTGTATATATATTACACAAAGAAAGATACAAAGACAATTATAGACACCATTTATTTTTCAATTTAAAGTGTGCAAGAACTTTTTAGACACTTTGTATAAAGAATCACAAATAATTTGCTTTTGTTTGTATTTTATCTAATTTTTATATCTTATATATTATAATCTATACAAATTAAATAGTTATTCAAAATCTCAACAGTACAAGAAGTCACTATGCATGTGTAAGTATGCAATATATATTACACAGACACTAAGATACACACGATAATAGGCACCGTTTGTGTGAATGTTATACACACACACACTTATTACGCAGCTAAATAAACGTTTCTTACTGCAGTTGTATTGATTTTGGTGACTTACAAAAAAAACTAAAAGTGAGTTGCTTAACCACAATAAGCCAACTCGTTTGATCTGTTATATTTAGTTTATTGCTTATTGTTGACAGTTTGGCCAAATTCCACTTGCAAGTAATGATTTTTGGTTACAGCAGAATTCAAATTAAGAATCAACTTAACCAACATATCCAATTTACTAAAAAGCCTGGCTGCTACAGAGTTTAACTCCACTTCCACTTCTATTCTGACTGAAGATGATTAATGAAACTTTTGTATTGTTTATACAATGAGTTAAAGAGTATATATTTTTTAGAATAAATGTATTTATTCATTGTAATGAAATAAGCCCCTGTAAATTTCTAGCAAACTTTTGTAAATATGTAAGACTGGCTCAGTTGGTAAGAGAACCTACTGAGTCGTGATTTCCAATCACAGAAGGGAGGTGTTGGTTTTATATATCAGTTCGGTCTAACATGACAGGGTATATTGGTCTGAGAGAAAGTGAATTTGGCTCTCATAGACCTTGCAATGTTTATTGCAGGTGAAATAGAAAGCATTCAAAGAACACATACCTCAGCCAATGCCATGGTTATAAAAAACTGAATGAAAATCAGTTTATATATAGCTACGGTACAAAGGAAGTAACTGTAGAAAAATCTGCCCCCAAATTTAATTAATCCTCCTTTTAACTCATGGCCCATCCTCCGATAAAATGTCATTGAAAATCTTTGAGAACTTTCGGAGATACTGTGCGGTCAGATAGAAAGACGTAAGTGAATGCATACATATACCTGTTTCAACTTTGTTGGCAAAAGTAAATAAATCAAAATGTAATTTGCCATTGAAAAGTCATTGTAAGGTGGAAATTTCTGAACCATGCAAAAATATATAAGTAAATTCATGAGAAAATAAAATAAAAATAGTTGTCAAGAATTCCATCAGTTATCTTCAAATTGAATGTTCAGATTTTAAAAAATAACCATTTGATATCATGAAGAAAAAAATCATCCACACCTGATGAGATCAAGTTTAACCTTTGAACATTGACCCCCTCACAAGTATGATGACCCCACTATGACATCTAGGAGACCTGGCCCCCAACACTCAAGGTACCATCACTATACATTTAGAAATATGAACTATGTTTTAATAGTCATCTGAGTGCAAATATAATTATATTATACAATATATTTGTGATTGGTCAAAATCTCCAGGTTAAAATTAAGTCAGAGGGTCATGATTCCTGGGCTGTGGGAATGTATCATTGGTTGTAAACAAAACACACATGTTGTGGCTGGTATACCAGCCACTAGTGTACATGGGCTTTCAAATAACAGCCCGTGAACAGGCCGCCAATATTCAAAGAAGGAAAATATCTTGGACCTTGATTGTTATTGGAAAGAAATACTCTTACTAGTACGTAACTTCAGCACTCAGCTGCATAATTTCATTAGACAGTGGTTTTCTGGTTGAGGAGAGAAAGAAAGAAGAAAGAAAAACAATTCATCCCTAATATGAATAGACAGGGCTCTTTCAATTCTGCCTCTCCTCACATTAGAACTACAAACTCAATGCCTTGACACAGTTCTTTGATTCTCTTAGATGTGGTCTTTAGGGCAATGGAAGAAATAACATAAGTCTTCTCCACTCCTAATTCTATCCAGACTGAAGATGTTTACTGCAACTTTCGTTTTGTATATGTAATGAATAAATGTAAATATATTAGACTTGTCTGTTTTAGCTCAGTTGGTTAGAGAGTTGCCTATAAATAATTTGGCTGTTATTTCAAATCATGGTAGAGAAATGCTAATTTTATACATTAGTTTGGTTTAATGTTACGTGATAGATGAACAGTGAAGAATTTACCTCCCTGAATTAGGTGAGGTTTACTTCTTGTTATTGTTACAGAGAGAAAATGAAGTCAACTCAAACTTGAAGTGGAGTTTGACGAAGAGAAAAAAAGATACCCATTTCTCAACAAGAATAAATAGAACTCTTCCAAATTTGTCCCTTCTCACTAACTCAAGGAAGAAAAAAAAGTACAAACTGATTTCTGAAGACTGCGAGATGCTAAATACTTCAGAGGAAGGCTAAAGAATACATCAGCTGAAATGGTATGTTAGAAACAACAAGGATAAAGATGGTCTGAAAAATGTGTAGAATAAATGGAATAGTTTATCTCACAACTTCAGACATTGCAAAAAGGTTGAAGAATATTCTGGCTGAAATATTGTATTCAAGATAAGAAAGATGGAGCATTTTTCATTATTTAATCTTAATGCTTTTTCTTCTCTTTAGCCTTCTGTTCTTAAAAATTATAGATGTTATCGTTTGGTGGGGGATTAATGAAAAGGAACTGAAGCTTGCTGTGAGTAAGGAGAGAATAATGGAAATTGAAATCTTTTAAAACAACAGGGTAACTAAACAGATGAACAGATTGATCAACCTGTTCAAAATTTTGAGTAAAAATTTATATCTATCTTTCTATTTCTATTCATGAAGGTTCATCAATAAGTCAGTAGTGAAAAAAGCATTCATTTTACCCTGCAAATACTTATTTTTTCAATATAATCTTCTCCTTTGTCAACTCATTTGATTCAGTGGTGAATATTAATCACATATATTGAATATTATACAGTGAAAGTTTCAAATCAAATTCAGCTTCGGACTACAAGTCAATCTACAGACTCACTGATCCAACTTGGTATGCAATTGTCTTAGATTATCATACACTGGCAACATAGGTCCAGGCCTCCCTCAAAAAGCATAGACATGTAAATGTACTAGTTAAAGTATATGTCAGCAATTTCTGGAAGATACAATACCTCATCTATAGTCTTCCATATTATTTGCTTAATTGATCAACTTTTAGGCACACTTTTTGTTAACTGTATTCTTAGAGCAAAAAGTACTTCTACGGGCACATACTTTGATACAGGTCGTACCTCTCTAATATGGCGCTGTGATCTGGAATATCTTGAATAATGCCACCATTACTTTGTGGATCTGCTTCTAAAGTTCTTTGATATAGTTTCAAACTGCAGTTTGAACCTTAATTTAGCGATTTATAAACTGACTTGTTGAACTGCAGAAACCTTTCTCCAGTTTGAACTCGAATCAAAGAACTCTGAATTCAACAACTTCCAAGGTTTATTTTAGCAGAAAATTAGAAATGTATTTATCATTTTTTCTGAGTCTCAAATTATTTTTGATCCAACCAATTAAAAGCAACACAAATAATTTCTTCTTTCATTAGTTCTCTTATGCTGGCTGCAGCTTCAGCTTGGGCTCTACATATCACGTTATTACTCACTCAGCCCATTTACAATATTTGAATTAGACTTGGTGGCATCACTTTACCCAGCACTATTTTACCCATAGCTGGAAGGGGGAGATAGATTCACGCCTTTCCCAAGGGTATTATTTATTTCATACAAAATTCCCTTGGACAAAACCAAACCCAATGCTTTTCCTGATATTTTGTAGACATCCCAAAACAGCCAGATAATTTACTAAACACATAACAAAATGTTACACATACACATTAAATATACTCAAACAATAATGACTGACCAAGTTTCTTTTTCCCATTCATCTGACTTATATATTACACTAAAAATATTAAATGAGAATTCCTTTTTCTATGATAGTGTTTTTCACCAAATAGCAGAAACTGTTTCCACCAATACTCATTCTGTTGATAATCATTTCATACAAAACTTTCAAATACAACACAACCGACTTTCATAAACACTTTATGATGATTATATTTTTGAACTCCTATTCCATCAGAAGATCGGTGAAACATAATTGATTTTTGAATGCTACAATTTTTTGACAAGATTAAAGATGTTCTTTATCCATATGAATACATAGTTTCTTGAATGAATTATCACCTAATTTGTCATGCCAGATAAATTCTTGGAGGTATCCCTTTAAAAAAGTTGCACTTACAGACATGTTTCTTCTTAATTTTAGACTTTTGCTTGTTCCAATACGGCTTGATAATCAGTGTATGCACTCCATCTGATAGGTTCACAAAATCCACTCAATGATTAAAAAGATTTGGGAGGGAGTCTGATGCCTTGAATGTTTAGAGGGAACACTTTAACATTGCCCCTCTAAACCAGACAAGGCTCGGATCCTGTTTTCATAATGTGAAATAATTTATAAGGCAACTGATGTTTATGGTCTTTTTACAAGTTGATTTTTCTTGGCCACTTGTTTATCCTGGAATTAGTCCAACAGGTGTTACATGATGAATGTGCACTAATCAATGGTCATGTCTTGTTTAATACTCCTCAGCCATTTGCATTGCAACCGTGGTTATGTTCCTGACTAGCTACTGGTTTTAGCTTGATCTTTTTTCAAAAACAGCTTTCTATAAGACAAAAGAAATACTCTTTAAAAATTAACAATTGACAGTGCTTCATCTAGGAAATTAAGACATTATGGCATCTAACAGAGAGTAACAGAAATAAGATGAAAGAAATACAAATTAAAATTTGATAGTAATTGATAATGTTTCATCCAAGAAATTTGAATACTCTTACATCTAATACTATTAGTATGAAATATAAACAAACAAGATGGTGGTAGACAGCATTTAGAGGAGTGAAGAATAAAGCTACATGGGTAAATTTGAATCTCAGCCACTGGTTAGTTTTCATAGTCTAATCAGAGAAGTGTTTTCCCAGAAACACAGGCTTAGAAGGATAAGTCAAATCTTGGCAGAGGCTTATTCTTTATTCCCAATCTGCACTGCTTACTACGAGTTACGATAAAAATCAAGAGAAATTACGATGAAAGAAAAACAAATCAAGGATTAATAATAAGCTCCTTATCTGTCTTTCTTCTGGCATCGGCTTACTGCTAAGACATGGAGTCTCATCTCATCAGGCTTTTTGTGTTGTAGTGTACATGAAAGAACCTTCCCCAACTTACCCCAACCTGCAACATTTTCACTTTGCATGATTCCGGTAAACGAGTCTCAAAGAAGTAATAGAACCAGTTAGTCCCCAAACCTTGTCAAAAAAAAAATTTAAAAGAAAGAAAAAAAAAGAAAAGAAAGAAAAAAAAGCAAAGAAAAAATTAAAAGCAACAAAATCATGTCTGCTGCTCCAACCAAAGGCAAACAAAAATTTCAACATGAAAGTAACTTAAAAATGACAAAAATGATTCTGACTTTGCCTAATGATCTTGAATCTATTTATAGAGGTGTCCTCACATCTTTATAAAGAGGCTCTGCCCATTCGTCTGTTAGTTTAATGGTCTTTAGGCCAGTCCATCCCCATATTGTTTCTCAGCTGTTTCAACCCCGATTACTTGAAACTAGATAGAAAGAAAGGTGTCCCTTGATAAGATGCTTCTTACCTAGAAAAATCTTCCACTCAGGGTTACCTGATCTGGCAATAATGGCGTTTAAACTTTGTGTTTTAAAATCTATTTTCTCATCAGCTTTAAGTCAGATTTGCTCAAAACTTAGCAGTAAAGTGAATCTAAAATCATATTAAACAGTAATAATACAACCCATGGGAATAACACAGATTAGATTAAAAGAGGCTGGTGTGAACATGGTCGAGAATATTTCCAGAACTATGTATAAGAATTGATTGAAAAAATTTTTTTTTCAGTATGATAAAATGGAAAGTTTACAAGATAATATATAAAAGGTACAATATATCTGAGGAAGCTTGAAAAATCTGAAAAAATCTTCTAAAAAAAAGAAAAAAAAAAAGTATCTATTATAATTCATAAAATATTTCCTTCCAAATTCGCAGGGGTGGAGATGGGAGGCTGAAAAGGTGAAAAGCAAAAATAACACTCAGCATTTGTTTTGCTGCAACTACAGCAACCTGTTACAGCCTCTTCCTCTCACTGCCACACCCCAATCTCTTGCTCCTCCCACCAACCTGATCTTTGAAAATTCAACCTAACATACTACCATCATCACCATTTTGGGAATCTGGGAAAGATCCAAAACTTTTCACCTATAAATTAAAGGAAATGGCTTTCTTTGCGCTTTACACAATATTGGCTGACAAAAGGTTTATAAATGCTGTATTTGCGGATTGTGGAATAAACACATACACACATATATATATATATATATATATATATATCTGGAATCATGGATTCACTACACATACACATTTACGTTTCTACCCTTTTTTAGGCATCTGAAGAAACCCAAAAGGGCAGAAACATAAACGTTTTTGTTCAGCAAATCCATTATTTCACTCTTTTTCTAAGCTTTACTTTAACTTGATGTTGAATGTATAGAGCACTTGATGGAATAAACCCCTCACACATTGGATATTGAATTACTGAGTTGTACTCTTACTATATATATATATATATATATATATATATATATATATATATATGCGTGTGTGTATTCATACATCTATATAAATATGTATGTGTATGCGTGGACCTACATATATAAAATTAGAGACAGAGAGTATCTTTCAGTGGGTGCGTTTCTATAACAAATAAAGTTAGACGCACACACACACACACACACGTGCTATTATCCACACTTTTCTGTCTGCCACAATTGTATATTTGTTACTAGACTATGGTCATGATAGTTTTTGATTTAACAGAGCAGAGGAAAAGTTGGATTCATGCCTTATAAATATATAATAAGAAATGATATCAGCAGTCTCAAACAAAATTTGAACAGTTTCCAGTATTGATAACTCCACCCCTGACATATGTTCAATCAGGTACATCCTAAGGAGTCCAGATGCCTGGCTCTGTAGCTGGACAGATTGACTTTGGAGCATTGTGTCCTCCATCCTGTACCCCACCTCAAGCTGGATATCAATCTGTTCTTCTTTTTGGAGTCTAAGTAAAAACTTTCATAAATTGCCCTGGGCATACTTGAAACAGTGGAAACTGAAAGCTAATGTTTTTTTCATCATGTGTACTTGCTGTTTTCAACTTAGCTGATGAGCCAGCCAAGTGTCCAAGTCATATTGTCAACAAGTCTGACAGGGTTAGCACTCATTTCCAGTCAGCAATGTCTCTTTTTTTCCCCTAAATGGCTTCCCTAATACACCTACAATAAGCGATCTATAATGATATGTACATTATGTTTGAGGTAAAAAAATATATACTTTTATCAAATTGAATAGCTACTTAATCTCTGAAAGTGAAAGGGGGGGGTAACAAAAAAGTAAAAACACACTGGCTGGGAAAAGAGCATTTTTAAAAAAAATTCTTTGTAAATAAACCATGTTTGCTAAGTCAAGTTTATTTGATGGAAGTGAAACGTGGCAATGAGAGTGACTAGTCTCTCAGGAAGCCAACCATAAGTTTTTATGTTGACAGTGATATCACATGAAAGCAGTTTATGACTAAAAAAAGTTTCACAGCTTAAGAAAAAAAAAAAAAGATTCATTTGAAGAGATAGTAGTCGTACCTCTTTAATCCACAAATCTCAAGACCTAGCCATGTCTGAACCACAGAAAATGCAGGAAAATTCTTTTCATACTATAATGTAATAAATTTTAGCAGTTTATCGATTTCAACAATTTTTTTTATAGTGTGGAAAATAGATGATATGATTTATAAAATATAAACCATATTATGATAAATGAAAATCAGTTGTGATTGCTTAAGCTTTTTAATTGGTTGTATTAAAAATACTTCGTAAGATTTAGAAAAATTAAAAAATACATGTCTAATTTTATGCTAAAATAAACATTGAAAGTCGAATTTAGAGTTTTTCAATTTGATTTCAAACTGCATTTAGATGTTTTACACATTCAATTCAATGAGTCTATAAACTGCTGAAATACGGTTTAAACAGCAGTTTGAAACCAAGTCAAGGAACTCTAATAGCAGATCAAATGGTGTCCGACTCAATATTTCCCGGACCATGGGAGGTACAGGCAGGGCCAGCCTCAGAGTTCTTGTAGCACTGAACTTGGCACCCTTTAAAGCCTGACTGGGCTTGTCACCTGTCATGAGAATTTCTTTTGCCAATTTTCTCTCTTAGTTTCAACAAAACTAAAAATATCCAACTGTAAAATATTTTTAAAAAACTGATTTCACATCAGAAAATTTTCTCATTTTAACTGTTTATATTCATTTATTGAATCAATTTTTCAATTTTTTCCATTTTGAAAGTTTCACTGTCTCAGACAGATAACAGGTACCTGGGCAAAATCCCATCACGCCAGTACCAAGGTGTCAGGTGCCAGTATCTAGGTGTCAGACCCCCGAGTGCCAGATTAGAGAGGTAAAACCTACACTATTGTATATTCAAAGCTCAAAACAACAGTGGGTTGAATGAAGATACTGGTGAAATGGCACCATAAAAAGTCACATTTAGGATTGAAACTTCAATACAAGTCACAAAAGAGTATAAGAAAATAAATGACTATTTTTAAATACTGACAAAACAGGAAAATTGTGTCTTTTGGTGCAACATATGTTTGGTGTGGCTCAACATGTGAATCATGAGGGTTTCATTTGTTACAAAGTGGCTCATATTGTTCACATGAGTTATAAATAGCATGAACTCTTATCTTTGATATGTTCAATCAAGAAATCTTACCAACAAAAAGTTGTTTTGAAATTCAAAGATGAGGTATTTTCATTTCACATTTTTCAATCTTGTTGCTTTTATCACATTTTTAAGCTGACTCATTTTTCTGTCAATAAATTAGATTGTAGAAAAACAGATTAATTTAAAAGCAAAAAATAAAGAATAATACAATAAAAATGGATAATGAAGGAAAGAAAAATCAGCAAGGGACGATGAAGGAAAGAACAATCTACAAAAGACAATGAAGGAAAGAAAAAAAATCTATGAAAGACAATGAAGGAAAGAAAAATCAATGAAAGACGATGAAGGAAAGAAAAATCGATGAAAGACAATGAAGGAAAGAAAAATCAATGAAAGACGATGAAGGAAAGAAAAATTGATGAAAGACAATGAAGGAAAGAAAAATCAACGAAGGACAACGAAGGAGAGAAAAATCAACGAAGGAGAGAAAAATCAACGAAGGAGAGAAAAATCAACGAAGGACAACAAAGGAAAGAAAAATCAGCAAGGGACAATGAAGGAAAGAAAAATCAGCAAGGGACAATGAAGGAAAGAAAAATCAGCAAGGGACAATGAAGGAAAGAAAGGATGATGAAAGAAATGAAAACAAAATATTTAATCTCAGAATCTCATAAACAAGAGCACTACTACAACTATTACCCCCTGAGAGTCAACAATACAGCATGAAATAAACTGGGAGAAAGAGACAGAAAGACTACAGATCAAAACCTAGCAAAAAGCAAGGAGATTTTTTTTAGGTACTTAAGCTGTCACAGGAAGGTTGATATGGTGGTCACGTTATTTGGTTTGTCTGTTTTAACTCCCCTTTATTGAACTTGAGCAATATATCATACTCCTCTTTCACCTTTCAAAGCTCATCAAAACCTCAGAGCCCCATTAACCATATATTTCAAGAACAAGTTTCTTACTCTTTGATGCCTGCCTCGTACAAAGGCAGATCAGGAGTTGGACTTTCCAAATTGGAATTCAGAGTTATCCATCTCATCTCCAGCCAAAGCTGAAAAGCAGAGTTTGTCCCGCTATTTATCCATAGTTGGTGTGGGGGAGAAGCAATAGATTCATGCCTTTCCCAAAAGTATCAAGAGCAAAAGCGAAAGCAAACTGTTCCAGCTGGAGTTTGAATTTGGTTCACTGATTCTTTTTTCCATGCAGCTAACCATTAGGCCGTATGCACCTCTGTCAAGATAATTTGTCAAAAATAGGTTTGATTCAAGAGTAACGAATTTTCTTCTTTCGAAAAAAAAAAAAATAGCCAATTTCCATATTGTGTATAACTTTGAGAAATGTAATTTTTATTCCTAGCATTGTCCAGATGATTGAACTCCTTATGATTGATGACAAGCCTATCTGTAGCAGGGTCAAACTCCACTCCAATTCTGATTGAAGATTACTGCGGCTTTTGTATTGTATGAATGGAAAAAAATATAAAAATGCACATTTTTTGTATAAATGCATTTATCAATTAGAATGAATTGACCCAATGTGAATTTGTAAGATAGATTTTCATAGATATATAAGACAGGCCAGTTTGGATCATTTGGTCATGATTCCAAACCACGGTAGGGAAATGGTAATTCTATACATCATTTTTTTTTTCACATGACGGGACAGACAAACAGAGAAAAGTTAACTCCCCTGTATTCAGTAAAGAAAGTTCAATTGTCAGCAGAAAACTTGAAGAATGAATTAATTGAGAGTTTAAGACATTTCAGCTGATCCATTCTACGGCCTTTTTCAGGTATACTATCAAAATGTGATGGTAGTAAACAGAATTTTTCTTCAAATGCTTATACTGTTGGATTCGGGTGATATCTTATTCTTTCCTTGTTAGGCCGGTGCTGAATTGAACTCAATGTAGCTTCTGCTATTCAACACAGACAACATGAATCCAGCATTTCAAGTGTTACAACTATTGAAAAAAAGTTCTGTTTACCAGCATTACATTCAGGAAGTTGGGGAATGGACCAGCTGACACACTAAATTACACAAACAAATAGGAGTTCAATCATCTGAAAAACTGTGGCTGTTATTGACCTTTTTCAAAACTATAAACAGGAGCTTGTAATAGCAGAAGAATCATTCAATATTGGCAATGGTTATCCTTAACCTCGCGGAATACACATTTCAGAGCATTGAGGGATATGTGGAAACAGCAGTAGCAGGATTTATTAGCCATCAGTTTAATAGAAGCATATACTTTTGTAAAATTCAAATAAGAATATTTTGTTTTCTCTAGTTTATTGATTCTAATGATACTATTTTTTTTAAAGTAATTTTTGTGGAATATTGTCAGTAATGAAAATGATATAGTCAATTATCAACTGTTAAAATTTATATATATATATATATATATATATATATATATACTTTGCTTGCATTAATTAACATGTTTGTGTCAAGTATATTATACATAATTCAGTACGAATTGGTTATGACCGGGAAAAAATTCAGACCAACCTGAATATCACAGAACTGACTTGATTGGTTGCCTACAATAACATATCCATAATCCACTCAAATCTAGGAGAATAGTGTTATGAGCTTGTGAAATAAAAGCTATATTTACCAAATATATCATTCAGGCTGGGAGCTGTTTTTGCATAGTTACAAGAGAACTACTGTACTTCCCACCACCCCACCCTCAAATGATTGAGCCTAATTTACTTTACACCATTTCAGCCCATAAAAGGTTTTTATAGGAATGCTGCATAGGGGAACCTGTATTGAACAGTATGTTGTAATATTGACTGATTTAGTTATTTGCTCTGCATATATATATATATATATATACATAAATACTTGATGTAAATCAATGGGGCATCATAGAGAATCAAAAACTTTAACAAGATGTTGATTTTCTAGTGTGAACAAATAAAAAAAAATTACCATGGATTCTATATCAATTTTATTTCTGAAGTACCAAAAATAATTAATCATATATATATACATATCTGTCATACTTATAGTATCATAAGTAGCCATCAGCCTCTTCCCTTCCTATCCTCTAAAAGAGTTACCTAACTTTCTATTCATTCTGCTCCCTTCCTTATGGAATCAGTTGCAGCCATCAGCCAAGCCTAATATTGAACCCTTATAGAAACCATCAGTAAAGGGACTTGGCATGGCACTGACATTATGTTCAGCAGATTACGTCCAGATCACCCTTGTTGGTTGATCACAGTCAAAGATTTTGGATATAGTATGCCGGTTGGGAAGCTTTCATATGATGACCAGATTCTAAGGAATTATTTGCTTCTTAATGAATGATTTAGGACTACATGAACAAATAGAAACATGCTATGATCACAAGTCGGTCGGTTGATCATATGATGTGAGAAGAGACGGTTTCATGAGCTTTTAGTGATCATTTTATGGTTGAAGCAGCTTTGAATGACAAGGCTTAGGGATTCAGTTCTACCCAAGGTAAATGCTCTACCGAATAAAGCTGACAATTTGATAAGGAACAATAAAGAGATTCAAAATTATAGTGTTGAGCAAGAAAAGAGGTCGATGACGAGTAAACAATTTACAAATGCAGATGCCATTGAGTCGAAGGATATTGCAAGTGACCTCCTTTGTGATTTAATAGTTATCAATATATTGAAAGAATCCAAAGCTGTTCAGTCTTTGATATAGAGTATGATCATTATATACTATTCCCTTGACTTTGAAGTCTAAAATTTGCTTTCATGGGAACTCCCATGATTTAAAATAGTATCTGACAATGACTGGAAAGCTTTGGATACTTTAATTTATCAGATATTATACCAGATTTGATGAGAACATATGGACTTTTATGGAGCCTGTCAAGCGTGCTAAATTCAGCTTGGCCTTAATTTTTTCCTGGTTCAACTTGAAAATGGCCTATTTCTATTTGACTACATTGGTTTATTCAGAGTACTTTCCTCATGTATGATAAATTTTTGACCAGTGATTGGAATATTATGTATTTTCCAAAAGGAGATACAAACAAATACCAGTGAAGTCTAATTAAATATTATTTATCAATAATGTAATCACCATCATTATCAATGACTGCAGCTCAATTGGAAGGCAAGTTTTTGATTCCTTGGGGAAAAATCTATGTTTAAAAAAAAAAAAAAAAATTCTGCAATCTGTTTTGCTCTTTAAAGTGTCAATCCTCCATAGGGTTAAACTATACTATAAACCACACATTGCCAGATAGAAGAGATGAACTGAATCCAGACATTGTTTATACCATGGTCTTGCCTTAGTCAGTTGGCTTATAATTTATACATAATTACTTTCTGAAAACCTTGATATTTCCTTTCATCTTGAATTTTTTAGTTGCTTTTTAATGCAACTTACTCAGACCAACAGTCTACAGCAATGAGTAAACAGCACCGATCGGAAATAACAAATAAGCTCCAGACAAGACTAATGTGTGTTTATTCCACCTCGGGAAACTACTAATGTATGGCATTGCCCTAACCGACTGAGCTATGAGAGCCCTATGGCTGTCAGAAGATCAAATTCAATCCTTAAACTTATTCTTTGTCCTTTCCTGATCATTGGACATCATATTTGTTGTTCTTATGTACAGTAATTGTATTATCCAGATTTATTTTCATTAGATGATTTTTAAGCATTATTTTTTGAAAGTAAAAAAACATCTAAAAAATTCAAGATGAAAGGAAATACTAGTTTAAAATAATTAATAGCAGACAATGCTTCATCTATTAAAAACTACATCAAGATATATATCTGTATCTGTATCTAGCATAAGTGAATCACCATAACCGGCACATGTTCCCGAACTAATTATCTAAAAAAATTATCTGTAACAAATATCAGCACAAAATTTGGGCATTGTTGGTCCCAAAATATCTATAGAGACCCTGAAAAGCACTTTTGGAAAAAGAAAAAGAAAAGAGTTTTTAGATAGTGCTTATTTTTTCAAATGTGACAAGGGGGCCCTCGAGAGACACATACATAGATACAGACACTCAAAGAGAAAAAGTTCTGGCCATTTGGCTAGTTGATCAAACCATCCGCGGAGTTACAGTGATTCAATACTAGTGAAAAATAATTGGTAGTTGTCAATGTTTCATCAAATGAATAATATACCAAGACAATTTCTTCATCTTCATTGTACCATGCTAAACTAATCTTAGTAAGTATCTTAGAGACTTGTATCAATTTTTATTTAACTCGGATAGCTTCGTCAATTCCCAGTATTATTATTTTTTCATGGCTTAGTTTACAAATGACTCATAATTGCATAATGTTCCATGTTGTGTTATTAACCTCATTTTGTGGTATCCAAGTTCGTCAATGCTTACATAAAATAGGTGTGTAATCAAATGAGTTGTATACTTTTTGTCTATTCACAGCAGCGGGTCATTCTCCGTACGAGCGGGGGTGCGCAAGATATTTTGGTTTAATAATTAAATACTATTTGGTACAAGCTTGTGTTATTTTCTTTCCTTTCTTCTCTAGGCAGCACAGTTAAATTGAGATTATGCCCTTAAGGTGCTTGACAACAGAACAAAGAGTTGAAGGAGTACAAAAGTCATGTGAAGAATTTAGGAAGTCCTGAATGGTGAGTATTTTGCCAACATAAAAAATCATTTTTAAATGATTAAATATGGTACATAATGTCTGTTTTGTTTTTTTCAAAATTTGATTCCAAAATCAACCTGCATCCTACGCAGTCAAGGTCAGGCTTGGAATCTATGAATCACATTAGTTTAACAATCAAAGCAACTTTAGAATGAATATATAAGGTGTACAGTAAATATCTAGCCATTTATCATTAAAAAAAAAACTAGCCAACCTACGTCAATGGCACCTTACTTCCCTTCAAAGTACTCCCTTTGAGACCTCACACACTTATCCAAACATTCATTCCACTTTTCAAAAACAATCTGTGAAGTCATCTTTCCAGATCATCATTATCAGCTGTTTCATCAAATTCTCCTTAATCTCATCCACAGTCTGGAATATCCTTGGGAAAAGCCAAGAGTCACAGGAAGCTCATTGAAAGGACTCACTGCCAACTGATCAACCCCACAGAAGAGTGTCTATTCATGCATGCGCAATAAAGTACCCTCTGATCAGTTGCCAAGTTACATCACAGCTGCATAACTAATATCAAAGATGAAAAATTGGAGATTGTACTGCATAGAAAGAAGTGATCATAATAAGAAATATAAAGAAGCTAATTCAGTTTCAATTCATGGTATGAGTGCAATAGGAAGACTGAAAAAGTCAAATGTAATAATCGAAACAACAAAGATAAGGATGCTATCTTTGATTTCTGCTATTAGGATGATAGTTTGTCACTGAATTACAGACATTATGAGAAGATTGGAGATTGCTTCAGCTATAATGTAGTGATCAAAACAATAAAGATATAGATGCTAGTTTCAATTCAAGATATAACAACCATGTTTACAAATGAACAGGTGAGAAAGAAGATCGCACAAGCGATTGGACCAAACAAAGACTTACTGACAATTGTCAAAAGGAGAAAACTTAAATGATTTGGTCACATCTCCAGAAGTTCCAATCTTGAAAACACCATTCTACTAGGCACAGTGAGGGGCAGGCAAAAAACAAGGAAGTCAGAAGTGATGGGAACGCAACATCTAAGAGTGAACAGACCTTGTTTTCAATTACCCTCAGTGAGACTGCAGACTGAGATGGTGAGGACTAGTTGCAGAATCAACAACACTGCCCCAGAGTCTTCCTAATGATCACCAGAATAGGTTCAGGTTTATAACAAGCACACTTTATCAGTGAATTACAGACAGTATAGGAAAATGGTTAACCACTTCATTTCAAACATTACAAGAGCAGAGGTTGCAAAGGCCAAGACATAACGATCAAAATAATAAAAGTAAAGGTGCTATTTTTAATTCATGGTACTGGCCTCTCCCGTTTCAGTGTGATGTGCATTATAACGCTGGTGCATGGTGGACCCCAAAATATGAATCTAAATCAAAACAGCCAAATTGATTGTGGCTCACTTAAAATGCAGCATTGGCTTTCTTGGACCCAACACCTGCATGGTAATGGGGGAGGCTTATATGAGGACAGGCTTTATCACTGAATAACAAACATTAGGAAGATTGTCAAAAAATAACAGGAATTTGTTTTTCCATTGGGCAAACTCCAAAAACATTATTTGAAATTTATTGGCCTCTTTACACAATTTCTTTTGCTGTTAAATATTTTGTATCATCTTTCCAAAAGCTTAGTACAGAATTTAAAAACAAAGCAACAATGCTTATTGTATACATTCAGTAGACCAAAAACAACCTTGTGTTTAGAGATGGAACTAACAGTCTATAACTTATTATCAAGCAGATTTACGTTGAGTTTTTTTTTTTAAAAAGATAGATAAAAAATAAATGAAAAAGGCAGAGAGCATCAATTCATTTTTTTTATTTTTACAATGCACATAGGTCAAGTCATAGTGTGTACAGATACATTGTTTGGGTGGGGATCATATGCCATCAAATACAGTAAATAAGAATATAAATAATATTTATCACATAGGATCTAAAACATTTGTAATTTTCTTTCAGTCATACATTAAGTTAAAAGTTGAAAATAATGAAGTTGTTGTAATGGTTACATACATTATATATATACATATATATATACTTTGATGAAAAAAATCTAGAGATTTAATTAAAAATGTATCTCAACTTTGATCTGAATTTGACTTTTGGCAGAGACAAAGATATACAGTTCTATAGAAGCAGAAAATAAAATCAGTCTTGTCGGAATAAGGAAGAATGCCAAAAATGCATTAAAAACATCATGTCACAATTTAGAGGCATAGCTGAGGTGGAAGATATTTGAAAATAACCCCAGGGCTCTCAATAGCTTCATAGATAGTAGTTCATCTACTGCATTTCTAATGACATTATACAATAGCAAAGATTTATTTGTACATTAAAGAATTGCATAAGTAATAATCCAGCCCTTGGGGTTGTTTTCACCAATTAAATAATAGTTCATGTCTATTCACTGCTAATTTTCCTTTTTCATCAAATCACACTGAATGTCAGAGAGGGTCACTCCAGGAGCCAAGAACCCCCTTCCCCTAGTTCTGCAAATCACTAACTACACCTCCGTCACCATTAAATTAAAGGCAAACTCAGACATATTTGAAAAAAATGTCATTCACTTCTAGAATGAAAATAAAGAGTCACGCAAGAAGGCGGAATATTTCTACACTTAGCCTCACTTACCTCACTAGACAAAGAAAATTTACTTGAAAGAGATTCTGTATGATTAAACCATGTCGGCATTATGTTGGGTCTCAGATGAATTAGTGAACCAATGGTAAAAGATGGAGGCTCACTCCAAATGGCAAAATAATGTGTAAAAATGACATTAGTTGATGAAGGAACAATTCATGTCCCACCGGAACATTCCTACTAGACAAAACTCACTGCCAACCACTACTAATTCAGCAACAACCTGTTACCTGACATACTGAAGCAATGACAACAACACTGACATGTTTTGCCTACCTACTCATTACTCAAAGTATATACTTTTTCTATTTTTTAATGTATACACATGTGTGTGTGTGGAAGTTGTTCTTACCTTGAATACAAGACCTGAACCCTACCCCTCTAACCGATACAGCGAGTCTTAAAGTAAAAGAGGCTCTTGACCTCAAACCAAAGGTCTTACTTATCCTTCAAAGCATAAACAGGATTTGGTACTAAGAGCAGGTACAAGTGAATATTTCAAAGATACACACTAAAAGAAAAAAAATCACAAAAATACAGACAAGCATGTGTGTGTGTGTGCGTGTATATATATATATATATATATATATATATATATATATATATATATTTAATTATTATATATATATATATAATTGAGTCATCCACAGACAGATATTTCATTGTATAACAACTCATCGGTGCGGCTATAGACTATCCATTATCCCATCCAGTACAATGAGGTAGGATCGAAACCTTTGCTTCAGACTCAGAGGCTGGCATTTTACCTCTGCCCTACGCAGAACTGGACAGCGAGTAAGGTTGAATTTAAGTGATATATTTACTTACACACTATTCCCCATCCACTAGAGTGCTCTATTCCAGAGTTGGAAGAGCACATATATATATATATACACATACATATATATATATACACACACACACATACACATACACAGCACACCACCAAACTTTAAACTCAAGCGATAATTAGGTAAATTAATTGAAATCAGACAGTTGTGATATTTTTTTGTATGATCCAGATAGTTAAGGGGCTCAAAACAAAAGTGGTAGATCCGAGAAGATGTCAGATCATGATCAGAGTGGAGAATCATCAGTGCACGGCTGCAAAACTTCAATCAGTCCATCATTCGTCTGTGGGCAGGAACAGAGTTTCACTTTCTACATCTATTTTTGGCTCATGCAAAAACCTTGCTCAGCTATTGCACATCATGAGCTCAAAGTGCAGTCGCAAGGACCATTTTCAATAATTGATATTCTACTTGAACTACTCAACTCATGATCACTGCTCAATTTTTCACTATTGTACAGAGTTTTATAAGATGACCAATCTTGTAATCACAAAGAGTTATAAGTCTATTCCAGTTAATGAAATTATTAAACATTTTTTGTCTGTCATTCTTAATCAAATACACCCCCCCATGACTATGTGTGTGTGTGTATATATATATATATATATATATATTATATATATATATTGAACTATAGGAAGTGAGAGAGACTCAGGAGTCTAAACTAAGTTTATTAATCCGTAAATGTTTTCATTGATGGTCTACACATGTTTTGAGAAGTATTCTCAACTAATTATTATATATATGTATGTATGTATATATGATTATATATATATATATATATATATATATATATATATATATATATATACATACACACACACATACACACTCACACACACACACACATACATGTACATGATTACACATGTATATGTGTGTATTTGATTGAAAAAAACATTTTTATTTGTCATTTTAAAATTTTTCATTAACATTTTTAGTGTATATACAACAGAATGTACGTCAGGATCCCATGAATGTAAACATTACCCAAAAGTGAGTGACTTAGCATTTTTAGCCATACTTCTGGCCAATATTAGGACCGTGTAAAAAAGCCCCATAAAAATGCCAGATCAAAGTGCTATCCATACACATTAATAAACATATCATAAGGCACTGACTTATAAACAAGGCATCTATGCTATACAAGATTAGGTATCTGTAGTTTATCTCTATTTATTTTGTGCATCCTTTAGCTAAATATGTCCCAATGTATCAGAAAAGACTGAGGGAGCTCATTAGGTTGTTACGTTCGGCATAAAACTTGCGGATATAGAAGAAGATAACTTTTTGGGTCTGGAAATGTTCAGAAAGATTTCCCATATGAATTAATGATAATCACTTTTTTCGCTTCTTCGATGTTTTGGCTGATTCATTCTTCAGCCCTTGTCAGGAATATTATCTGAGGTGAAAAGCAGAACCTTTTTCCTCCAGCTAGCTACGGTAAAGAAAAAAGTAGATATGAATGTAACAACTGGCTCGATTCATTTCAGCAGCACTAGATATGTCTATTGGTGTATTAATGACCAATTTTTTTCTTCAGTGTAACTGGTTGTAGAAAAAGAGGTTTGCCTCTTTTCTTTGACTGTACCCCTGATGAGTACTGAAAATGGATTGAACGAAACATTGGGTTGACAACATCAAGGAAGCAAAAGAAGAGATTCATTTATCCAAACAAAATTCATGGACGATAGATCCAATATTTTGAAAATAAAAAAATTGGTAGATGAAGAGGCAATAAAAAAAAGAAGCCCTTTCAGGATATAGATATATAAAAAAAAATTTGCTTATTTTATATGTATTTGAGAAATGATAATGATAATTTATATGATAATGAAAATAAGTCATTTCACTTAGCATTGCAAGTTGAACACTCGCAGAAGTTTATAACTAGTTATTACAATAATTTTGAAGTAAAATAATTATTTCCATAACAACAATAATAATTACATCAAAATAATTGGCAATTATAACCATTATATAATTAGATGTATAATAGAATGTTTGAGATCTTCTGTTTCATAGCTTGTGTGCTTTTTTTTTTCGGCTGCGTTGGTTAAGTTTTTCTCCAGATACTGTCAAGGTAGAAAGAAATGATAAAAATAAATGTATGCCAGAATACAAGACAAATATTTAACTTGAAAAAAACTTTGCAAATATAACATTATGTCAAAGGTGCTTGTATTATGACTTGTGACAGTTAGTGGTAGTCTTTTGAATACCCTTGTACCATTCATCTTATAGCCTGGCATAAACAGTAATCCTACAAATTAGACATACTTTGATGCGATATTAACCAGTTTTCAAAAAGGCAATAAATTTCATAGACAGGCAGATTGCTGTGGATACACATTCCTGGCAGATTATTCACAGAATAATAACAAATAGAAAATGAATTAAAAACATTTTTTTTTTTATTTAAGAGAAAAAAAATGAAAAAAATAAGAATAAAAATAGAAATAAAAATAATAATAATAATAAAAAAAAATCTCAAAAAAGAGAGAACCTGTTAACTAGAATCATTCAGATTTTACTGAATGGAGGGAGCAACCTGTTCGTTCCTATGTCTATTCAACAAGGTGACTATTTCTAATCTCCTAATAAAGGTCTTATACACTTGAAATGCATAATAATAGGAATAACCAAGCAAAACTAATTCATGCTGACAAAGAAGTATAATAAAATCAAATAAGAAAGTTTTCACTCTCGAAATTGATAAAGAAAACCTTCTTTTATTGCAAAAGAACAGATTTATTCATACAGATCAAAAAAATATAAAGGTTTGCCAAGTAGAAATATTTCAGTGAGTCACATCAAGAAATGATTTCCTCTTAAAAAGCATAACTAAACAGGAATTCAGAGGTGTGTAAATTTCTATATGGGCTAAATGTAGCTGTCAGTTGATAGATACATTTAAAATCCGAAATTGGAGATCTTATTTAGTTTCAGATTTCTTGATTTTATGATAAGGGCTCAAAGAATCTGTAGCTTTTTTTTTTTCTCAAAAATTATGTTATATAGCACATTCATATCGTTTACAAGTACTCACCATATACTATTGCAAATATCAGTGCTTAGTAATCAGTTTTCATTAATATGAGTACAAATGGCACTTTGAAGAGACAAATGACAAGTTAACCTATCAAAGAGAGTGGTAGTTGTATGTCCAACATACAAATTTGATGTTTGTGCAAGATAGGGGACACAAGAAAAATTCAAGAAAACAAGACAAGAAAATTCATAGATGACATTAGCATTGTTTAACGGAGGTTTTTGAAGGCAAGCATTATTAGTAATAATGATTATGTATGTTATCTTGTATGTTATGACATGAAACATGAAGTGATGTATGACGAGTTAAGAGTTACATCATCATAATGCCAGACATTAAAAGCTATAATACCGAATTAAAAATACTTGAAAATGAAGACAGGACTAACATTCACATCATCATCATCATCAGTCTGTTAACATCCATCATTGGATATAGACCTTCCCCAGGATCTGCCACAATTCTTTATCATGGGCGTTGCGGAGCCAGTATTTTCTGAATTTGTCTAGTTCATCTTTCCATTTTGTATTCTGTCAGCCTTGGTTTTGTATGTGATCTCTGAGGATCTACGTTGTGAGTCATGCTGTCCATTGGTTGTCTTTCATACTTGCAATATGGCCTGCCCGTTGCCATTTAAGTTTTTTTAATTGATTCTATGATGTCTTGGACTCTTCCTTATATACTATGCTGTCTTGTGATCTCTTGATGTAAGGTTGAGCATGATTCTCTCATGCTTGTGTTGCATGCTTCTCAGTTCGTGAATCTGTCTCTTGGTTAGATTCCATGTTTCAGCTCCATAAGTGACTATCGGGAGGATGCATTTTTTGTATACTCTTCTTTTTAGGATCCTTGGGATCATTTAGTTTTTGGAAGTTGAGCTTGCTCTGCCAAAGGCTTGCCATCCTAGAGTGATTTTTCACTTGATTTCCTCTTCTTTTGAGGATCTCATGGAGATTTGTTGTCCTAGGTAGATGTAGTGGTCTACCTTCCCTAGTTTTGCATCTTCGATCTTTTATGTTCTTATTCTCAATGTGATTGTTACACATGATTTTCATTTTACTGAAGTTCATGTGTAGACTGATTTTTTGCTTTCTTCATTTAGTTCATCTAGCATTAGTTAGAGGTCGTGTAGGTTCTCTACAAAAAGGAGGATGTTGTCTCCAAATCTGAGGTTGCTCAGATATTCACCGTCTATTTTGATTCCTCTATTCTCCCAGTCCAGGTTTTAGAAGATCATCTCAAGGCAGGCTGTGAAGAGTTTGGGTGAGCTGGTAAAACATCCACATTTTTTGCCTAATTTTGATAATGGCCAAAAGTGTTAGATCGCAAATGTTCGGACAGTATTTACATTACTTGGGTCCAGACGTACATCCTCTTTTGTATGTGAACAAGAAAAAAAAGAAAAAAAATTTCTTGTCCAAGGTCATTAATCAAACTTTTATCAACATAGGATTGCTGCCTAAATACACACAGGCACATACATTATATATATATATATATATATATATATATGTGTGTGTGTGTGTACATATATATATACACACACAAGTCCAAATAGCTTATAAAATAATGATGGTCAAAATGTGGTGATAAGAAGAGCAAGGATGAGAATGCAAGTCCAAATAGCATGTGGAATAATTATACCTCATCTCAGAATTTCAGACAATATTTAAACAAAGGTTTTTACATGACAATTGATTTTCCTTCACACTTTTCTCATTACAAAACCTTACAATGGGAGTTCTAATTGAACAAGTTTGAAGTCGGTATCATTCGTCTACAGTTACAAAACAAAGTCAATCAACTTCAAATACATTAATGACAATAAGTATTTTCTTCATTTACACAGCAAATTATTTCCATTGAATGTAGAAAATAAACCTGTTTTATAAATCTTATCAAAGACATAAAATGGAGAGTGCCGACTAGTGAATTGGTACTTATGATAATGAAGGCTAAAATGCCACTTAGAAAGTTGTATTAAGTGGTTCAGCTTTGAAGACTGCATCACTGAGCAAGGGTAAATTGAATATGAGACAGCTCAAGTCAAGCAGGATGTGGCCAACTGATTTTAGTGGATTCAGAAGTACAACTCAAATATTGTTCATTTAGCAATAAAAATCAATTATGAATTGATCAATTAAGGATTAGAAATTAGTTGTTCTTAGAAGAAGTCAAATTGAGATTAAAAATGTAAAAGGAATATATAGAACGAGAAAAAAAGGAAAAAGAATCAATTATCAAGTCAAGAAAATTTCAATTTCCCAATAATGCCAGGGGTTGGTGTCCAAGCCCAGGAAAAACACCAGTATTTCAAATAATGAATTTCAAAGTAGGCCATCCCTACTGGAAAGACTGACACTACAAATTCTTCCCCCTCAACCATTCAACTCTGTAAACTCAGTGTAATGCCCCCCATACTTTTAGTTAGGAATTAAGTACAAAACTCTTCTTTTAGCTAGATATCCAAAACTTCACTTCCTCCGACAACCCCTATAAAACCCCTGGACGCACATGGTCCAATGGTCATTAGCTCCAGCACCCCTAGCTGGGTACGCTTCTAGCCCCAGCCTCCTGCGGCCAGTCATTCTCTCTCTCTCTCTCTCTCTCTCTCCTTCTCCCTGGTCCAATGCTCATTGGCGCCATTGAAATAGAAATGGATTGTGGAGCATCTCAAATATTGAAATCAATGGAATTCAATTATATTTATTCACAAGATTTGTTGCACTGACCAACCATCTCTTTATTATTGAGAGGTTGAGAGGTTATACATATGACAGTTTATTTTTAAACTAGCTGTTCATATAAACAATGATATTATGGTCAGGATTTGGTAAATAAATAAATCAAATACACAACCATGATGTAACTTGGCAACCAATCAGAGGAGAAACCTGCAACATTGTTTACATCACTTTTGAGAGCATTTGGCAACATTTATTTCTGTAATAAAATTATTTGTTTTCCATTGATTAAAAAATAAAGAAAAGAAAAATATAAAGCTGTAAAGAGATTTAAGAAAAAAACAAAAGGACTCTTTGAAAATGGACCCTGACAGATTTTCTCATATCTTGCTATCATATTCATTTGTATCCAAGAAGTGTGTATCTATTTGTGTTCACAATCAGTTGTTGGTCATACCTCTATGCATCTGATACAAGATGTTAAAATAGTTTTAGCTTCTTGTGTTACAAACACTTTCTTTCATCAATTTTTTTGATTCTGAGAATTGATTAAAAAAAAACAACAAAAAACAATAATGATGTGGTGCAACAAAAAAAAAGAATGAAAAAGAATTCTCTTTCATAGTCCACTCTCTCTATTCCCCTTTGAATGCTAATAATCTATTCAAATTTGTTTTGAATGAAAAAGTTTACATAGACAGGTTTAGGGTTTTTACCTCATCTCATTGACATCGACATTACTACTACTTTATCACTTCCTCATTTCAAAGTAATTGTTCTTTGCACTAAAAAGTTAAATATTTCTGATGGCAAGAGAAAAAAAAATTAGCAATTTTGGACCAAAATTTTGTCTTCGCAAGTTCCAGCATTCAATCTGTATGCTGTGCATTGAAAGCGAGAAGAAATGGATTATGATCAGAAATCAACTCACTCGGGCTTGGTTTTTTTTTTCTTAAAGTTTACAAAGCAAGGACGGCAATAGATGGATTTGAGTTCTCTCAATCTCTAACAAACCCAGAGTAGTACAGTGTAGACATGTTTTAACACTGAAGATGGGGTTCATAATTTTCAATCGCATTATAAGTGAATTTGTGTTATAACAAATTTTCCATTTTTACAAACCTTAATCAAAGTCCCAACTTCTTCAAGACCGACCTTTACAGAAATGTAGAGAAAACCATGAGGGTGGGTGTAGAGTGAGGTAAGTCAGGCAGGAAGACTGAAAGACGGTTTCATTTCAACAAAACTTAGTTACATATGTAGAGTTGTTTAGAGTTGACAATACATTAGTAATCAGCAACAAATGAAAAGGAAAGAGTCTAATTCAGTTACTTTTGGCATAATCTGATTTAATGTGTGGCATGTTTTTGACTATTTCAAGCATCTTTTCGGTAATTTTGGCTATTCTAAAAAATTTAGAACTTTTTGGTAGTCAAAATAATGCAAAAAATATCTTCTAAATTAGTGACATTGACCTGATCAGCATCTTGAGTTTTAATATACCTGTGCTATTGATGTCCAAATTTAACATTGATGGGCCTATTGCAAAACATTTCTTAGGGGTCTTTCTATTTCTGTATTTTATGATTATTTTGAGAGCCAAATTCAACGTTTCGGAATTTAGGGTCCAAGCTTAAACCGCGTTACAACAGGTCCATAGAGTACATCATTTTGGAGGTTATGAGATATGGAAATCATTTATGGTAAAATTTCACAAATATAACAGTCATGTGTTCACGTCTATCCAAATCGATCTCCAAAAATATGGCGAAAAGCCAGAATAGTGTTGTATTTATTTTACAGTGTACTAATATAAACTCAGCATGTACCGTTTCTCTCTTGTACACCTAAGTCTCGTGTACTGTCTACTATCGCAATCTCCTACAACTCAGCCTAACATACCATCATCACCATTTCTGAGGGCTGGGATTTTGCAAAAAAATTTTCCCATATAAATATATGTTAATTGTTTCTTTGCCTCACAGCATTTCAGAAAGGCTTTTTAAAGAAATGTTCTACTCTCCAATTGCGAGGGAGACCCGTACTGTAAACCAAAGATGAATGCAACATTTGTTCAGATTTGGTAAGCTTCAGTTATTGTACTTAATTCTGAACATTTTTCTTCTTCAGTGATTAATTGTTCAATCAAGCTGATCCGTTGCTTTGGTTGCAGTGCTTACAGCATGATCAACACAACAACAAGATCCAATTTATTCCACTTCACTTAATCGATGAATCATGTTGGGCGTGACTGAAAGGGCATTTGCTTGGAGTCTTTCATGTATAGAATTGAACTGGCTGTAAGCAAGAGAAATTCTCACACTTTTTTGCTCAGCGAGAATTTTCTGTAGGGTCTGGGTAGGCTTTAACATCAACAGGTTGGCTCAAGACTGAACTGTAACCAGGTCTAGATTTCACATGTTTGACTTTTGAATTCTTCAGGGACCGAGAATTTGGGGGTTAAAGTAATCATATATACATATATATATATATATATATTAGTTCCTATTTGGTAAGTTGTGGGTGACTTGATGGTTAACAGAATGGAAAATTGAATCGGTAAACAGTTCAAACATAGGCTGAGACAGTTTGTGTTCTCTTTGCACTAATGCCCCAGGAAAAAGCATAAATCCATCTCTATTTCCCTATTCCATCAACAGGTAAATAGCAGGGCAGTCTTGGTTGGCAACCAACATAGGAGAACTGAATTCAAATCAGGAAAGTCCTTACTGGACTCGGCAGACTGTTCAGGGGAAATCGACAGTTGGTTTAATGAGCAGAAAGGTGATATTCAGCAATGTATGTCGGAGCATGAAGAGCAAGGCATGACACCAGAAGACAACCATGGTTGGTTCATTGTAAAAGAGATAACATTGTATAATCAGCAAAGCATAGGAGTAATATAGAATTGAACAACAGTAGCCACCAAAGGTGGCAAAGGGTTCTATCTTTTCTATAAGCGTGTGTGTTTGTGAGTTATAGTACTTCTGACCATACTGTTTTGTCCACAGACTCGAAAATTGGCATCAGTACTCCACTACATCTCTTCCAAAAGTATATTTTGGGGTTTTTTGGAAAAAAAGCTCTTCAATCTTCCTTCAGGCCTTATTTTGACAGGTTTATTGATAATATCTAGATTCTCCAGGGTGTTTTTTTAAAACTCTATTTTAGATATTTTTAAGTGAAAAACGCCAGTGATGTAATAAATAGAGTTTATTCTGACCACATTTATTCTTCGATATAATTCCCTCCCCCCAACATGACTACAAATTTTGACACTCCGACTGTTCAATTATTGACTGCAGTGGTGAGTTACTTGTGGCATTTGAATTTTTGGGGACCCACACACTTTTGTAAGATGAATGTGTCCAGATATTGCCTATTTCTATTGGCTCTCTCTGCAGGCATCAGGGTGTACCACTGACTCCAGCCCATTTAGTGCAATAAGGGGGTAGTATGCTAAGACAATTTGTGTTCACTTCACACTATGGCTCTTGGGGAAGGCATGAATCCATCTCTCCCTCTAGCTTTGGGTAAAATAGCACAGGCTGAAGCGAGTGACACCACTTCAGGTGCTTGTTGCCTCTAAGTCTCATTCACGTATAGCAAAAAGGCCAAGTAAGCACTTATGTGATATTCGGCACCTTTGCAGAGATGCCTGAAGCCATGTCCAGCATAAGGACACAACTTACTCAACTTAGGGAAATGGCACCTGTGAGACTGGTCTCGTCGCACCAGTCTTCAATATTTGTTACATGTTTCTGATCATTCAAAGCCTAGAAACTTCCTGCTATGCCAGATAAGTATCTGCAAATGGAACAAGTTTGATTCTCACGAAGTGCCCCACATCTTATGCCAGACTGAACTAAGTTTATAGTATCATGAGTGTGCATTTCCCACAGATATCTGAGGTTGATCTTCAAGCTCAGATCAAAGCTAGCCCCTCATCCCTCCTCCTTCCATTGCGCTTCACTAAGCAAAAATTAGTAAACAATTATATCATACTAGGTGGACCAGTGGAAATGCCACGGGTATTGACAACTAAGATACCATCATTACTCTCACGTATATGTATTTCTGCAGCAAAAATATTTAATCTATAATCAAAGTAATTTATTACCAATGGAATGCATTCATAATAACTATAATAACATAAAAAAGGTAAATGAAACTAATATCTGTTAATGTAATAATATTATTACTGATTACTTTTGCTATCTGTTTATATTCCCATAGTTTACTTGATTTTTAGGCCTAAGACTCAAAGTTGGAGTAACAAATGAGTGCCAGTTAAAGTGAAGGTTGAGATGTTTCTACTCCCATCCAAACATAAGTAACCTTTTCCATTGTTACCCTTATTCATTAATTGCAAGGCTTGGTATAGAGGGAGAAGGGAAATGATGAAAGTTCTTGGGAAAAGCATGTATCCATCTCTTTTTCCCCTAGTTGTGATTAAATAGCAGGGTCAACCTAGCTTTTCAGCCTTGGTTGGAAATCAGTCTAGGAGATGGACAACTCTGAATTCAATCTGAGAAAGTCCAACCCTTTGACCAGCATTGTGAGAGGCTGGTAAAGGACAGCAAAGGGAATGCGTTCCTGAAAAGTAGGCCTAATGGGACTCTGCTGAAGCTTCAAAAGGCTTAGCAAGCCAGAAGAGGATCATAATATATCACTCAATTAAAATAAAATGAATGGATCAATGAAATCTTGCAACCACCTCCCTACAACACCTCAAGTACAAGAGGAAGATAAAGAAAAATGTGTAAGAAAATTGAAAAAAAAAAAAAAAGATATCAGCTAAAAGAAGAGAGAAAAGAAAAACATGTGTAAACATATGTAATAATAATAAAAAATTTTAAAAATGCAAAAAAAAACATGTCTAGCTAGTCTCTCCATATAAACCGTCACATGATAAGGTCTTCGGGCAGCATGCGGTGTAGGGGGTGATCAATTCAAAAATTGGAAAAGAGGGTGATCGATGAACAAGTTACTTCTCTCGCTTTCAGTTCAACAGCGATCACTAAATAGGGCCGAATTCTCCAAAAACATGAATGCCGCCGGGCACAAACAAAGGGACCGATTTAACATAAACTTAAATTTTGAATTGAATTCCCACTCAAAACCTATTTGGGAAGGATTTTAAAAAATGAAACAAAAACGTTTTTTTCTAAACATGATGAGTGGATATTGAAATTTTAGGCCCTCTGGCTCCATTAGTACGGCCTGTATGCATGATACATAGATAGCAAGTCAACCAAACCAGACCAACTTGAAAACTGAAGAAACATGTTGACAGTTTTGGTTGACTATTTCTAAAATGCTGACTAAGAGGTAAAAAATCTGAATAATATACAAACAGCTCCCTAGATCAAGATAGTCATTGTATCTGGCGAAGTAAAATCCAGGCATAATCAAAAGCAGCAGACTATGAAGTTTTGATTTGCATATTTGTATAATGGGGAGGGGAAAAAAAAAAACATCAGTGCAGTCAACTTTGAACAAATATTTTTCTGGAGGTAATCGTTTAGTTTTTATGTATTTACGAAAAATAGTTATTTTTATTAACCCTTTTGGTATTATATGCCGCTAAAAGTTGTATTTAAAACACATTTCTCCAAATCTTAACGAACAATCTGTAAAGATCGATAGTCAATGGGAATCACGATGACTCCCTATCTTCACACACAAGTAAAAATTGTATCAAATAATTACGTGAAATGGAATTTGATTTCATCTCAATTTAAATCAAATTCAGTTCTAAGATATCAAAATTCATGGCATAGAAGTTTATAAGGACTATTTTACATCACAATATATGAAGGAAGAAATTATACTAGAGAAAAAAAAAGCAGTGAAAAATTTAGACAATATCTAAAAAGGAATTAAAAAGAAAAAACAAAAAAACCCTCTTATAAATAGCAACATATTGCGTGTGCAAAACGTTCACAGCTCTCTTAGAAAACTAAAACCGGAATACACTGTTGAAAACTTTTTTTATTGAAACTTACAATACTGTATTGTAAGTAACAAGATTATATTTTTGAAATTGAGAAAAATAGCTGAGTATAGAAGTCGGAGAAGTGCAGATTTCAATTTAATATGGCTTCTGCTATTCAACGAGGAGAAGGTATGGAAATCCAAGTCTAATAAGGAAAGGAAAACAACTGAATCCTATCTTCTAAGAGTTGCTGCTATTGTAAAAAAAAAAATTTGGTTTACCTCCATTACATTCAGGTTGTGCCCCTAAAGAAGGTCACAGAATGGATCAGCTGAAACACGTTAAGAAGAAGGTACGCTATTGTCTGGAAGACGCTTTGAAGATTATATTAGATGGCTTGTAAGATATAAACGAGAAATCAAAAAATATTTTCTTTCCAAATGTCCCTTGCAATGCACAGATATCATGGATGGAGAATTGATCCCTGAATATTGGAACATTACATCTTCGCGGTTTGGACAAATAAGCAGGAGAAAAAAAGGCCTTTGTCAAAAACAAATTATATGCAGGTGTATGCAAAATCTCCCAAACAGAGCTACCAATGTTGGCTATTCCACAACCCCAGATCTTGGATTTCCACCGACCATCTGGATTTTCTCAGTTTATATTTTGAAAATGGTTTATAAGAGTTTCTTCATACCTCAAATAAATAAATACTTGAAAATATCTCATATCTGTAAATATGCTTAAAATAACTTGGAAAAAATTTCAACTACCTTCATATAAGCAGTTGATGGATTAGTCAGATTGATTTGACTTGTTTAAACGTTGTATGATACATGTACCGTTGTCATACTAGCTATAACCACACTAAAAAAATAAAATAAAAAAATGTCTGCAGGCATTTGACACATGCTAAAAAATGATGGTCAATTCATAAAAGTTGATTTTAATAACCAAAATCTTTGTCTCTTTAATAACAAAAAGAATTGGAGAGGGGGTAACTGTTACAATCTACACATAAAAGTAAGTGAAGATACAAAATGTTATAATACAACTTGATTTCTTTTATAGTCTGGGTTTATCTTTTGAGTCTTCTGTTTTTTTGCAAACCTGGTCTGGGGGCTTCTTTAAAATCTCATCAGTAGCCCAGCTTCTACACCAATCACAAATACTAGATTCTATGAGTAACAATGGAGGTGCGGAAAACCGAATCAACAAACCAACTCAGCTTCAGCCAAATATGCTTGCATTCACTTTGAGTTCATGCCCTTAGGAAAGGTATGAATTCACTCCTCCATTTATGGGTTAATAACAGCAGTTGTAGCCCTTCAGCAATGTAAAGCAGTCCATCAAAGAGAGGGTTACTTCGATAGCTTGGCAGTCGCCACAGCTGGTCTCAAGCCTGGGTAAAGGAGGAGAGTCAATTGTGGGGTTAAAAACTCTACCCTCTAAAAATCTACTTGCTACTGAATACATTTGAGTTCAAAGTATGCTGAAAATAGCAGTTCTTTGGAGATCACCTAAGTTAAGCAGCTATAAGCCTGATCAGTACTCAAATGGGTGACCACTACGGAACTTCAAATATTGTAAGCTCATACTGCCACATTTATGTATGTGGGCCCCTACATTATAGCTGACCTTATGTCACACTCTGCGCTCAAGGGGAGGTAATTAAACAACTACTGAAATGTCAGCAGAGTGCTTGAGGTCAAATCTCATTTGATCCCCATAGTTGACCAGCATCAAACCTGATCTGTACTTCAATGGGGGACTGCTTGAGAATAACAGGTATTGCAAGCTTGTACATACAATGTTGCCCAATGTTCCAAGTTTTCATATTCAGTGGGTGCAAAAAAAAGCATCTGTGCACTTTTCGATTCAACAAAGTGAATAAATATTTTTTCAATAGAAACTAAGCTATCTGCAAGCTATTGACAAAATTTGAAATCTTTTATGCACACATCAATTCCCTTTTAGCACTGGTTGCGGAAAATGTGTGCACATGTACTCATGCACAACTTAGGGCCACAACCATAGGATCCTCTATGCTCCACAAGGAATCTGCTGGAATAAACATGAGTAACGATGAAATGAAGATATCTAAAATAAGATATTCTAATAGGGTAGAATGGCTTGATTCCAAAGGTTGTGGGAAGGAATTATTTATGAGCTCACAACAAAAAGTTTTATTCTTCATATTAAATGTTTTTTTTAACTAACATTCTCAAGCTTCAAAGAGGATTGGAGAAGTTAGTAAAACAATGATTCATTATTGTTTGTATATATAAACATTTTAATAACGTCAAAACTTCTAAAAATATACCCATCGCAATCATTACAGGTTTTTTTTTCTCAGAATTTCAAATACTACTTTGAATGCATATAATTCTTGAAGACATGTTTGGATCATGAATATTGTTTTAAATACTGATGCGAGTCAGTCATTATTGCACAAGTAATTCAAACTGGTATTTTTATTTTCATTATTATCACGGGTTTTTGGCAGACACATTCTTCCATCTTCCTCAAGTGGTACTGATCGTGCTTTCTGGATCTAATTCGAATGATTGTGAAAGATGGTCAGGAGAAGAGCAGAGCAAAAATGAAAATTATGAACAATATAAGGCAGTAAATTCAAAAACAATTACCGAATATAACATACCATTTATATTTATAGAATTGGGGGTGATCAATCAAAAAATTTGAAAAAGGGGGAATCAATAAATAGATTACTACTCTTATCTTTTGTTGAGCCTTGACCAGGAAGGAAATTTGAATTTTCAAAAGCAAAGCGTGAATGCTGCCTATACAAACTAAGGGACCAATCTAGTATAAACTTACATTGTAAACTGAGCCCCCCCCACAATTTATTTTGGGAAAATTGAAAAAAAAAAAAAAAAGACTTTTTTCTAAAGATAATAAGGAGTTAATATTTGAATTATCAGGTCTCTAGCTACATTAGTATGGCCTCTTCACAAGACACATCATACATAGATAGCCAGCCAGACTCACTTGGAAACTAGAGAAACCAAAGCTGACAATTTTGGTGACAAAATGAAACGTGAGAAAGTCTGCCTCTTCATTAATCTTACTAAAAAATACAACAGCAAATATAATTGACAAACTAACAAGTTCAATTCCTATCAGATTTTTTCAAAATACACAAACAGCTATATTGTTTATACTTGACTTAATTCAAACAATGATTCAACAAAACTTATCCATTACCTGACACACAAACTTTATCTGTAATTGAGTCAAAATATACATATATATATAAGCACACTCCATCTCTCTCTCTCTCTTTCTTTCTTTCACTATCACATACATACACACACAGGTCTATGTCTGATATGTTTGACCTCTACGATTCCAGAATCAAGTTCGATGACCTGTTTGGTTCAATCAAATATCATGGCTTTAGATTATGACAGCAAGCCTTCAAAATACATCTGACCTTATCAAACACCCACCATGTTTTGCTTTTTTTCAGTATCATAGATGGATAGAAAAAAAACAAAAATAAACAGAGAATATAGAGGAGAAAAAAGTCCTTTTTCATTGGATTGAAAAAAGAAAAAAAAAGGTTAGATTACAAGACTATAGTTTTTTTTCACTTACTCAGTTCTTATAAAACAATTTTCTTATTCAGCTTATACGGTATCTGAAGTGCTTCATCTTCAAGAAGAGCTAAATTAAGATCTGGGACATGTATAAAAACATTTATACAACAAGTCTGGTTAGTCACTCCATAGAAGCTGGCATGTGAACAACATCTTTGTGCAGCATGCTGTCTTGGGGGTGGTCAGTTAAAACATGGGAAGAAGGGGTGATCAATGAATAAATTACTTCTCTTGCCTTCTGATAGAGAGTTATCACTACAGTCAGACACAAAATAAGGGATCAATTTAGCATGAATTTACATTACAAATTGTACCCCCCCTTACCAGGTAATGCCTATTTCAGGAGGAGAAATTAAAAAACAAAACAAAAAAAAACAAAGCAAAACAACAAAAAAAAAAGAAGCTTTTTTTACAGAAAAATAACGAGTGAATGTTTGAATTTTCAGCCAACTCCAACAGTATGGCCCATGTGTCCAACACATACATAGAAAGGAAAACCCACTTGAAAACTAAAGAAACCTATGTTGATAGTTTTGGTTGACAGTTTTGAATACGAGCAAAGCTGACCTGATTGAACTCCAGATCCTCTCTGATCATAGTCAAAATTCAACATTAAACCAGGGTTGGTTAATTTGAAATTCGAATAATCAATCTCAAATGAATTCATCGCAATCAAATTAAACATGCAGATGCCATTTTAGGTCTTTCATGGTTACTTAAAGAATAAAACGTGCAATGCTATTTTTGTTTCAGGGTGAATGAGTGTTATTTTTGGATTGCTTCTGAGTAAAAAGTATTGAAAATGACTGTAATTCCTTTCAAACGTTTGTAATTGTATTTTTCACTTAATATGATTAAAAAAAGTTCCAAATTCATCAGTTGTCCCACAAGTAGTTTTCAATTTATCACAATCCTGGTTGCAAAAGTAAAGTGTGAAGAGAATAATTGACATTTTCTATACTTATTAGACATAATCAGAAAATAATACTTATTGCCCAGGAACAAAAAAGTTGCACAGCATAATCTAATCATAATTACTGTAAGTCTCAAATGTGTTAATCTATTTCTTATAAAAGGTGTTGAATTTTGAACGATAGCTAGCAGGAATATCATTTTATCATAAATGCAGGCTGAGATGATTGAATAAGAACATACAAAAGGTTAATGCTTAAATATCATTTAATATTTTTTGAAAGTTCTGAGCAATTTCTTACACCATTTTCAAAACAGATAATTTACTAGACGTAATAAAAGGAAAGTTTGCTATGAAGAGTTGCTTCCCCTGGATAAATTGTCTCCTGTGAAAAATAAGTAAATAAATAAAATCATACATCAAACGATTTCCGACAAAAGGATATTGTTTGCTATAAGATAACAAATTAGAAGGTTGTGATATGGGAGTTTGTCTATATAATTAATACCTTTCAGGGATAGAGGGAAGTAGATGTTCCTTAGAAGGGGGTTTTGAACATATAAGAGATATGCGTTTCTGGCCCTATTTTTTTCTTGTGGAAAAAAAAATTGCTTCATATATTCTACCAAGAAATATACTTTATTTTTATAAAAAAAATAAATGAATAAATAAACTTAAGATTACAAGCCTGGGTCAAACTCTACCGCATCTATTCTGACTGAAGATGATTACTGCAACTTTTATATTGTATATATAATTTTGCAGGTAGACTTGTCAGTTTAACTCAGTTGGTAAGAGAGTCACCTTGCAATCACACAGTCATTTCAAATCACAATAAAGAAATATTAATTTGATATATAGGTTTAGTTAAATGTGATGAGATGTAATGGACAAACTGCAAAGTCTATTCCCCAAAATTTGGTGAATATTGTTCTCATTACAAGGAGAAAACATAGCCAACTCCAACTTGGACTGGAGTTTCATAATAAAATACTTTTTGCATTTTTAAATAAATACCCCACTTATTAATTTATTTAAGCTGATTGACATAAATATCTAAAAACATGTCTATAAAACAATTTTCAGCATATTTCAAAAAACTTTTTTTCGACTCATTCATTTCAGAAGTATTTTTTGTTTGTTCTTCATTCTACAATCTTTCAAAACGAATACAAATACATCATTTCATTATGAATGAACAAAGAAAACCTTGGTCTGGGCACGCAACAAAGTAAGATCTAACTTCTCTTCTTCAAAAAAATCCTTAGACATAAAGCGCTAAAATTAAGGGAGGTAATTCTATTCCTGTGTTCGGATGTTTCTCATCTAGATTTAGTTGTTTTGGGTTACATCTAAGTATTAGAAATTGCTATTTAGATTATTTTTTATAAGATAATATTTTCAATTCATGTTTTTTGACTCGATTTTACATGTAAATCTAGCAATGAATCTAGCATTAAACCTGAAAATAAACTTGACATTTTAGCTTAGTGATCTTCAGGTTTTGGTTGAAATCACTTGGAAAAGGGGAAACCATTGCCAAAACTTATGTATGGAAGGAGGAGACTTTGGCACAAACATGATATTTCTTTTTATTACAGTTTTTCACTGTTTTTGATAACACAGTATCATCTGCTATCTGCGCCATAAAATATTCTAAATTCCAACGGTCTAACAAAAAACTTTTCAGAGTCATTTTTCCGACAGCAACAACATTTGCTTATTGCTACAGTTTGGTCAATATCTTTATGAAGGAACTCAGGATCAGTTAATACAGAATACTAACTAAGCATATATCATGTTGATCAAAAATATATTTCAGAGTCATTTTTTCAATAGTATCAACATTTTCTTTTAATTGTTATTTGTATTTTTTTTAGTGATCTTCCAGAAGTGGTAACTCTGACATGATGAAATCTTTGCCTAAACATGACTATGGAAGGATGGAAAGCATAAAAAATTAGTTTTTCACAGGGAAACTTCAGCACAGATGCAATATTTTTTTTTTTTTACTTTTTCAAAAGTTGTTTTTTTTTGCTTGAATATTCACTGATAATATCTTATGAATTTAACTGAGACATGATCATCCACTGCAATAATGTGTAAATAATATTAAATATCAAATGTTGATAAATATACATGAATATTAAAATACTATAAATAAACTAGAATTCCAAGGAAAAACATGAATTACCACCACCATATATGCAGTCGTAGGATTGATCAATTAAAAATTGGAAAAAGGGATGACCAAGGAATAAGTTACAGTACTCAACTTTTGTTAGGCTGTCATAACAAAAAGCGGTCGAAATTTGAAAAAAAAAAACAAGTGGGCACAAACTTGGAACCAATTTATCATAAACACACATAGCATATTGAACCCCTCAACAACAAAAAAAAACCAAACATTTTGGAGGGAAATCTAAAAAAAACAAAACAACATTTACCCTGCTCATTGAGAGGAGTGTGTGTGCAAAATTTCATGTTTCTACTGTGAATGGTAAGTAAAGGTCAGTGAACTCCAGACAGATATAAATGTCAGAGCACGTGAATAACCTAAAGCCAGCATCAGTAATTAAAAGCAGTCTGCTGTGGTTAGTGCTGATAAAAAAAAACAAAAAACAGCAATAGTGATTAAATCAGTCTGTTGTGGGTAGCGCTGATTAACAAGCAGGGATTTCAGATGTTGCTTAGGGAAATATAAATTCAAATTTGACAACATAGTAAGAGTTATGTTTTTTAATATATTTCATCTTACACAAAATAATGTGTGCAAAAATAAAAAATCCAAACTTAAACCTCTAGAATGCAGTTATTTCTTCTCCCAGGCAATGCCAGGATTCCATGCTAGTATTGTGTGTGTATATATATATATATATATATATATTGAATCACTGTACTTACCAAACAATAAAACACATGGTTGTTAGGTATTCTTTCCTTTCTATCTGTCTGTCTGTCTGTCAGAACACCTAGTCACATTTTTTTGGTGGAGAGCCTTGAAAATTTATATGTGCTCCAGTAGCTACCTTCAAAAAACGTTTCTTTTTCATTTGTTTTTTTCAAAATTCATCTTTTTTAAAAACTTGTTCTTTTAGAGGAGGCTCGATTAACAACAATAATCCATCATGAAACCGATACATTTTTTTTGCCACTGCCGTGACACAGCATTTTGACAATGAAGGCATTTGTGGAAAAGCTTGGTTGGAATGAGATAGATATATAGAGTGGAAGAGAGATCGAGAGTGTGAGAGAGTAGGAGAGAGACTGTAAGTGGGAGAGAGTTGAAGAGAGACTGTAAGCAGTAGAGATTGTGATATATGGTTCAATTATCAATTTTAAAGAAAATAAAAATTACATTTTTTTTCATCCAGCTTGGTCTGCAACACTCTCTCCCATATGAAACTGATAAAGTCAGTCAGTTCTGTGTTTCAGCACCTCTGATCTTGCCAAGCCAATGTAGTGCTCTATGTAACCTTGTATCACATTCCAAAATGCGAGGATCGAGTGGTAAAGTCTATTGTGATAGAGAGATAAGCATACAGGGGTATTATAAGAATATAGGGGTATTATGACACGAATGAAGCAACGGTGATTCATTTTTAGGCATTTTTAATTTCTCTCAGTTTTTTAGATGAATTCAAGAAAGCCAAAAAATGTATCAGCCAAAACATTGTATTGAACACATATGGAAACAAGAGTCCCCAAAATATATTCTATGAAGAAAATACTACCTCCGCAGGAATGCTAGATAATCTATTAGCCAAAAGGTTGTGACAACTGTTTGAGGAGCATCTCTTTTTCTTCCACTTTGAACTTGTCCAGAATTTGTTAATCAGCTTAAGTACTTAACAAAATGGCGGATAGAATCAGACCTTCTAACCTGGGGTGAGAGGGTTTCAACGTTGGAATCTTATAGTCAATAAAAAAATAGGGGTGCTGTACAATTGTTTTATGGGAACTTAATGTGCCCCCTATCCTTTTGTTCTCCACCTCCAGTGAATTGGCAGCGGATGTCTTTGGACAGAATATAAACCTTTGTGCTCCAAGATATATAGAGAGATAAAAAGAGTGATATTAAAAATGACCTGCCATGCAGATACCAATACTTCAAATGTGGGATAAAAATTAACCCATGATGTTTCAAAGAGTTAATAATAAGAATGAAGAAAATATCGATAATGAAAAAAAATTCTATGGAATAATGTAGATATTCAAACTTCGAACTTAAGACAAAACTTTTTATATTGTGGTTTTCCATCTTGAAACAAAATATTCCGGAAGAGGAATGTCAGAGAGTGGTTATGTATTATTTCTAGGCAAAAGATCAAAAATGTAAGTGTATTTAAGTTAATTAGGCAGGACAGAAAAGTGATTCAATTATTTATTCTTGGAAGAAAAGTACCTTTGAACGTTCACTTCTTCATGAATTGAACGAGTCTCGTAGACTCCAGCGGAAATTAATTCTACTTCACACTCCTCAGACTGAAAGGCAGACAATTTAACTTTGTGAATTAAACTCAGTTGTAATCAACCTAACAGTGTGTACAACAATACAGGTCTTTTATCTCACTACAAGAGAACTCTGAAAATAGCCTTCACATTTGTACTAAGGTTACATCAGCCTTTTTCAATCAGGGTTCCTTGAAACCCTAGGTTTCACAAAACATTAGTTCTGTGAAAATTTTATTCATGCATAAAGGCTTCAATTAAGGTTTTTTTGTATAATGAGTATCAGTCCCTTTGTATGATTGTAAGAAAGGAATTTTCTTTCGAAAGATTTTGATTTTAACTTGATTTTTCTGGTAATTATCCAACTGCTGGCATCAATAAACCAGCAAAAATTTACAAATATATTCAATTTCATAAAATATCCTTTAAGTTCTCAACTTTGAGCAAAAATTCCTGACAATGGTGATAGAGAAAATATGAATTTCATTTTTTTTTTAAATTTTGATTATTCCTTTATCTATTTTCATTCACCCATTATTTAAAAAAAAAATTTTTTTTTCAAATTTTCATTCACCCAACCATCATTTTTTTGGTTTTCATTTATCCATTTTTCATTTTCATTCTACCATTTTTTTAATGATTGATATTCACTCAGTGTTTTTTAAAATGTTCATTAGTTATACTAGCATTTTTCTGTTAATCACCCTAAGTTTTTACATAAATTTTGATGAGCTTTGTTATAAGAGAAATATCTAGATACAATTTCAAAAAGAAAAAAAAAAACATTTCAAAAACAAAATACCAAACAGTCGCTATTATACAACTTACAAGAAGAACCAGTTAATAATGCTTTTACACAAGACAGTAGTTGCTTTTTTTTTTAAATTTCTTATTTGAAATCAGAGCTCAAATCAAAAGCACCATTGTTTGTTTGTTCAGTTATCTTGACAAGTGATAAAGAGATTGTTTTGTGCGAAAAAAAAAATTACAAGTGAAAAAAAAAGCCAATATAATAATGGCAAGGCTGGTAATCAACTAGTTAAAAGTATTGACTGTTGAAAACCTCATGGGAGAAGAAGAAAAAGAAGAGGAAGGAGAATAATAATAAGATTTGTTTTGTACTTATTGTACAAGTCATTTGTAGGCAACCGTTCATTGGCTCTAGTTGGAACTAGTTCTTCTGCATTTCTTATCCATGATCCAATTAGAAATGAACAAGTTACAGAATAAACAAGCAAATATTTTACTCTGCCATCTGGATATACTAGATAAAATGACCTACTTTTTTTCTCTTCACTTATAAACCCCAGCATCTCACTCCCCAGCCTCTCCATACAATCTATACCTGACTATTCCATCCTATTGGTCACTGCCTAACAGGTTGGTTCAGGACCTGAGAGAGGAATTTCATCAGGAAGTGAAAAGTTTCTCTTCCATTAATCATCCGCTTCAAGATATGTAAACATTTTCTGAGATTTTAGGAAATTCCTGTCTCAACCACTTTTGGCTTGATGTGCAATGAGCCTCCAGCACTCTCTACTCATAAGTTCTAATTTGGTAATCTGAAAAAATAAAAACTAAATCATCAATATGGTCAAACTATTTTCTTCTTCTATAAGTTCATTTAATCACATTGTTTTCGCAGTGGAATCACTTTGCAGAACACATGAATGTATTTTTATATGTATATTCATTTACATCACTCGTGTCTTGGTTGATTAATACACCCGATTTGAAAAGAAATGCAGATAAGAATTTTCATAATTACTGGGTCTACATCATGGGGGAAGATTTTCCACGATACTAGTGGTTTATGATCAAGGGGATGGGAATCTCTAAATGATTTTGTGGGCGGGTTCTTTCCATTCAGAAGATTGCATTGTACTGATCTTCCTACCCCAACTTACTGTCAATTGGGCATGTGCCAAACAAAGCTCAAAAATTATTTAAGAATTAAGGAGTATTATAGAAAGATAATTTTTGATATTTTCAGCAAGACTTACAGATTTGATAAACTTTCTATGCACGTCCAGGAACAACTACATTTTTGAATTGATGAAGGAATATAAACTATGAAATCAGACCTCAACTGGTGCCGGAGAAAATTCATACCAGCAAAAGTAGCAATTATATGGAACAGCTGAAGTGAGAAAATGGTCAGATCTGAGAATATCAAGATTTTAAAAAAATAATCTAAATTCCAATATCAGCGACATCAAATTTATCTACCAATTTTCTCATTAGTTCAATCCCTGCCTAAATAAACTGGTGCTGGTTTAATGATACAATCAACTGCAGTCAAAAAAAAAAAAGGCTTATTTCAAGTACATAAAAATGACAGCTCTTTAAAGATTTAGTCGAGGTCCTGTTATATCAATAATGTCCTGGAAGCCAAAGGAAATAAAATTTCATACATAGATCCGGAAAGCGCAAATCAAGTCAACTAAGAATGACTATGAAAATAAGTATTTTTAGGATTCAGTCAAGGTCTTGTTATTATCAATAATATCCTGAAGGTTAAAGGAAATAAATCCTTTAAAAAAACAATACAGTAGTGTGTACATCAGCTAGCATACCATGATAATGTTGAAAAATGTATATATTTTGTTCTTCTATGGTTATTCCCTGAAGGTTAAATACTTGTTTGATAAAGAGTCATGACAAAGACCAGGAAGAAAAGCATTGGATGTTTATGTTTGAATAACACTTTACTTGAATTGTTCAAATAGTCTACCTTCATCAGTAAGGGAAAGCTTACATCAATTAAATTGCATTCAAAGAAAATTACCAATTTAATTTTCTTAACCAACTTTTGTTCGAATAAGCCCATCTCTTCCCATCTTTGATGTTAACACAATATTCCGTCTGATCTATTCAACAGTCTAATGATTATCTTGATGGGAACAAAAGATTTGATTATCCAGACAAAAGTTGGTATTCTGGTCTGAATTTCGTTTGAATTTATTAATCATTGTGTATGGTATAGACAGACTATTTTCTCCCCCATATGTGCCTTTTTTCACAACATTTCAGCAGTATACCCTCCAGTCTTCATCAGGTGTTGTTGGTCCTAGGATGTGGAATCACCACGCAGTGACATGTATAAACCTGGCATGGTAGACCACTCTTGGAAGAGCGCAGTGGACATTGGTCCTTCTGGGATGAAGTACAAATTATCAACCAGGAGAACAATTGGCAAATACGACTACTGAAGGGAGCAACACACATACTTTCTTCAGTTAAACCTATTACCCACCAGAGCATTGACAATCAATAGCATCTGAGAGCCTCTCATCTTAAGAGACTTCTCAAAAAAAGCAAAAACAGATTACCCAATGCAAGGGAGGAAACTGAAGCATCTCAATAACAACCAAGGTATACAAAAAACAGACATGACATGTCCAGTCCAACTGAAAATGTTCTCTGAGTAGTGATTCCACAGAACCAACAATACGTGATGAAGGGCCGGAGATACATGGCCAAAACCTTGTGAAAAAATTAACACATGCTCAACAAAGTGTACGGGGGTCCTTGGATGCCACACCATCAGAATCCCTCTCTCAGTCTTGCTGATGTAGTCCAGAAGAAAGCAAAGAGCGATACATCTAACTTCAGCTTGGCAGAAGGAAGGATGTCCAATCAAAGGAGCGCCACTCCCTGATTTGGAATCAGTGTCAACCTTCTCCTAGACTGGTTGCCTTTCCAAAGCTAGAGAGCCCGATCTTGCTATTTTACCTATAGCTTGGGGGTCAGATAGATTAATGCCTTTCCTAACAGTATTTGTACAAACTGAATATAACCAGTCCCGACCCGAGTTTGAACTTGAGTCACTAATTCCATTATCAGAGTCGTAACCAACTAGGTCAATCAGACATTCTTGTTTACAAAGAGAGAAAAGCAATGAAAACAACTAACAAAAATAAGTAGCGTCTTATTATAACATTGATTTTGGGGATTATATAAGTGTTTAATTTTCAGTTAATAACCATAGCTGCTATTAAAGTGCATCAGCATGGGGGGGGTACCAAATTTATCATATACAGGTACACCCTACAGTTCAAATCGAGCCACTTTTTGCTCTACAAAAAACAGAAAAGTAAAAATAGCATTCAGTGTTCGTTTTGCAGTGAGCTGAGCCAAGGCAGCACGCACCATTTTCCTCTCTCTCCTACATCTCAGTCTCTTGTACCTTCCAACTTCCAACAACTGAGCTCAACATTTTTGGGTTTGGAGATGTTCCCCTAATTTTTCCAATATGAATTAATGGTAATGCTTCTTCGCTTTATGCCCTTTCAGCTTATGAAATTTTTTTTTTATAGGAACTCTCTTCTTCCAGATAGTGGGGCTAGGAAGGACGAGTACATGTATGTCTGTAGGGACTAATAAAATGAACTCGATTCATCAATTCTTACTGGTTATGAAATATTTGGCCTGGTGCTAACTAGAAAATATGCCCTACATTTCAATTTTTTTTTCCTTATTTCGAATCTGATAGCATTAGCTGTTTCTTTAGGCAAAGCTGCCAAAATCTGACAACCCGACTGATCTGGAACCACTCTAAAAGAGATAAATTACTTCTTTTTACTTTTCCTCCTAATATTTCACACCTACTTTGATGTGGGTGTCATCAGTGTTCTCCTTAGCTTACTCTTTCTTATATTGGCAATCAGCGAAATGGACTCCCTCGAGTGCTAGGTGACTGTCATCAAGACAGAGTAAACAAACTAAGGATAACACTCTGATGAAACCCCATGTCAAAGCTGGTGTGAAATATTAGGAGAGGGTGGGAAGGAAAGAAAAGGTAATTTTTAAAAAAGTTCGAGATATTCTGAATTTCCAAGATCAACTTGCAGTTAAAAATTTCACCTTTAAACTAAACCAATAAATTGAATTTCTAATCAGCAAGGAAAAAAAAAAGAATTAGCCTTTTTCTTTTTAGGCTTATGTAAAATCATAAATGTTGGCTTTTGGTAGTGACTAACAAAAATAAGCCCTCAAACTAGTTTGGACACAGAAAAAAATATGATTAAGTACCAAGTTTTGTAGATTTTGGTCAGAACCTTGTTTCACCAAGTTTCAACATATAATTTGCTGGTTATGCATTGGAATGGTCAGAAATTAATGCAAGTGTTACTAATTGAATAGGAATTTTTGTATACTTACTTCAACATCCAAATTATCAAGAGTGAATATACACATTCATTGCTCAAAATGCCCCAACAAGACAATGCTAAGATACTGCCATACATTACAAACTCAGACCTCCACTGATGTAAGAAAAAATTTTTCATGACAAGACTAGTGAACACATGGAACAGTCTATGTGAAGAGATGGTCACATCCGAAAATATCAATATTTCTAAAAATAATCAATTCTTATTTTGGATATACCAATTTTCTTATTAGTTTAATCCCTGCGAACTAAACTGAAGCTGGCTTAATGACGCAATTAACGGTTGTAAAAAAAAAAAGAAAAAAAAAAAGCTTATTTCAAGTACACTGAATAGTTGAAAAGTTAAGTATGTGAAATGTAGACAATCTTACAGCTAAATCATAAGCCACTTTGTTGTTTTTCTAGCCAAACTATGCAGACAATTCTCATAAAGGAGAAAAAAATACATGCGAGAAATTCCCTTGGTTACAGCCGTTCTATTTGAGTGACTCCAAACAGATTTCCTACAGACTATTATAAATATTGAAATCTTAAATCCATCATCAAAGGATTCATTCATTCATTTTTCAAAGTTTATTCATTTATTTTTTCTGTTTAGAAGACAACCTGTTAATTTCAATGTAAACTGTTTTTATGATTATCACGATTCATCTAATGAAATTCTCCTTGATCTCTGTTATTACTAAATAGGGTCACCTGCCTAAGAACGGTGGTTAGAAAGTTAGTCTTGCAGGCCATGTAATTACAGGTATTGTTATAAGTTTGATCCTCTCTGGTTGACCCACATTTGTGTCCATGTGCCTGAGTAAGCTATATTCTTAGCAAACACCTATAACCAGTAGGACAAACCACAACTTGGGAAAAATTTATAATCAAACTCCACTTACAAAGTCTGGAGTTGACTTTGTTTTCCTACCTTAACAAGAACAATCCTCACCAAAATGAAGGGTGTAAACTAATATGTAAAATCAACATTCTCCATTATGATTTGAATCCTCAACCAACTGATTGCCAAGAGGTTATCTCACTGATTGAGCTAAATTGACAAGTCTTAAATATTAACAAAAATTTGTCATGCAGATGTGCATGAATTAATTTCATTCTAATAAAAAAAAAAAATACATTTATACAAAATATTTTTATAAGTTTTTTTTTTATTTATTATTTATAAAATACAAAAATTGCAATAATCATCTCCAGTTGGAATAGAAGTTTGACCCTGAAGCAGCCAGGCCTGTTTTGATTATTTGATTGCTCAGTTTTATCATCTTAAAAAACATCGTCCATGCTCCCCAGTTTGGTCATATTTGAGAGTCACTCTGCAGTCAAACCTTTTGACTATTTCGATCATGATTTTCTCTCTGTATCTCATGTCAAATGTTGCATCTCTTTGAATAAAGGTCTTGGCCTGAACCGTGGATAAATCTATTGAATGATTATCAATTAGAATAAGTTGCAAAACTGAAGAATTTTGCTCATCATATGCAATTTTCTATAATTACTAAAAGGTTTTTTTCATTCTTGATTGCTCAAGAGTGACATTTCGGAATGAAGGAGAGCTTCAAAACTCCATGGTGAGGAAGAGCAAGGATTGAGACTTGTATTGTTTTTCTCTTTGAAATTCAACATGGTTTTGAGTTCAAACTTCTGAGGTGAAGTATTGTCAATATTTGGGAATCATTCAGTCTCACATATTCAACTTTTGATTAAGGGAAAAAAAAAAAAAGTGCATAAATCTCAACTTCAGAAATGATTGTAGATGTAATGTTATTTGAATTTCTAAGATAAGATGTTATCAATTATTGATTTTTGAACAGTGTTCTTTCATTTTATTTGTTTCTTTTTATCACATTAGTTGTATTAGATGCATTATTATTCAATTATCTTAGATGAAGCATCATCAAATTTTTGACCAAAGAAATTTCAACAATATTACATCTAATACTATTAGTGAATATAAATGAAGATTTCAGCATATTAGCACTAAGGAAAAAATATGAATGAAGCTATATGGCTAGTCTTTTGTTTTTGATTGTTGCTAGTCAACCTTCATAGCTTAATCAATAAAGCAGCTGTAATGGAGGAAAAGGCTACTGAGGACGGGTACACTTAGTCGGTTCATAATAATCAAGAATTATTTATTCAGTGATTTATTGTACTTTCAAGTTTTGTCACCTTATGAAAAAGCATAAATGCTGCCAAGTTTGGTCTTATTTGAGAGCCAGTTTGTAGTAAAACCTTCCGACTATTTTAGTATTGAGTTTCTTTCGGCATATGCCATTAACCTGTGTACTCCCATGGATGAGATAACTACTGGATCTCTCTTTAAAATAATTGACCCATGATTAGGCCGAACCATTAATAAAGCTATAAAATGATATAATGATTACCAATTAACAGGAGTTGCAAGGCTGAAGAATTTTCCTCATACAATTTTATGTGCTTGGTGAAAGGTTTCTCTCCTCTTGATCCCTCAAGTGTGACATTTGAGGATAGAAGGGCAGGATGAGAGAGTTACAAGTACTCTGAGAATGGGGGAGAGCAATGATTGAGAAATCTATTTTTGTTTTTGTTTTATTTTTGTTTTGTGTGAACTTCTGGGGTGAAGTATTGTCATTATTTGATGAATCATTTGGTCTCATATATTCACCTCTTGTGAGAAAAACAGATTACCAGTTGTGATTATTCCATATTTTTGGCTTATTTTTTATCATTATTTGTTATACATGCATCTGTCATTAAAGAATGATTCAGTCTGCCTGCAATTATGTATAACCGTTAATAAATTATACTAAATGGAAATCATACAAATGATTTTAATTTAAACTTATGTTATATTTATGTTGCAACTAATTAAGGCAATGGTCATCTTCATATATAAAGGACAAATAGGTCAGCGGAGAGTTCAATCCTCACAAGATGCTTAACATTTGTGGCCTTGTGCCAGACAAAGCTCAGCTTAGTAAATACAAACTAAGCTTGAAGTGCATCTATGTTAATTATGTGAGTGAAGGGCAAATTCAATCAGTATGGGGAAGGTGATTTGAACTTCTTTTGATAGTGAAATAAAAAAAAAAAAGTTTCATGCTCAATGATTGAAAGTATCATTTGCACAGAATAATGTTTAATTGGCTGAACCTGTAGAAATTTCACAGGTGTTGACAACTAAGATATCGTCATTACTATTGCATATATGTTTTTGTAATAAAAATATAATTTTCTTCTTGCAATTTATTCCCTATGGAATGTATGTATATCAACTATAACATGCAAAGGCATGAATGGCCTCAATGGAAGAACACAGGAGTGTCCCCTACAGGGCACATGCCTGGGAAAAATACACAGAGATTCTGGAATGCCCAGTCAGTCGTCAGAATCCCCTTTTCGGCCTCACTGATATAGTCCTGAAGGAGATATAGAGCGATACGTCTGACATCAGCTTGGCAGCAGGAGCTGCTGGTAGGACATCAAAGTGGGCATCAAACTGTTTTAAGGGGTCTTCACTCCATGATTTGGAATCAGATTTTGCCTTCTAGATAGGTTGCCCAAGGCTAGAGAGCCTAACCTGCACTGCAATTTTACCTGTAGCTGGGGGAGAAGAGAGATTCATGCCTTTCTCAAAGGTATCAATGCAAGATGAACATAACTAGCCTGAGTATGAACTCGGGTCGCAGATTCCATTGTCTACTCCATTATTGCTACACCAATCATATTTCTATAAAGGTATACAAAATTGATATATCTGTTGTTAGTATCGATTACTTTTAGATCTGCCTATATTCCTGTGGTCTACTAATACAACTCTGACCTAATTTTTAGACGTCAGATTTATAAGGGGGAGAATAATGAATAAATGACTGTTATAGTGAAGGTTGAATTACTTTCACTTTCATTTAAGCATAAGCATCTTCTTCCACTGTAACCCTTCTTTATCATATTGCAAGGGTTGGGTAGGGAGGTAGACAGGTATAGTGAGGGATTCTTACCCTTGATCATTATATTAAGGGTGGATGAAGATGGAGAAGAGAAAGGATTAAAGATACGAGGAAAATGAATAATGATAAAGCATAAGGATTATACTAACAAATGAGCAGAATAATAGTATTTCTATTGATATTCAGACCATCCTCATCTTGGTTGTTTTTCATACAACGTTTCGGCCGTTGCACTCTACAGCCTTCATCAGGCATCATCTGGTATGAAAAACAACCAAGATGAGGATGGTCCGAATATTAATAGAAATAATAATAATAATACCTCATCTCAAAAATTCAGAGATATACAGAATAATAGCATAATGTCATTTTAAAAACTTGGACTGAACTGATGGACTCACGAATTTTCAGTTTACCAACTGAGCTAATTAAGTTGAAGACAAAGAACATGCTAATGCTATATCTTATATCAACACTAAATTGTGTGTATGTGTGTGTGTTTGTGCATGCTTACGAGAGCTAAAGGATTTAATGGCTGAAACTTGATAAAAAACAACCAGCATAAGGATACAAATTTTTAAAGAATCATTGTATAATAAAAAAACAACACCTGGAAGAAGTATTACCATAGAAACAGCCAAGATGAGAATGTTAGTCTGAAAGCATCACTGTATAATAATAACAGCTCATCTCAAAGCCATGTGATAGAGACAACCAAGATGATGATGCAGGACTTTAAGAATAACTGTAATAACAACAACACCTTGTCACGTCACAAAAGAAGTCTTGTGATAAAAACATCACAAGATGAGGATGTTAGTTCATAAATAAATAAGCTATAACATCTAATCTAAAAAAAAAAAAAATTTAGACCAAAGCTCTGTTTGAAGCAAATTCAGAACAAAAAAAATGGAAAAACTTAAGAGGAATTATTGTTATACATTAATCTATTTGATTTAGTGGAATAGTGTTATGACACCTGAAGAAGGCTGAAGAGTACAACGACTGATATGTTGCAACAGTAACAACCGAGATAAGGATGTTAGTCCAAATTGATCAGTGTATAAAAATAGGGTTTTATTTTAATACCCAGCATAAACTATTTTAAAAGTCTTCATTCGTACAGACATTTTGGAATTGATTATATTTTCAGGAGTTTTACCTCCAGTAGAACTAAGTATTAATCAACAATTCATGACTAATGTAAAAAGAAAAAAAAAAGGAAAAAATCTAATTTCCTGCTAGTAATTCAGTTTCGATTAATTAAACCACATAAATAGAAGTAGAATTCAGGGTAAATCAGAAAATTACTTTTGCTGTAACAAAGAGACGTGAACAGCTTCAGAATATCCTTAATGGCTGAAGAGAATGTGTGGACAACTAGAAATTTGCAACTTAGATCGGAAAAAAAAAAAAAATCTCAGCAGTTTCAAGGTAGAAACTAAAATGAACAAGAGACTTGCAGCTTCTCAAGGCAAAATAAAAAAAAACTTGCAGAAAAAAAGTCATAGATTCTAAGGAGCAAAAGAAAATAGTCGCAGCTTTTATGTATAAAAAGAAAAAAAAAATTAACAGCTCCAAAGGTAAAAGTAGAAGCTTCATGGGGCAAAAAGTAATGGATTCTTGGGGGGGGGGGGGTAGAAATAGACGCAATTTCGAGGGGGGAAAAAATTATAGACGTAATTTCGAGGGGGGAAAAAAATTATAGACGTAATTTCGATGGGGGAAAAAAATTATAGACGTAATTTCGAGGGGGGAAAAAAATTATAGACGTAATTTCGAGGGGGGAAAAAAATTATAGACGTAATTTCGAGGGGGGAAAAAAATTATAGACGTAATTTCGAGGGGGGAAAAAAATTATAGACGTAATTTCGAGGGGGGAAAAAAATTATAGACGTAATTTCGAGGGGGGAAAAAAATTATAGACGTAATTTCGAGGGGGGAAAAAAATTATAGACGTAATTTCGAGAGGGGAAAAAAATTATAGACGTAATTTCGAGAGGGGAAAAAAATTATAGACGTAATTTCGAGAGGGGAAAAAAATTATAGACGTAATTTCGAGAGGGGAAAAAAATTATAGACGTAATTTCGAGGGGGGAAAAAAATTATAGACGTAATTTCAAGGGGGGAAAAAATTATAGACGTAATTTCGAGGGGGGAAAAAAATTATAGACGTAATTTCGAGGGGGGAAAAAATTATAGATGTAATTTCGAGGGGGGAAAAAATTATAGACGTAATTTCGAGGGGGGAAAAAAATTATAGACGTAATTTCGAGGGGGGAAAAAAATTATAGACATAATTTCAAGGGGGGAAAAAAATTATAGACGTAATTTCGAGGGGGGAAAAAAATTATAGACGTAATTTCGAGGGGGGGAAAAAATTATAGACGTAATTTCGAGGGGGGGAAAAAATTATAGACGTAATTTCGAGGGGGGAAAAAATTATAGACGTAATTTCGAGGGGGGAAAATTATAGACATAATTTCGAGGGGGGAAAAAATTATAGACGTAATTTCGAGAGGGGAAAAAATTATAGACATAATTTCGAGGGGGGGAAAAATTATAGACGTAATTTCGAGGGGGGAAAAAAATTATAGACGTAATTTCGAGGGGGGGGGGAATTATAGACGTAATTTCGAGGGGGGGAAAAAATTATAGACGTAATTTCGAGGGGGGAAAAAAATTATAGACGCAATTTCGAGGGGGAAAAAAATTATAGACGCAATTTCGAGGGGGAAAAAAATTATAGACGCAATTTCGAGGGGGAAAAAAATTATAGACGCAATTTCGAGGTAGGGAAAAAATTATTGACGTAATTTCGAGGGGGGAAAAAAATTATAGACGTAATTTCGAGAGGGGAAAAAAATTATAGACGCAATTTCGAGGGGGGGAAAAAATTATAGACGCAATTTCGAGGAGGGAAAAAAATTATAGACGCAATTTCGAGGGGGGAAAAAAATTATAGACGCAATTTCGAGGGGGAAAAAAATTATAGACGCAACGAGGGGGGAAAAACAGACACAATTTCGTAGGGGAAAAATTAATCGAACCAATTTCGAGGGGGAAAAATAATAGACGCAATTTCGAGGGGGAAAAATAAAAGACGCAATTTCGTTGGGGAAAAATTAATCGACGCAATTTTGAGGGGGGGAAATAAATCGACGCTATTTCGAGGGGGGGAATAAATCGACGCAATTTCGAGGGGGGGAAATAAATCGACGCAATTTCGAGGGGGGGAAATAAATCGACGCAATTTCGAGGGGGGGAAAAAATTTATATACGCAATTTCGAGGGGGAAAAAAATTATAGACGCAATTTCGAGGGGAAAAAAATTATAGACGCAATTTCGTAGAGGAGAAATCAATCGACGCAATTTCGAGTGGGGGAAATAAATCGACGCAATTTCGAGTGGGGAAATAATACACGCAATTTACAGGGGGGAAATAATACACGCAATTTACAGGGGGGAAATAATACACGCAATTTACAGGGGGGAAATAATACACGCAATTTACAGGGGGGAAATAATACACGCAATTTACAGGGGGGAAATAATACACGCAATTTACAGGGGGGAGATAATACACGCAATTTACAGGGGGGAGATAATACACGCAATTTACAGGGGGGAGATAATACACGCAATTTACAGGGGGGAGATAATACACGCAATTTACAGGGGGGAGATAATACACGCAATTTACAGGGGGGAGATAATACACGCAATTTACAGGGGGGAGATAATACACGCAATTTACAGGGGGGAGATAATACACGCAATTTACAGGGGGGAAAGGAATTATAGTTGCGATTCTGAATGGGGAAAGAAATAACAGTTGCAATTTTGAGGGGGGGAAAGAAATAACAGTTGCACTTTTGAGGGGGGGAAAGAAATAACAGTTGCAATTTTGAGGGGGGAAAGAAATAACAGTTGCAATTTTGAGGGGGAAAGAAATAACAGTTGCAATTTCGAGGGGGGAAGAAATAACAGTTGCAATTTCGAGGGGGGAAGAAATAACAGTTGCAATTTCGAGGGGGGAAGAAATAACAGTTGCAATTTCGAGGGGGGGAAGAAATAACAGTTGCAATTTCGGGGGGGGGAGAAATAACAGTTGCGATTTCGGGGGGGGAAGAAATAACAGTTGCAATTTCGAGGGGGGAAAGAAATAACAGTTGCAATTTCGAGGAGGGAAAGAAATAGTTGCCATTTCGAGGCGGGGAGAAAGCATAGTCGCAGCTTCCAGGGGGAAAAATTGTTGAAAGGTCTGGGGGGGGGGAACAAACTCGCAGGTTGTAGCTGCCAAACACATGTGCAGGTTCTAGGGGTAAAAAATTTTAATCTTGAAGTATCTAATAGGAAAAAAAACTTGCATATTTTTTGCTCCCCTAAAACCTGCGACTAATCTCGCCCCCCCAACCTGTTACTATTTCCCCACCCTTCGAACTTGTAACTGTTTTCCCCCCCACCAGGAACCTGCAACTATTTCCCCCCTTCCCAGAACGCGTGACTATTTTTATCCCCACCTAGGATCTGCGACTGGGGCAAAGAAAAAAAAAAAAAAAAAAAAAAAAAACAACATTCAGGAAGCAATAAAAAAAATCATAGTTCCCCATGTGATTGAGGAGCGCCAAGAAGGAGCATAGTGTTATAATTAAATCATCACCAGGTAGAATACCTCCCCCAACCACAAAGTAGTATATGAGAGGGTGCATTGATAAGACAGTAGCCTGACTTGTAATTATCAGCTGAATTTTTATCTGAAACAATGCAGTTCAATGTGATTAACATTTGCCAATGAATTAAGTGCATTGCTGAAGAAAAAAAGTGTTGTGTAGAACAAATGCATAGCAAATTATTTTTAAATCAGGAAAGTGGGATTGTCAGTGGTCAAGAATTATTGCAAGCGTTACTGACAGAAAAGGGCTACTATGTGTAATAGATAAACATTTACAAAAGAAATGCCTGCAGGGGTCGTCTGATCAGGAATTAATGTAAGCACTACTGAGATTCAAACTATCATATGTATAATTATTTAAAAGAAAACAAAAACAAAAAAAACAGCCCTAACCGATGTCTGGTGTCCATCGCAGATTATTGAAAAAAAAATAAATAAAAAATAAATAAATAAATAAAAAAATAAGTATAAATTGAAAACAAAGTAAAAGAAACAAAAAACAAAAACAATAAAAACAAAATAAAAACAACAAAAAAGTTTTTAAAAAAAACAAAACAAGTGAATAAAACTAAGAAACAAAATTAAAAACAAATAAAATAAACTAAAAAATTTGAAAAAAAAAAAAAAAAAAAAAACTAAGTAAAACAAAAACAAAACATGAGGCTTTTTCAATTCCTGAATATCAAAATATTCAATAAAACATTTCAATTAAATCATACCTTACACAAAAGCAAAAAGGGTCAGGAATGTTCTAAGGTGTAATTATGTGCTATGTTACTGTAGCAAAATGTTACAAGCTCAGAGGGACACGTCAAAAGGAAAATATGATAAAAAGGAAGCTATTTATCATAATCATCGTAAAGTGATCAAACAGTTATTTTTCTTTCAAAATCAGTCAGTCCCAAACTCTTCATTTAGAAAGAGAATTAATTTCTAAGTTTTACTTATGCAGATTTAAACTAGAAAGCACTCAGAGAGTGCATACTTTGATCTATACCAGTAACTTTGTCATTACAGTATTATTACATCCAAAAAGCCAGAATATCTCACAATGTTAACAAAAATCAAAAAAGAAATCCCTGAATCCACCTCAAAATTTGATGAATTATTCTTTGGCCCATGGCCCACTATCCTACAAGATGGTCATTGAAATTCAATGAGAACTTTGGGATATACAGAGTGGACAAATTAACAAATGTGGGTAAATACATGACCTTTGTCAAATTTTGTTGGCAAAAGTAAGAAAAAAAAAAAAAAAAAAAAATATCCATGGATTACAAAAAAGAAAGAAAAAAAAAAAGAGAGAAGTCTTATCCAATCTTGAAGTTCCTCTTAAATAATCCTATCCAACCATATTTATAAGTAATTATGGCATATTTCCAATCATTCAAGATCCAGTGATGTGTATGGCTGTATTATCATAGGATTGTCGGTAATAATACTGAAGAATAAGAAACTCACCAATTCTCTTCTTTTTGGGGGGTGATGGTCTGAGGAGGTGTTGCCCTCAATCTGGTTTAAGCCTCCTGAATTTGGTAAGACATACAACAAAGAGGGAATCACCAGGGTGTAAGGCAGTGGAGGTCTGACTTGAGCCATACTAGCAGGAGAATAATAGTAGGGATGAGACGACATAGCAGTACACCAATGGTTGGAATGACTGGTTAGAGCTAAAGGCAAATCAACCAAATAAGCAATTTAAAGGTAGGAATAGTAGTAGTTAAGAGGTCAGTAACCCCTGAGTATGCTAAAGTGTTTATCAGTTAAAAAGGTCAAAAGTGAGTGTTGTAATAGTACGGGATTTTTAGACTGGGTTTAGAAATTCAGTTTTCCTCTTGAAAAACTTAGCTGACTGCCAGTGGTATTTGCCTGTCCTTCCAGAGAGTTCTTTAGATATTGTCGACCAGACAGCCGTAATGGGGAGGCAGCTACGAGCAGTGGTAACCTTGCGTTATGCCAAATTAGGTCTTAAGCCGGTCAAAGTAGTCTGCACCTCTTAACAGGATGTAATCAAGGTCTTTGTTTACAGAGGCCGCAATGTTGATTTTCCCTATGGTCAGGGCTAGGATGAAGGCAGTTCATTTATGGTGGGTGTTGGGAGAGCAACTAATAAGCAGATGGAACAAAAGACCAACAGATGATCGTAAATGGGGCAGAACCCTTTCAAATCAATCAATGAACATCACTGATCAGACAGCATAAATAAAAAATAATGATGAACAATATCATACAAATTTAGCTAATATTACTCTATGTACAAAACACCTCCAATGATATTTTAAGGATTCAGAATTAAACTACTGTAATTGATGACATACAAAAACTCCCTTATTTCAGCAGGGCATATTGAGAAGAAAAAAAAAAAAGTATTTCCCTGAATTTCTCATTTATCATCAAGTTTGTTTTTTTAATCCACAAGTTCTAGGCAACAAAGGCTATATCTACCTTTAAAACCATTTTTTTTGTGGAGTTGGGTGGGGTCATACGTCATTGTGAATGATATGGTCAGACTATTTTTTATATTATTATTATTCACATTATTTTGACCGAGAATCCTCCGACCTTCATTGGGTGTTCATGGTTTGAGAATGTAAAATCACTTCCAAGAATACCCGATGAAGGCCGGAAGGTACATAGTCGAAACATTGTGAATAAATGAATACACAGACAAGAATAAAAAAAAAAAGAAAAATCATACACAATAATTGATACACTCTGTTATGCAAAATTTAGACAAGAATTGTCTTATATGTCAACAAATACAATATTTTTGTCAGTACTTTTTTTTTGATATCAAGAAATGATAAAACTAAACAATTTTAGCCCATTTGCAATAATGCCGAAAAAAAGATTTAAAGCAGCATTTTTTTTTCTCTTTTTTTGATGTTTTACAGAACATTAACCGACAAGTGGAGAGGGGGGCATCAAAACAAAGAAAAACTCAAGTGATTTGTTCAACATGTCAAAAAAATAAAAATAGATAAAAAGCTTGATATATCAGAATAGAAATTTCTAAAGAAATGTAAAAACTATACAGGTGTATTATTTTATATAATCAAATAATTTTAAATGATTGATTGAATATGAATTTATCTTTTGAATTAACACAAAGATCCTAAGTATAATCAAAATATCCCAAGTAGAATTTAGAAAAATAATGTAAGAGAGAGACAAATATAAAAAGTTAATATGTAAAAATCACCTTACAAAGTTATTTCAAGTTTTCCATAAGATAGTAAAATTAAATTATCTAAAAGCACAAAATGTAATAATTAATGCAAAACTGACATTAAACAAGCAAACTACTTACATCTTTATAAAGTGTGTATATGAAATTGAAAAGGAAAAAATCTGAAGAAATACACACTAGTAAAGACAACAAAATTGCCAAAAAGAAAATATCAAAAATAAAAGTTTTTAAAAGTCCTTTTTATATGTAAAAACAAAAAAGTTCCTGAGTTGTTATGGGTTTTGTACATAAGCAAATGAAACATATCCAAACATTTACATAATTATAATCAAGAGCTTAAACTCTTAAAAGACTCAAGTACTTTTAATCTACTAATATACACAAACTATGCTAATTGGTTTAATTGCTTCCTATTTGAAGAATTCAACTCGTCTCCTACCTGCTCATCCACATCCATTTTATTTTGCTGGGATTTTTGCGAAGAGCAAAGTTTTTCTTTACATGGCCATCCGAGATAGGAACAGAAATGTTTACAAGAATCTTTTTCTGTCAGATGAAGACAAGAAGATTTGGGGATGCATCCACACTGGAAGGCTGACTTGCCGTTAACCAAAGTCTGCCCACCTCTGGTTTTTGTGCATATTAAAGATGTACAGTGCCAAGCATGGGAAGCTAGCAAGCATTGATGATGACAGAAGGCCTGTACATCAGTTGTCTGTTGACAGACGTGGCCATAATGTAAGCTGTGGGTTTTCTCCCGACACATCATGTGACAGGCGGACAGCACACTTCATACCTCAGTAACAGGTTGCACACTCAGCTGCAGAAGAATTGTGGCCTCTAAGACAGACTAATGAACCCGTTAATTAGGAGTTGTACATTTTCAAACGAGTCATGCCCATTGCTGTAATTTGTTAATTACGAGAACTGTCAGTTACAAACAAAAACTGAAAGCTTTGTCAGGTTAATTATTTTGGTGAATGCTTTAAACAATTAGCTTTGATTAATTACTGTTTAGTTAGGGTTTAACAAGTTTATTTCATTTGAACAAAGACCTGCATTCCATGACATTCTTAGTGTTAAGGAATCAAGTATTAGTAGAGTTTAAAAGATTTTAAAAAAAGAAAAAAACAAAAGAAAGCTGGATTGAAATAGTTTCCTACTCTCAGTGACAGATATTCTCAGGTAAGATAAAATTCACTTCTAAGTTCTTGTGAAGATGATAAATTTTCATGATTGCAAATATTATTCATTTGATTTTTCTTCATCTTGCTGTTTATTGCAACTAGTGCAGTACCAAAGGAAGGGACTGGACTTTCATGGTGAGTGGAGTAACCTGCTATAATTGTCATGTAAAATAATTTTGAATGAAATACTTGTGTGTAACCGTAATTAGTAATTAGCAGGAAGTAACGATCAATGTAGAATGTATTTTGATGAGTGAAAGTCAAGGGAGATAATTTATAGGAAGTATGAAGACAGCGATTGCAATATTGTTGCCTATGGCGAATTATGGAATTGGACATTTTTTAACACCGGCCAAGGGTACAGGGGGTGAAGTCATGATCCCTTAAACATGTTAGGCTTGTCGAGTGCTAGAAAAGGCAGAGCATCCCCTGTACCTTATTTAATGTCCAATAGGATGCTAGTATTTTAGTGATGTGTTACAGCAGTTCACTAAAACAGGCAGAGCATCCTTTTGTTTAATGGCTGACATGGAGCTGGCATCATAGAGATATATCTGTTTTTATTGAATCTCTTGAAAACCGCAGAGCCAAACAACTTTAACTCTGCATTGCAATGCCTTGTGTGATTACTAATATATTTAGTTAAATGTCTACTTCATACAATGACCAGTTGTTGAGTAATCACTGTGCATACACACACACTCACACACACACACACACACACACACATTTTTGGCTATTAAAATTAGGTTATGCTGGTTGACCATCTTTCCATTGAAGTCCCTGGCTGTGCTATCATCAATGGACCTGAATGTGCAGTAGGCAGAGATGAGCTTTTTTTGTCATTATCTACTACTGGAAATCCACTGTCAATGGAACCTTCCCAAGGGTTGTACAGGCCACAGGAATTATGATGTGCCATTCAGGGCCTTTGAGAGGACTTCTATCAGGGGGTACTAAGTTTCTTCCAGCCCCCTCCCTTCCTACTCCATCCTATTTTTATCAACTTTAATGTATACATTTTCTGAGGTCCAAGGGAATTCCTGGGACCCCTTTGGCTCCCAAGCCTGGGTACATTTTATTCAACGCACACAACCTCTCAAAGATCCTGGCACCATGCTCCAGAGGAAACTCCAGCCAATTCATGGCAATGGCGTGGTGCTTTGGGAGTTTCTAAAAACACCCTGTGTTTCTGTGGCCCTTTTAAAAGCTAAAACTGCCAATGAAATGGAGGAGATTTTAGACAGTGAATGAGATTAAGAAGAAAGCAATAAGGTGGCTGGAGGTAATCCTGAAAGAGGACTTTGTAAACTATTTTGAAAATTGATCCGGATTCTGAGATAACTGTGTGAGACCTCAACATGATTAAATTGCAGGGAACTATGGTGCGATTGCCCTAAGTAGGTTGCTTTTTGACACTTTATGGACAGACTTTGAATAAAGTCTTAAACCGGTTGAACGCAAGTATTTTTTGGATCCGTCTGTAATGAGAATTTTTTTCCTGCTTCAAATCAGATAGTATCATAGATTATAATGCAAGTTATACCTGAACAACAATAAGTTGATAATTTTGCTATTTTGGAAACAGTACTGACTCCAAAATAGTTACACCTACCTTTATTGGAGCTTGGAGTTGAATCAATATTTTTGAATCCATCCGCATTATAATGGGGAAGGCTTGTACTAAGGACTAAAACTTTCCCTATCAACTTTTAAAACTCTGTTTGTGACCTCATTTGTCAAGCAAAATTACCAGACAATAGTATGTTTGGATCTTGCGGTTGTATTGTGAATGTCGATTTCATGTCAATTTTGGTCATACTATGATACTATGATCAGATATTATGGTTACAGGCTTTCAAAGCTACTAAGTGCACAAAATCCTGGTGCTCTTGAAAGAAAAAAAAAAAACAAAACTACAAAAGAGTGCTAGAGGTTAACCTTCCAGGATCTCAGGATCTTGTTATAATATCGATCTTTTCCAACTCCTGTGAAATGGATACAGCTCCTCACCCAGCCAGCAATCAATCAAGATTCTTGTATTCAGCCACTTAACAAGGTCATACATGCTCTACGCATAATGCACACCTTTCTCCCCCCCCACTCTCTACATGGCATAATTTTATCCATCATCCTTTCTTGGCATCCTTATCCTTCCAGAACTTGCCAAAAACATCTCCTCTGAAACAAGATTTAAATTCAAACCTGTCTTGCTAGTCAATCAATAGAAACTGCTATGCAACCTATGTCTTTTGGCAGCATACCATGTTCAGGGTGATCAATTAAAAGTTTAGAAAAGAAAAAAAAAGGGGATGATCATTTAAGAAGTGGGGCAGTGATCACTAAAAGTCTGAATTTTAAAAAAAATAAAATAAAATGCGTGAATATTGGACACAAACTAAGGATAAAGACCAATTTTGCACAAAATCATATGGCGAACAAAAGCTGTTTTTTTCTTGACATAAGGAAAAAAATGTTTAAATTTTCCGCTTTCTACCTCCATTAGTGCTGCCTGTACAAGTCATACAAACATAGCCAGCCAGCAAGACTTGAAAACTGAAGAAACCTAAGAGCTGGTTTTTGTTGATGGTTTCCAATAACCCTTTTTGCTTCAGCATAAGATAGCTCAAACGATCGATCAATCTTGGACTGTATCCAAATATCAAAAGGATTAAATTAATCAATGATTCTTTTGATCAACATTGGCATGAAAATACAGGCTCAAGGCTGAATTGCTTTTTTACCAATTCTTCTACTACCATTACTTCTCCGTTGTGAAAATTCCACCTGAATCCAGGATTCCATGCTGCAGATATCATATTCTCTCTTCCTACCTGCCTCTAGATGTGTCTGAAACTGCTTTCCAAGTAGTAATTAAACACGGACTCCAGTATTAAAATTCTCTAAAGACCAACAGTAAAAATCACAAAATTTTATACATCATGTTTTTCAAATTAAAAACTTGTCATTAAAAACACTCCAGAGCTGATGAAATTTGATCTCAAAATTAATCTCATAACTAAAATCAAACCAAATCAAAAAATATTGAGCCTTAAAAAGAATTATTGAGGAGGTTTGCGGCTGATTTATCATCTAACAGCACAGAAATTATAATGGGCAAACTAGAGTTCAAATTCAAGCTAAGGTAGTTTGTGTTTACTGTGCCTCTGAGAGGAGGTTTGAATCCAATTCTCCCAATTGGTCAGGGCAAGGATTTTGTCTACATTCATAAAAATGCAATGGTTATTTTATATATATATATATATATATATACATATATATATATATATGTGTGTGTGTGTGTGTATGTATGTATAACTTTTCAGTGAGGTTATGTGTCAGAGGAAGTGGTTTAGTATTTCGTCAGAACAAAACAAATGCTTAACGAAAAAAAAAATGTCATCTACACAAGAAAATAAATGCTGCAGAACAATTGTAAAACCAATTTAGCAGCTGAGTGAAAATGCATGTTAATATCGTTTAAATGGTGTTAATGACAACACAAATGTGAGAAAATGGATGCTTTGAACTTTCAAATTACCAAAAGGAGGAAGGAAGTCTTAGGGAAAACAGGTCTGGTCAGTAGCTCAATAGAAACCGTCACATGAACAAAGTCCTCTTGCAGCAGGTCATGTTGGGGGAGATCAATTTAAAAAAATTGAAAAATGGGTGATCGATGAATAAGCTACTTGGCCAGTGATCACAAAAAAGTCTGAATTAGAGAAAAAAACAAACAAAACAAACAAACAAACATACAAACGCCTGAATGCTGCCAGATGCAAAATAAAGTGCCAATTTAGCATGAACTCACTCGCAAATTGAATCCCCCGCTAAAAACCTTTTTAAGAAGGGAATAGGGTGGGATTTTTTTCTCGGCATAATTAAGAGTATGTTTGAATTATAAGCCCTCTATCTTTTAATTCATTGTTAATCATTATCTATATAATACAAAAAGTCTGAATTCTTCATCTTTTTAAAGTGGCCGAAACAGTAGCCAGAGATATCAAATTAGGATACATCTTAAAGTGTGCAAAAAGGTTTTCCAGGTGCAACTTAATTTTAACAGTGTATGGTCAGCTTTCGTACTCACCCCTATATATATATATATATTAATAACTGATTTTCAAGGGAAATAACTATTAAATGCCAATTATAAGCAGTCTAATTTATTTATTTATTTGTAAATGTGTAAAAAAATCCAGGTTCATTCTGTAAAAATGTCAGACTGCACTGATTTCCTTTCAAAGAATGATTCAACGGAGTACAGGGTTGTCTAGGTATTATCAATTTTCAATCAGTATTTTCTTTTATCTCAACTGGACAGCAACTTAAACTTATGATGGAAGAAAATACAAGTCAAAAATTAACAATTGGTCATACAGGTCATCCTGATGTCCAGTCCAATCGAGCATGCGTTCTGGAAGCGATTCCACATTCTGAAACAGGGAATACCAGACAAAGACAGAAGGTGCACAGTGTTCTTAGCAACGGAAAATATCGTTAAAGAAAGAAGTCTAATCTTATCAAGCACAATGATTATCCGTCCACCATTCTATACGAGGTTAGATCAATAAATCCATAACCTGATGTAGTAAGATGAATTTTGATCAGAAATTTTCACTGTAGCATTGACAAGGAAGGAGATTGTGTTGTGTAAAATAAATACTTCCTCAATTTTTTTTTTTTTTCCAATTCAAAAAAAAAAAAAACAAAAAAACAAGTGTGAATGCAGCCTGACACAAGCCAGGGACTTATTTAGCATGAATTTACATTGTAAATTGAAGCTCCACACTAATAACTAATTGGGGGGGGCTTGAAAAATAAAAATAAATAGACATAAGGAATAAACTTTAAATTTTTGGCCATCTAGCTCCATCAGTACAGCCTGTACATGTCATACATTTATATATATCCTGCCAGCAAGAACAACTTGAAAACTGAAAAAAAAAAAAAAAAAAAAAAAAAACTTATGGTGACAGTTTTGGTTGACAATTTCTAATCTTTACATAAATATCAATCAACAATGCTCCTGTTTTGTTGGACTGGCCCATAATCAGATCAATATTCAGACCTAGTTCTGTACAAGCTGTGAGAAGTAATAATTACTTTAAATATCTCCAACAGAAACATTTATGTAAATGGAGTTTTTCAAAGGGAGCGAGCGAATCAGAACAATGCTAAGTCTATATTTATAATTCTACCAGTTATCAACCGTGAAAACATTTACAGATATATCTACATTTTCAATGGAAAGAAACATTGTTTGTATACAAATACACACACAGGGATTTCCAGCCTTAGGAAGGCATCCAGTCTAGGAAAAGAACAAATGAATTCAAATTAGCTCACCAGAAAATAGTGGCAATTAGCCACTACCCTTTGAAGAAATGGTAGAGGCCTTGGTTCAGCAGTGGATCTGAAATGGCTTCTGCTACTGTTGATGACACATACACTGGAGCCCGTGATGTATTTGATAAAAATATCTACACCTGTCACTGCGGAGTTTGAGCAGTTTCTTCACATGTGCTTACTTATTTCAAGACTTAATAGTTGATTACTTCAAAGCAGATGATTATATAAATTCATGCCTTATCAATTTCATCTGAGGTTTTAATAAAAAGTGACTGAACTGATTCAAGTGAAAGAGTCCATGTTTCAAATGGCCAGTTGGAGATTATCTCAAAGAGAGAGAGAGTCTATTGTTATGGACAGAAAAACAAGCACAAAAAGTAAAATCGTTCATAATGATTTGATATTCTATAGTATAGACAGGAAAACAATTTTATACAAAGGGAGTCACAAAAAAAAAAAAATCATAAAAAATACAAAAAACAAAGAAATTTCATAATAGCTTAATTATCTATTAACACCTTATGAAGAAAAAAAAAATCTTGATAATCATTACTTTGCAGAAGCGCAATTATCTTTTCAAAATGACATTTTGGAAGTTGGTCACGTTGTCAACAGATTTTATTTAATAATCCTTTGTGTCTTGAATTAACAGTAATCTGAACTGTCCGGAATAATTATCGAATCATTGTAGCCTCACATATGGCCCGATCAACCATCCAAACGGGCAACAGATTCTCCTCTCTTGGAGTGTCCGTATATCTATCTACGTGCGTGCATTTGCCCCCAGGTGTCCCTGGTCACATTTTGGAGGCTACAAAATGCTTTTTTGTGGTCATTTTGGACAAACACTGCCCAAATTTTATGCTGGTATTTTTTTTTTTAATTGATTTCTACTTTTTTAGACAATTTTAGGTAATTATTTATGGTACACATGCAGGCTATACGAGATTCATCTGTGTGAGGCACAGATTTTATACTGTAATTTACTCGGACTTCAGCCATTGTACCCGCCAGTTTCCAGCAGGTGTCTGCTATGGTTGATTGCATTCTTCCCTCTAAGCTGTGCGCGTGCATGCACACACGCACACTGGTTTCACAACCAAGTTTTGTACAAGAGAAATTAATGTATGCATGAAAGATTACAAATTCTATAGATAGCTTACTGAGTTTGTCTCTTCCACTGAACCAGGTTACATGACTTTTTAGCGCTGCCCTCACAAAGATGAGGACGCTTGTCCAGTGACACGCCCAAGAGCATTTGTGCTATATCCAGGAGGAGAGCATAACTATTATAAGGCCAGTGGAAATATTGCACCATGCACTGTTACCCCTGGGGAAGACTGCTCCCTCTTGCCATGCCTCTGCACTAATCTGAGTAAATCAATGTATGATAATTCTAAAATTCAGAAAAGAAGATTGTCCCAAATAACTAAAAGTTGATAACATTGAATGTATATCTACCAAAAAGTCATATTTGACCATGCAAGTCGTAGGATACTCTATAAAGTTTTATATATGAAACTTAAGCAAGAGGAAGAAATAGAAACATAAGATTTTGATTCACAATTATTCTATAGCAAGGTTTCTCAAGCTAGAGATCCCAAGCCCAAGACCAGTGGTATATTGGAAGTCACAGAAATATATGAACATTTTTTTAAAAAGAATAATTATGCAACTGAAGTTTTTTTTTCATCACTATACAAAAATCTACACCTCTGGGTGTTTATTGTAAAATGAACTGATGCTATTCACTATTTCTAAAAAAGATAAATTTTGTTAAAAACTGTCAACCAAAGTTGTCATTGAAACTGACAAGGTATGTTTCTTCAGTTTTTAAGGGTGAGAGTATGTACCATGCATATAGGCTGCACCAATGGAAATAGGGCTGAAAATTCAAATATTCACATATTTTCATGTCTACAAAAAACATTTTTTTGATTTTTCAAATTCATCCCTAAAATAGACTTTTAGAGGGGGTTTTACTTACAATGTAAAAGCATACTAAGTTGGTCACTTAGTTTGTGTCCGGCAATATTCACACTTTTTTTTTAAATTAAGATTTTTTTTTAGTGATCATTGCTTAACAGAAGGTGAAATGTATTCATTGATCATCCCTTTTTCCAATTTTTTACTTGATCACCACCAGCATACTGCCAAATGGTGTTGGTCATGTGACACTTTCTATTGAGTGACTCACCAGACTTTTTTTATTTTTGTAATTTTTTTTTTTTTAAAGAAATTTTTTGGGGAACAAAGCCATAAAACTTATAGATTATAATCATGATACAATTTTTGACATTTTGGGGCACACACACACTTACACACATATGCATTACTGTTGAAAGATTTCAAATATTTCGTGTCATAAAGGACCAATGGTGTGTGGATATTTAGGGTGCACTGGCGAATCTATCATAGTAAAAGATAAATATTGTCTCAAGATTTGGTTAATCTGCACGTATAGGTGACAGGACAATTTTTTCAGGCGTCCTTGCCTTTTTATAAGTCAGTCTGTCCCTATATTGTTTCAGAGCTGTTTGAAGTCAGATTTACTTGAAATTTAGTAGAAAGGGATCCCTTGATAATATGCTACTTACCTGGAAAAAAAAAAATCTTCCTTTCAAGGTCACGTGATGAGGCAATAATGGTGTATGAATTTATAATGAACCTCTCATTGAACTTTCAGGTTCTTGTTTATCAATCATTTTGTTGGTGGGTTCTTCCATCAAAGGTAGACATACACACAGAGAAAAAAATACACTCTTATAATTATTAAGATCAAACCAAATCATCCTATGATCTAGTAAACAAGTTTTTAAACAAGGTGAATGTATGAGACCAAATGATTCATCAAATAATGACAATACTTCACCTCAGAAGTTCAGACACAAAACTAGGTTGTATTTGTTGTATTTGTTGTATGCTATAATCCTTGCTCTCCCACACACTCTCTCATAGTACATGTAATCCTCCTCCTCTTTTCTGGAACTTCACGCTTGAGGGATCAAGAACAAAGAAACCTATCAAGCATTTAAAATTGTATGCAATTGTACAGAGGAAACTTGCAACGCATGTTAATTGATAATCATTATATCATTTGATAGCTTTATTAATGGTTGGACTCAATTACAGGCCGAGTTAATTATTCAAAGAGAGATGCAATAGTTATCTCATCCATGGCAGAGAACAAGTTAATGACAGGTGCCAAGAGGAACATTACTGTCAAACTTCTACTATTGAGTTTTGACTTTATTTTTGTATGTAACAACAATGACTGGTGACAATGACCACACCAAAAAACAGTAACAGCGTTGTACACAAAAAATGAGGATGAATTCACTACCACTTCTAAAGCCCAATTCACCTTTTTTTTGCTAAAGTTTGCAAATCCCCTTCACCGGATCTACTGATAAAGGAGTTGAGATAGGACATATAGTTTTGGAGTAATATTGCATGGAGACATGTTCGGTTTAACTTTTAGATTTTAATGAAACAAGGGAGTTTGACCCTCACACAGCCAAGCTTGTTAAAATATTCAAAAGGGTTTCACAGCAGACTGACTCTCAAATATATCCAAACTGGATAGCATGGATTATGTTTTATAAAGCCACCAAACTGAATGATACAGTAATATACAAAAGGGTTTCCAAAGTTGAGATTTATGTCCAATTTCTAATAGACCTTACAAATAACTTGGCTTAATCCCACACAAGCAAACCATATCAAGAATATCTCTGGCCTCAGGCAAAGCAATGTACCTGATAGAAAAAAAAAATTTGAAAATAATTTTTTTTTATTTTTTTAAATCCAATTTTTATTTTTCAAATCAAATTTTGGAGCCCCTAAAAATCACAGGCTCTCCAGCAAGTGTCCATTGTTGCCCAGGTGATAAGACAACCCAGAGCACAAGGACAAAAATGTGGGTCAACTAGCGAGGATCAAACTTATTACAATACCTGTAATTACATGGCCTGCAAGACTAACTTTCTAACCACCATTCTTAGGCAGGTGACCCTGTTTGTTAATAACAGAGATCAGAGAGAATTTCATTAGTTGAATCGTGATAATCATAAGAACAGTTTATATTAAAATTGGCAGCTTGCTTTTAATTTAACAAAAACAGGTCTGGTTGGTCACTCAATAGAAACTGTCACATGACCAATGTCTTTTGGCAGCTTGCCTTGTTGGGGGTGATCCATCAACACTGGAAAAAAGGGTTGATCAATGAATAAGTTACTTCACTTTTGGTTGGGCAGTGATCACTGAGAGAGTGTGAATTTTCATAAAACAAGCTTGAACACTGCTGGATGAAAACTGAGGGACCAATTTAGCATAAACTTGCATTACAAATTGACACTCCCACCCCGACTCTAGATGTAATAAAGTGTAAATGTTTCAATTTTCAGCTCTCTTGTTGCAGCAAATTCACAGCCAACCAATCCAAATTGAAAACTGGAGCTGACGGTTTCTAATGAAATAAATTCAAAAGGAATTATTTCTAGAAGGAGTTAAAAAAGGTTTTTTAATATTTGAGGAGTCTACATTTACAGTCTAATACATGATTATGAATTGCATTATATTACACAGAATTAAAAATCTATCATATAGAGATCATTTCAAATGAGAGTTTCTGTATAATATAAAGCAATTTATAATTATATATTAGACTGTAAATATAGATTCTTCAAATACCAAGAAATCTTTTTCTTCAACTCCATCTAAAAATAATCCATTTTGAATTTATTTCATTAGATCATTTCAACTGAGAGTTTTTACATAATATAACACAATTCATAATCATTCCGTCAGATCATATACATCCATTTCTTAATACAGTCTAATATATATATATATATATACTAAGTTTCAACCATCTTGATTAGTTCTGTTTTCTCTGACTTATTTACAATGTTTTTATTTTCAATACATAGGTATTTGTATTTTTTTCTATTATATAGCAGGTCACATCGACAGCTTGTTCAGTACTTTTCTTCAATTATCAGCACATAGTCCGCTGAAATTTCGGTCACCATGATATAAATATACAGGTTGTCCCAAATACACAATACTTTTTTTTTTCTGTAGCAGGGTGGGAGTGCAGATTTTAATTTAGGGGTGTCGAAGTTAACCTTTGGAAGAATTCCAAGACTGGGTGGGGAAAGATTATTTCTTCAACAGACATGCGGCTCATGAAATGAAAATCAATGTATTGCACAAAGGGAGAAAACAAGTTGAAAAAAAAAAAAAAAAATGAACAGGTCCAGTTAGTCACTCAACAGAGACCGTCATATAACCAATATCTTTTGGCAGCATGCAGTGGTGGAGGTGATCAATAAATGAGTTATTTCTCTTGCCTTTTATTAGGTAGTGATCACTAAAAAGTCAGAACTTTCAAAAAACAAGCATTAATGCTGCCGAGAGCAAAACAAGGGACCGATTTAGCATAAACTTACATTGTAAATTGAACTATCGCAAAATAAAACTATATGAGGGTGGGGGGGCAATATAACAATATGGGGTAAATGATCAAATTTTGGTGTGGCCTGTACGCACGATAGATACATAGCCAGCAATGCAGACGGATACAAACTTTAAAACTGAAGAAACACATGCAGATGTTGACAGTTTCTGTTGATGGTTTCTTAAAAGCAAATAAACGAAAAGATGTGGTAGGGGAGGTTGAGATTTCCAGATATTTATTAAGTCCCAATTTTACAGTTGATATATAACAACTATGACGACCGCATTAAAAACAAAAAATGATAAAACTGCTGCTCTGAGCTGATTAATGAAAACTAACGATAATATTATCGGATTAAAAAAAAAAAAAAAGAAAAAAAGAAAAAGTGTTCTACTGAAATGCATCTGCGGCTTTGAGATATTTCCATCTTGGATACTCAATTTTCAAAAGCTAATGGCCAAGCTGTCAGCAACACAGAAAATGCAATAGATGAGCCAAAATTCAAACTCCAGGTGAAACAATCTGCATTAATTTTGCACTAATGCCTTTGGGATAAGCAAGAATCCATCTTCTCTTTCTGGGTGTCTTTAAGTCTATTTCCACACATCACAGGTCTTTAAGAACTTTGAAATCTAATCAGAAACAGAGGAGAGTGGAGAAAACTGTAGCTATGTGATGCCAAAGCTGGAGTGGCTTAGCCATACCCAGCTTAAGGGTGATGTTTGATTTCATTTTGATACTCAATCTGTCTTTCATGAATCAAACCAGATGGCAACTTGGTATGTAAATTGGATGAGAGATGAACATCTCGACTTTCTAAATTCATATGCAAACAGATGCATTTGGAGAAATGATAGTTTCTGTTTTCATCCATACATATTAAAAAAAAATAACTTGGACATCTGCAATGGGTTGATAGTTAGCAACCTTATTTTGCAGACCAATTTGCTTATGTTGAGAGTTAGATCTTTCCTGGGTGCTCCACTTCCCTGGCCTGGTGTAAGAACAAAATTACTTGTTTAAGCTTTCAGTCTCAAGAACAACAAACTGTAACTGGGTTCTTATGAGCTGCTGATATCAAATAATCATTTGATTCTTTATTCAGGAAGTGATTTTGATTGCAAAGCCTTGGATTTCAACAATAATTCTAAATTCAAATTTCCATACATCTAACCTTCTTAGATTCCCGGGATGTATATATCCTGAAGTTTCTTAGCTTTCTTTGTTTAACTTTAGGATTTCAATCTTGTGGCCTTGAGTCAGATTAAGATTAATCACAAGGATTTCTGTATGAAAACAAAAGTTTCGTATCAAGAGAAATGAACAGTAATGTGGTCTTGTGCTATACTAAGCTAAGCTGGGTGCCTCAGCATGGACTGATGGGTAGCAAGCTAGTCTTGATAGTATAACTGCAGTAGCGAATTCAGTTCTCACTGGGTGACCTAAACTTGCAGCCTAGTGTAAATAGCATGGGGTAATGGTGAGTAAGCTAGACCCACAGACCATCATTACTGCAGCATCTACACAATTCTCACAGGGTGACCCACACTTGTAGCCTCGTGCCAAATTGAACTATGTCTAGAAAATGCCATGAAATAATGGTTAGCAAGCTATTACTGCTATAGCAAGTTCGATCCTCATTAAATATTCTACACCTGTAGCTTTCTGCCAGATTAAAACTAGGTTTAGTGATTAAGGAATAGTTCATTCAGTTCTAGTTCAATCTAGTAAATAGTTGGGGTGCCATGCTAAGCACTTCTTCCTCGTGGCATTTCTCAAGGCAATGAGAGTTACTTGGCAATTACTTTCCAAGTTGTACAAGTTTACATGGTACCAGCTACAAGGATTAATCCATGACCAAACCTATTGGAAGAAGTGGAACTAGAGTTGTCAGTCAACTATAGTGGTTGCCAATCAAGGCAAGAGAGCCTAGTTTCTACTACTATTTACCCATAGCTGGGAGAAGATGATGGCTAGAAATAGTGCATAAATCTAAACCAGCAGATATTTTACAAAGCTGTTTGAAAGCAGAACAAAGACCATGACAAAATGATTTACTGATACTGCATAAAGTGTTATATGTACAATCCAAAAAAGAAGGTTGCTCTCCATGATATTTCAGACCTCCTAATTCCCAGGAAATCATCAACATTTTAAAAGGCCGCCTTGAAGTTCACCCGAATGCATTTCCTCAGGATGTGAAAAAGATAAGTATCGACTTCCAAATTTACATGTTCATAGGAGCATTACTATTCTGAGACGAGCCTTACAGATGCAGGGTCAGACTCCACTCCTACTTCTCATCCAAATGAGGGTGATTACTGCAATTTTTCTATTGAATTGTGGGTGTAAATTAACCCCCTACCAGAAATCAGATGTAACTTTTGGATATCTGATATTTTTTCTGGGATTAACCAAGGAATCAAAAAAATTTCAAGCAGGAACTTTCTCTTTACCCAACCTATATGATAGATAAATTTGTACATATCTAAGATGGGTCAGTTTGGCTTAGTTGGTAAGAGAGCCACTGAGCAATCACTTAGTCGTGATTCCAAATCACTGTAAGGAAATGGTAATTTTATATATTGGTCTGGTTTAACAAGACAAACAGCGACAAGTCTATTTCCCTTAATTAGGTGAAGATTGTTTTTGTTATGGGGGAAAATAAAGTCAACTTCGACTTGAACTGAAGTTGGACAAAATTATAATTTCAATTTTTATCCACGTAAAAAAAAAAAATCATTTGAATGTCTACAATGTTATGGTGGCTAGCAAGTTCATCTTGCTAGTCAATTTGCTAATGTTGTGAATTGGATCCTCCCAAAGAGCTGCTCCATTAGATCGGCCTTGTGTCAGACAAAGCTTAGTCACTTTTTTTTTTTTTTTTTTTTCTAAGCTTTCAGTCTGGTGTACAAATAAATTTAATTTGAACTTTATGAGTTGCTGATATCAAAAAATTTGAAACCACAAACCAAAACTGTCACCAAAAAATATCAACAGTCTGGCTGGCTGCCAAAAACCCTAGATCATGTGACAGTTTCTATTGAGTAACTAACCAGACCTGTTATTTGATTATTCATTCATAAAGTGTTTTTAATTGCAAGGTCTTGGATTTCTACAATTTAACCCTTTTGAGACTCCTGGGATATATATATCCTGAAATTTCCATAATTGCTGGTATAAAGCGAAACCACGGGCAAGGGTGGGGACATCTGTACTATTTTTTTGACTCATCTGTGTGGTCTCCTTAAAGTAATGCACTTTCTAGTGTCGTTCTCAATCTAATATTTTAGCTAAATAGGACATTTCAGAGCATATCCATGAGAAAAGACTCTTCAAAGGAAGGAGTGAACCATTCTCAACAAGTAACCAACCACCATTAAGTACTATTCTGAATGTCACATGGATCCATGAATTACTAGGGACAATGAATCACTAAGTAAAAGCTCTTTAACTCTGACATTGCACTTTTATCAAAATAAGCTAAACTAGAGCAGTCGCGTGAGAAAAGGCAACAAAATTTAAATAAATCACCAGTTGAAATAAACAAATTTATTAAAAAAATTGAAAATAAATAAAAATAAAAGTGATGATAAAGGTGAGGACCACAGGTGTCTACTGCCACAAAAATAAAAAAAAAATTTTTTAAAAATAAAAAGAAGATATCTTTCCACAAGAAGATGGAGGCAAAAGGATATTTTCGGAATACCCTTAGTGACAACCCTGTGATCAGTGAATGATAATAATAATACAGTCTTTTGATTTGGGAAAAACTAAGTTTGGGCATGACTCACAACGAGGATCCCCAGAGATCACATAAGAAACTGAGGCCGACAGAACACAAGATGGAGAGATGAACTAGACAGATTCAGGAAATACTGGCTTGGCAACGCCCATGATAGAGAATTGTGGCGAATCCTGGGGGACGTTAATGATGATGATGATGATGATGATGACATAAAACAATTGTACTTCACCATTATCCTTCACTGACTAAAAAGTTCCAGCTTTCAAACCCCTTTGCCCTAGGTGAGAAAACCAGATCCAGGAGGGTATCAAAAGCCCCCATTGACCTCCACTCTAGTAGATGAAAGAAATACTAGCACCTCTCCCCACCCCCTGCGAAAAAAAAAAAAAAAAGGGAGAGGAGTTCACAATGCTTCATCTAATAAAAATAAATGAAGATTATATTACAGTCCTCAACATGATTGTTATAGTCATAACGTTGTGGTCATTTTACCCTTCAGCCTTCTTCATATTTGATGAGTTCTTGGAATTTCAAACCAAACTCTTTATTTAATCCACTACCCGTGTGTCTAGGAACTAATAAACCACGCTAATCAAAATATCTATAATATAATCTCTCTTGAATAATTAAACCTGTATCTTCATCGCTGTAAAGTCAAAGCTCCTTGAAAATTATGAACTTCTGAATTGAAGAAGGCTGGAGAGAGTACCAGCTAATACAATGATCAAAAAAGAGTACTAGTTTGAATAACTATTGCTTGCCTCAATCCCAGACCAGATTTTTAGTTTGGCCTTTAAATGGACAACATCTGAATTGCTCAAATTTTAGGTCAAAATTATAAAACATTGGTTTAAAAAGCAACAATATGATGAAGACAGGTCTACTTAATCACTCAATGGAAATTGTCACATCACCCAAGTCTTGACCACATACCATAGGAACCTTCAAGGTACCAGCGTCTGTTAGCAGCATGCTGTGTTGGAAAAAATTGAAAACGGGGTGAACAATGAATGAGTTACTTCTCTCGCCTTTTGTTGGGAAGTGATTACTAAAAAGTCTAAATTTTCAAAAAAACAAGCATAAACACTGCCAAACACAAACCAAGGGACTAGTTTTACAATATGAATTGAACCCCTAACTAAAATCCTATCTAAGAGGTGTATTTTAAGAGGGGAAAAAAAAGATTCAATTTTTAGCCCTCTAGCTTATTTGATGCAATTTGTATGCATGATAAATACATAGCCATCTAGATCAACTTGTAAACTGGAGAAACCCATGTTGACAGTATTGGTTGACGTTTTCTAAAAATAGCTCTATCCTGATAGTAATGCTTGCCGCAATTCCAGACCACAAACAATCTCCTCTGAATGCACAACATACAGATTATTTGTATTATGGGACAAAATTTAGTTGGGTTAAAAAGCAACCATAAGTTAAAGACACCGCAAATAAATAGTGAAAATACTTCATCTCAGAGTTTATATGATTCAACTGAGACCACTTTAATCTGATTTCATGGTACTTGCTCTAATGGTCAAGGTATATTCGACCTAGAAAGTTGTGATGAAAATAAAAAAAAGATATACATAAAAAGTGTGCTTTTCAGAAGTAGATTACAATCGGTTGCTTGTAAGTATTTTGTCTGAAAGGAGACTTTTCTCACCTTGGTGGTCAAACAAGACCAAGTACAATAAAAACGTTGTCGTCATTCACTTGACAATCAGGCCAGATGTTGGATGTGTACAAAGTAAATCTATTATTTTAATTGCATAAGAACCAAATAAACATAAGTCGATGAAAGCAAAGCGTTGACGATATTCTTAACTTTTACACCTGGAATGTCATAGAACTTGAAAGACTTCATACAGGTGTCTTCAGGTAGCTATTACATCAGCATACATCAAAGAAAAAAAAAAATTCCAATATATCGTAACAAAATCAGCCGTGCACCTACTGACACTTACCATCCAGGGATGTTTGGCAAACTTATCTTTCAGACTGTTTTCTGGTATAGCAAGTTCAATCCTCACAGAGACCCTACCAAAACAGGACTCTCCAAATAAAACGTAGTTTTAGCTCCAAAATAACTAGATCTTGTCCCAAAATAGCTAAATTCATTGAAGTTGGTTATAAAGCAGTATTGGCTTTCTTAGACCCCAATTATAAATGGAGAAGGGCTGTATTGCACCGAGACTAAGCTTGGTCCAGCTTTTCATCACTGTCCTATACCCAGCATCATTTCAAGCTGGACATTAATTTGCCCTCCTTTTCGGGGTCTAACTAGAAAAGCAAAAACAAAACAAACTTATATAAGTTACTTTGAAAGGTCAGCCACCCAACTAGCTCACAGACCCCCAGTAATACCCTAGTGGACCCCTCAGGGATTTGCGGAGCCCAGTTTGGAAACAGCTGGTCTAGTGCGTCCTCTTTTTTGAAAACTTGGAAAAGGCCACCGGGAGAGAATGTACTTTAGCATGATGGTTGCCCACCTCATTTCGTAGACCAATTTACTAATTTAATGAGGACAATCTTCCAAACAAGGCCAGGAAAGAAAAAAAAAAAAAAAGCTATCCAAATTACAATCTTCTAGTTTAGTGAGTGATCCTCACTGGGTGCCCCGATACTGTGGCCTTGTGCTAGACAAAGTCAAATAATTAAATATGGGCATCTACCATAATGTATATTCATTAGCAAGCTTGTCTCAGAGACCGATCTGCTATGTTAGCGAGTTTCATCCACACGGACTGCCCCAACTACCGTGACCTTCTGCTAGACTAAGCTAAGCATTGGAGTATCAAAAATAAAATTCAACATAGGTTTCTTCAGTTTTCAAGTTGGTTTGGCTGTATGTATCAAGCATAGTAGCCGCACTAATGAAAACAAAGTTTTGAAAATTTAAACATTTGCTCTTTATTATGACAAGAAAAAAACTAATGGGTTTAACTTTAAAAATAGGTTTTCTGTGGGCAGTTCAATTTACAATGTAAGTCTATGCTGAACTGGTCCCTTAGTCAGTGTCTGGCATTGACCATGCTCATTTTTTTTAAATTCATACCTTTTTAATGATCACTGCCCCCCCCCAAGGCAAGTGAAGTAATTGAATAATTCATCCTGTTTTCCATTTTTTTATACAGATCATCCCTAACACGGCATGCTGCCAACAGATACTGGTATCCAGATGGTTTCTATAGAGTGACTAACTAGACCTGTATTTCATTTGTTTCAATTTTAGTTGCTTTTACTCATCGCCGCAGACTGGAAATCCAAGTAGTTATGATGAAATGCAACTAAAATTAAGATTTAAGAAATACTACTTGAAAAAAAAAAAATCATTAATAGATGACTAAGTAAAGCTTAGTACATAGCTGCATAATAACACAGTGAGCGAACTTATTTGTCCTCCACCCAACCCCTCACGAAAGCAGTCAAAGCCATATAACATTTATTTGAAACAAAACAAAACAAAACAGGTCAATAGAAACCATCACATGACCGATGTCTTGTCAGCATGCTGTGTTGCTGGTGATCAATTGAAAAAATTGGAAAAAAAAGGGGGAACACTAACTAAAGGACTAATTTAGCACAAATTTACATTGTAAATAGATCCCACTAGCCAAAATGGGGGGGCGTAAAACAACAAAAAACTTCTATATAGACAAAATGAGACATAGATATTAAAATTTTCAGCCCTCTAGCTCCATTGGTATGAGCTGCATGCATGCTACATACATAGCCAGCCAGACCAGATCAAAAAAATGATGAAACCTAGGTCGGCAGTTTTGGTTGATGGAAAAATAAAAAAATAAAAAAAGTATTGTTCAGTCAGACAACAAACAGTTGAGCAAAACTGTCAAAATAGCTTTCTTCAGTTTTTATGTTGGTCAGGCTGGCTATGTAGGTATTCCACATATAGGTCGCTCTAATGGAGCCAGAGGGCTTATAATTTAAACATTTACTCCTTATGTCTATAAAAAAAAATTGTTTTTTGTAGATACCCCCAAATTGGCTTTTAATAGGGGAAGTCAATTTACAAAGTAATTTCATGCTAAATCTGTTAAGTTGATCCCTTAGTTTGCATCACAATTGTTTTCTAAAAATTCGGACTTCTTTAATGATCACTGCCCAACAAAATGGTATTATTGATCACATTTTTTAAAATAATGGATCACTCCCAACATGGCATGCTGCCAAAAGATGTTGTCACATGACGGTTTCTATTCAGTGACAAACCAGACTTGTTTTATTTCATATTGAAAGACACTGACCTCATCCTAATTGAATTACACATTCAGCTCGGTTCATCACAGCTTGATGGACAAGTCTACAGAAGCATATGTAATAATAGATAAGAGTAGCCAGTCATGTTGAACAGGCGATATAAAAAGACAGCTCCAGTCTTTGTGATAGCTATGCAACCATAACACTGCAAGTTGATTGTAGATAAAGTATTGTAACATCTACCATCAGCACTAAATATATTCAGGCTATAAAGAGAAGAAATAAACCTATTGTAGCCAATTAGAATCTGTATTTAGTTGTCTCTGACACGAGTCAGCATGTGCCACTTTGTTACAAACAGAGAAACAAATTTAAAAAAAAAAAAATTATCATAAAGAAAAGAGTGTATTTCAATCTTGAAAACACTATTTTGTCCAGTTCAGCATTTTAGATGGAGACTGACAAAAAAGCTAGAGAGAACGGGGGGGGGGGACAGCCAACAGAGGTACAGAGAGAGAACGGGGGGGGGGACAGCCAACAGAGGTACAGAGAGAGAACTGGGGGGGGACAGCCAACAGATGTACAGAGAGAGAACGGGGGGGGGGACAGCCAACAGACGTACAGAGAGAGAAGGGGGGGGGACAGCCAACAGACGTACAGAGAGAGAACGGGGGGAGGGGACAGACAACAGACGTACAGAGAGAACGGGGGGAGGGGACAGACAACAGACGTACAGAGAGAACGGGGGGAGGGGACAGACAACAGACGTACAGAGAGAACGGGGGGAGGGGACAGACAACAGACGTACAGAGAGAACGGGGGGAGGGGACAGACAACAGACGTACAGAGAGAACGGGGGGAGGGGACAGACAACAGACGTACAGAGAGAACGGGGGGGGGCAGACAACAGACGTACAGAGAGAACGGGGGGGCAGACAACAGACGTACAGAGAGAACGGGGGGGGCAGACAACAGACGTACAGAGAGAACGGGGGGGGGGACAGACAACAGACGTACAGAGAGAGAACTGGGGGGGGACAGCCAACAGATGTACAGAGAGAGAAGAGCGTACCGACAAAATGGAGTAAGAAAGAGGGGAAACAGACGAGAAAGAGAAAAAAATTTGTGTAGTTGAAATAGTGATATAACGTAATTGCAATTTATTCAACCTGTGATACAAGTATCGTGGAATTGATATTGATGAACATTAACAGACTAAGATATGGATCAACCGAGTGATCTGCAGAAATAACAGCTGTGCCACTAACACAGCCTTCATGAAATGTTGACTCTGGAGATCAGTTACGGTTTCAGGGGCCAGAAGTATTATGACCACTGACCTAGAGTGCCCTAACAGCATCTTACAATACCATTAAACTTTGTTGGTTCCCAGTACATTCATATTCCCAACTAAATAAAGGAAAAGAGTTAGCAAGAGATACAGAATCTGAAAGGAGACACATAATAAATTGCCAACACTTATTTCCATAATAAATAGGCTTGAAATTTTTGAGGATCTGCAAGACGTTCAAGGTGCAGAGTGGCCATACTGTTGATGGCATGTAGAATGAGAACAGCAAACCAAGTTCTGACTGGCTGAGATATTTTGTGTTCACATCATAATAATCGAATCCATCTCTTCTTTCTCCAGGTATGGTTAAAGAATAAGGCAGGTTGGGCTCTCTAGCTATGGAGAGCAACCATTCTAGGATATGCAAAACCAATTCCAAACAAGTCTGAAAAGAGATGAGCTCCATCAGGCTATCTTACCTTTGAACATACCAACTGTAAAAATCATCTGTGGTACCCCAACGACCCAACACAAAAGTTTTTTTTTTTTTTTCCAATTTAATATTCAGACACGAGGCAAATTTTCAAGGTTTATTTTTAGGAAGGAAATAGAATCTCCATCATAGGTGGGAGGGGTGAAACTACCTAGTTTGGTCAGTACTTGTTTTGTAAGTGACTCCCCAGAGATGATGATATTTTATATAACTTTGTCAGATAGGCAAATGAAAGAATGACTAACAACCTGTGAGTCAAGCTAGTGACTAAATATTTTATGAACATGTAACCATAGCGGTCGAGTAAATCAATGATTATATATATATATATATATATATATATATATATATATATATATATATATATATATATGTATAATGTAGATAGATACAGACAAAAACTACACCTGACACTTCAGTTATGCTTTTTTCTTTTTTAAATATAAAATAATGAGGTATAAGAGATTCTTAAATTTTTACAACATTAATTTATATAACATATAACCTCACTATTGTCTTACTGTTGAATAATGATTTTTTTTTTTCCAGAGACTGTCAACATAGGTTCCTTCAGTTTTCAGATTGGTCTGGCAAACTGGCTGTATATGTATTACATGGACAGACTAAAACAACGCAACTGTAGGGCTGATAATTTCAGAATTCACTCTTTACTATGTCTAGAAAGAACTTGTTTTTGTTTTTTGAAAATTCCTCACCCCCACCTAATCGATTTTTAGTGGGGGAGTCAGTTTGCAGCGTACGTTTACGCTAAAGTGATCCATTAGTTTATGTCTAGTAGTATTCACGTTGTTTTTTTTCCAAAATTCAAATGATTTTAATGATCACATCTCAAATAATAGATCACCCTCAACATGGCATGCTGTCAAAAGATGCTGATCATGTAACAGTTTCTATTGAGTGACTAATCAGACCTTTAATCATGAATGATACTATCCCCTACTTTTTATGCATAAAAAGTATGCATGTATTTTTTTCTTTCCCATACAGAGGGACCCATTGATCATAATCACAGATAATGTTATCAAAATCAATCAGCCCCGAACAGTTTCCTCTATATTTCCATTGTTTAATGTTATCAAGTGGTTATTGTTTTTTAAAAGACCCCATGCCAAAGTGATCGATATAAGTGGTTTCCTCCGAATGAAGAAATCCCCAGTTTACAATAGAGGTATGAAATAATCAGTTTTCAGGAAATTGTGTTATCATTAAAATGACTAAACTTGGATATCTCTGGCCACTTAAGAATGGACAAAGTTGAGTGCTTCAGTCACAAAAATATATCCACCAATCTCATATGCAACAGTGGCCGTTTCCGTTAAGTAAGTTAACACAGAAAATTGTTCTAGACAAGCATATACACAGGACAGCCACTTATAAGAGAAGTAATTTTAAAATGGGACCACTGAACACAGAAGTCAATACATTAACACAAACAAAATTCCTACTCTTATAGAAAATGCAACTTTCATTCTAGCTTTTGAATCCGATACGGAATTTTTCACATTGTGAACAAATACAACTAGAAAGCACCAAAAAGAGCACATATCTCTGTTAACAACATACACTAACGGATTCAAAAATGGATTTCTGGATGTACCCATTAATTTAAGGATTTCTTCCTAAGCCCATGGTCCACCCTTCCACAAAAGTTCATGGAAATTCTTCGGGAACTTTTAAAGATCCTAAGAACAGACAGGAGTGAATACATAACCATATAGAACAAAAACAAAAACCCCAAAAAAAACTCTCAATTGGAAAGAAAATTCCAGAATCCACCCTAAAATTTAATCATTTCTTCCTTACGGCATGGTCCAGCCATTAACTAAATTTCATTGAAAAACTTGGAGTTATTGTGTGGACAGACAGAAAGATGCAGCCGAATACATATGCCTCAAAGTCGTTGGCAGTGGTAATAAATCTTATAAATTTCTTTTATTTCTGTGAGAATTTAAAGTCTGCATCTTCCATCTCATTTATTCTTTTGTGGCACACAAAAGTCTCCTTCCAACAATGATCATTTACTCCAGGGTTTTCTGAATGGCCTAAAAAGATAATAGAACCCAAAACAAACCTATAAAAATTGATACTCATAAAAAACAAGACAAAAAAAAAAAAACACTGATTGTATTGATTTTATCTTCAAGTATTTATAACTCTGTAGAAACAAAACAGATATATGTAATTTCCCAAAGGCTTCATTGGCCGATTTGGAGATAAGCAGAGCAGATAGAGTCAAGGTCTACATGTTAGAAACCATTACCAAAAGTGTCAACGTAGGTTTCTTCAGTTTTCAAGCTGGTCAGGCTGGTAAATATATTGTAAACTGATCCCTCAGTTTTTATCCAATATTATTCAAACTTTTTTAGTGATCATTGCCCAACAAAAAGATGCAAAAAGTAACTTATTCTTTGATCAACCCTTTTTTCCAATTGATCAACCCTAACACAGCATGCAGATGTCAATTAAATAACTAAGCAGACTTGTATAGAATTTATTTACTAGTTCTGTACTTCATCAATAATTACCAAGCTTAGCTTAGTCTTGCACAAGACCACACAAGCACAGTCCTCAGTAAGGATCAAACTTGATCCATCAATAATGTTGTAGGATCTTTTTTGTTAGTATTTGCTAATATTCATAATTCCCTTAGAAGTCTAAAAGATGAAAAAAAAAAATTAAAGGATGAAGCAGAGTTTTCTTTTTCTCACCGAAAAAGACTCAAAATCCACCACCTTTTCCATTGGCCCCACCATGAAAAAGCACACCCTAACCCAGAGGTGGACCAAGAAATAAACTTTACAAATCAATTCTGTCTCGTTAAGAAAATGCTGGTCAAGTGAAGGACTGAAAAAAAAAAAAAAGAAAAAAAAAAGCCTAAAATACCAAGCACCATATAGTCAATTCTTATTTCATATTTCTAATAACATCAGCCTCTTTGGGCTAGGCTGCAAAAATCTGACAACTATGTTGATCTAGGACCCTTCAGAAAAGATAAACAACACTGACCTTTTGAGAGAAAGATTAAAACTTTTCGATTCTCCAAGATGAAATTGCCACTAAAATTTGACCCCAAAGTAACACTAGGAATTGAGTTGCTATTCAGGGAAGAAAGAGAATGAGGCATAATCTTTTTTTTTTGTTTTGTTTTAGGCTTCTATACTTAGAAATTATGAATGTTAGCTTATGGTTGGAACTAACAAAAAAATCCCATGTTTTGTTAGGCTAGTCTGTTAACAATTATACTATACCAGGCCACCTTGTAGTTGTCTACTTTATTCAACAAAATAAATAACTTTTTTTTTTTTTTTAAATTTCAGAGTTTGTCTTTGGTACCATGGAGATCTGCCATTTTTTTTTTTACTTCATTTTTAAAACTAGCTAAAACTTATAACCTTTCAAATAATTTTGACTAAGCAAAGACCTGATTGAGGAAAAAAATCATGTATATAAAAAAAAATTAATACAAACAAACACATTTTTGCAAAATTGGATGAAAAGACAATCCCAACAACACAAAGACGCAGACACCAGATGTGACGTGTATGGGAAGAGAAGCACCTGCTCTCTCATAACAAGATTCAACGACATTCCAGAAAACAACAGAGACTCAAGGAAGGCCTGTGGGTACACAGTCAGAACATAGTGAATAAACAAACCGATCCACATACAATGATTAAAACAAATCATCTAACAAAATTCTGGCAAGAATTGAGTATATCCTGCAACCACTGCTAAATTGGCCTCTCAGTTTGTGCCCAGCAGCATATACACTAGTTTTGATTTTTGACTTTTTAGTGATCCAACAAAGGGTGAAAGAAGTTCATTGGTTATCCCTTTTTCCAAATTTTTAATTGATCTTCCTTAACATGGTATGTAGCCAAAAGATGTAGCCGCTTGTTTAATGATCATAGAGTGTAAAATTGGCCAGAGCTTTGCAACAAAAAAATAAGATGAAACACTGTAATAACAATGCTTTAAAGAAATATTGCACAACTCGACACTATTCCACCTACTACCACTACTCAGACAACAAAAAGCCAAGTCAAAAAGTAATGATAATAACAACAACAATTATGATGCTTCATCTAAGAAATTCAGACAACTTTCAAATATATCTTTTTTTGTTCACAAAACCTTGAGATAGGACTCCTTTCGAGAAGCAAAAGCTTCAGCTAAATATACTCACAAATCAATTTCTTACTAGATCTATTTTGGGAAAATTAGAAGCATTTAACACAGAAGAAAAAGTAGGGAAGGTACAAGACAAGAATAAACCTTCTGCTCGTATGAATTATCTGACTTTCCAATCATTTATTTCCATTAGTATTTCTAGTTGGAGCAATATTAAAAATAGATATCTATCGGGCTAACAATAGAAACTGTTTCTCTCTCTCAGCTTTTTACATAGCTTTAAGCAGAGTTTATTATGACAGTTATTGATCAAACAACTGCAGGTTACCCATGGCTAGGATTTCTGCGACTTACAAAAGCTGCCATGATGTATACAGGTATAACAAACAAGAGTTGCGGAGAAGCTGAGTTTTTGACAAATGGAAAGAACAAGAGAAAGGTGCAGAAAAATCTTTTTTGTCTACTTATACTCTATTCAGGGGCAAATTTAGCATTGACGGGGCCCAGTGCCAAGCATTTCTTGGGAGTCCTTTTATTTCTGTATTTTGCTAACATTTCAAAACAAATCAGAACAAAAATGAAGTATTCATAAAATTATGAAGTTTAATTTAATGTGAAGTCCTTTATAAATCAATAATCTATCTCTATGGAACATAAATCCTCAAAGTAGTCAAGACATTTTACTTTTTTATTGGTAAAAAAAAATGAAAAATCTAAAAATATTTTAATAGGAATATGGGGGGGGGGCTAAAATCTTAGGGTCCTATATAGCTGCACTCTTAGCCAAGCCTTTAGTGCAGCCCCTGACTGTACATGCCGTTATATAAGTTGGTTAATCAATTTGAAAGAAAAAAAAAAAAAAGAAAAAAAAAAAAGAACCCTATGCAAATATGGCACTGCTTTCAGTGTGCTGGTACTATAACTAAGAGCCTCAACCAAAACTCTACACGGACAGTTATGGGTCTTATATGAGTTGCAATGAGTAGTTGTCCTCTTAAACGCCCTTTTAAATCATTCACTTTACAGTCCAGCATACATAAAAAAAGAAATTAACATCATTTACCCATTTAGGAGGGTTTTATCAAATAGAATTGGTTCCACATAAGAGGAAAGAACAGAAAAACAAGATTAATCTCTTAAACTATAAAATAGTAAAAAGAGACAAAAGAATAAAAATGGAACTTCACTATGTCATGTTTTATTGCAAAAAAAAAAAAAAAAACAAAAAAACAATGCATTCACATGTCAGCTGATACTTTGGAATAATAATCATTATAGTTATTACATTTATAATAGCCCTATTAACACTTGCATTGATTCTTGATCACCAACAATCCTTTTTTCTTAATTTGCAATATATTTCAATAGTAAATGTTATTCTATTATACATGTAATAGCCCTATCAACACTTTCAATACTAAACAATAAAGGAGCTTGAATTAGAATATCTTAATTAAATAATCTTGGTTTACTTCTAAAAGAGATCAGCAGGACATCTATATCCTTGCAGTCCTAAGAGCCTCAGAATATACATGTCCAAGGATTTTTTGGTAAGGTTATTTCCTGACCATTGACAATCCTTTTTCCCTCATTTTCAATTCAATTCTATAATAAATACTTACTTATTGTACATATAATAGCCCTATTCTATCAGTAACACTCACTTTGATTCCTGTCCACTGGCAATACCTTTCTTCCTCATTCACAAATATCAGTCAGTCTGTAGCTTAATAATGGAGAAAAAAGGCATTTATTTTACACCAAAAATATTTATTACAGGTCAAAGCACTGAACTCACACTTATAGATCACAAAAGAGTGAACATCAGAGTAAATAGTTCAAATCAGAATTCAGCTAATAACTGTGTCAGGCCATGGTCTTATTGACCCACACACACATCTCATTAATATAGTAGTTCCATTCTATCACATAAATTCCCGACTATTTATAATCATTTTTCTCTTTTTTATGTTTATCTATTTGATATACAGTAGCCATATTGCCAGTAATGATTGCTTTGTTTCCTGACCAGTAACAATCTTTTTGGCCTCATGTGAAATTCATTTTTATTGTAAATGTTTCTTTTATGTATATAATAGCCCAATTCTGTCTGTAATGCTTTCATTAATTCATAGCCACAGATAATTATTTTCTTTCTAATTTTCAGTTCATTTCCATTGTAAAATTATTTACGGTGACTTTCCTATAGTAAATGTTTAACTAATATAATATGATAGCCTCATTATGTCGGTATCATTTATAATCACTTTTCTCTTTTTATATCTATCTACTAGACATATAGCCATATTGTCAGTAATTCTTGCATTTATTCCTGACCACTGACAATCCCTTTCTCTCTCATTTGCAATGCATTTCTATAGTAAATGTTCATCTATTATACATATAATAGCCATATTTTCATTAATGCTTACACTAATTTATGACTACAGACAATCCCTGTCTCTCTCATTTGCAATGCCAAACATATAGACATACTTTTTTTTTTCATACATTTTAGTTAACATTCCACAGAGGAAGTTTGGATAAGGTACACGTATTCATTTCAACTAATCTCTGTTCGTTCACAAAATATCTCTGAAAGTTCTCAATGGATTTCAATATTATTTCTGGCCATGGGGTAAGGGAGACTTGATCAAGTTGGGGGCTGGATCCAGAGATTTTGAAACTTAAAAAAAAAAAAAAAAAAAAATTCCTGAAATATACTTTTCTACTAACAGAATATATTTAGTCTGCTAGTGTAGAAAATTACTAAGATTTAGTAGGGAGGGGTAAAAGAGGACTGTAATAGTGGTCAAGTCAGTGTGCAGTGTGAGAAAAGCTGAAAACTTTGCCTATATATAGTGAATTCGAATGCAGACAGCACTAAAATAGAAGACCTGTCTGTCTTGATAGACAATTGAGCAACACTGAAGTCACCTCTTCATGGAGCAAACCTGGGAGAAGTGCATGGAGATCCCGAGACGCGCAGTCTACAATATCTACCTCTCCACCTTGTTGATGTAGTCAAATGGAAAGCAGAGCATTATGTTTGGCATCAACTCTGCTATAGAAACTGCCAGAAAAAAATTAAAATTGGCATCCAACCACTTTGAGGGGCTGCACTCCCTGGTTTGGAATCAGAGTTGTCCGTGTCTTAGACTTGTTGCCAACCAAGGCCAGGGGGAGAAGATATGGATTGATGTCTCTCCCAAGGGCATTAGTACAAAATGAATGCCAACTGTCTCAGTTTGAAAACTGGTTTGCAGATTCCATTCTCCATACTGTTAACTGTTAGGCCATCCGTACCTCTCTCAGCACTGATTATTGCTTCATTTTTCATATATCTCAGAATTCTTCAACTCTTAAATTCATAAACCACTTGTAATTGATAGGGGAACTCTTCAATGTATAGCATACAAAAATAATGGAAATCTTCAGTGAATTAGATTAAAAATCTATCTAATGATCAAAGGGGATAATTTTAAACAGAAATCATTTATACTGACATTAATCTGAATTTAGAAGTTAATGAAAGCTTCTTGATCAGAAGATTTTTAAAAAATGAAATCAAGGTATTAAAATACAAAAAAGATGTTTCCAGATTTCAAAAACCTTACATATATTTGTGACAGAAGTTGATATTTCTCTGAAGTATAGCATTCACTGATTGACATCAACCAACAAAAGTCAACCGATGGAGCTAAGTATGTTAGAAGGCCACCGCTTGAGACATTGTACTTTTATCGTGAAAAGACGTCTGACACAGAGAATATTTGACTGAAATTTCAGAGCACCAGAGTAACCTGATTTACAGGAATTCAAATAACTTCTTTGACTTCCAGATAGGTCACTGGAACGCTTTGCTGATGTGATCTCTTCTGAGATGTTAGTACAAACTAAACATCATCTTTAACCATTATCACCAAGACCGTATCCTTTATTTCTGATCCCCCCCCCCCGTTTGCTCAGTGCAGTAGACTGATCGTCTGAGATACTGTGATATAATTCGACTAAGATCAAGATGAAACGAAATTCTAGTCAAAGATTAATAACAGTTGACTATATTTCAGCTGATGGAAAAATAAATCCAGATAATATACAAACTTTTGTCCAGACAATCCAACATCTTCTAATCATTGATGTTCAAAAGGTTTCAGTCAATTCAATCTACAGCCTTCTTCATGTGTAATATGCAATATCCCTAAGGAAAGGAGAGTCATTTTTTGGTCTCTTCCTACATTTTTTTTTTTTGCTTTGCACCAGAGTTTTTATGACTACACCCCTTGTGAGATGCAAGTTCACCGAAGGGATACCTCTACCCTATTCAAACAGCTTAGAATGTACTCAATTAGCTGCTGAGTGCGTAGGGAAATTTATTCTAATGAAGAGTTTTCCATACTCTCTGCTCATACCAGGAATCAAACCTGGGACATCCTGCATGAGAGTTAGTCTTGCTAACGATTACACTATCCGAATGAACTAGGATCAATTCATGTTCCAACATTATTGCAACATGTACGATGGGATCAGATTAAGGACAAGTGACATTTCAGTGACCAGTTTGGTGAAATGAAAAGAAATCCTTCAGAGTAAATTGTTTTGTAATTGGCAATATGGTATTTGAAAATTCAAGCATTAGGTGTCATTTACAGTGATTTAATTTTTCAAGAGTGTTGGTAGGTATCAAGTTCCATTGGTTTCAGAACAAAAGAGATTTGCATCAGAAAGAAAAGATGGAGTTTCGAGTACATGAAAATAAAACGATCTCCACAACATCAAATTACTCTTTCTCATTTCTGCACATGTCAAAAGGTCAGGACCTTCTAAATCACTTACTAACACAAACAAAGGATGTTTTTCATAAAAACTGTCCTTGATACATTTTAGGGCACACAGGACACACTGACAGGAAAAAAGCTCCAATTCAGCAGAGGGTATTCAAGAAATACAGAGAGTTTGTGATATTAAAAGCTAAATATTGGCTAAACTATTCAGACTCCTGGTACATATATATATATTATACACATACACACACAGAGGTTTCTAAGACTGCTGAGATATTTACATCCCAAAGATCTCTTTTGGAAGTCTACTGGGACATATTTCAGGCATTAAGTATCTTAATGGGTTACTTTTGAAGGGTTGAGGATGGGTTTCATCTTGATTCTGAAGGCACAGTGACATTTTTCATTCATTTTGTTAGAGCAAGTGCCATGAAATATGGTCTTTTGCTTATATATATATATATATATATATATATATATATATATATATATATATATATATACATATACATATACATACACACACACAGACAAGATTTGGGACATGTGTTTCTCGGTTCATCCATTTATCAAGACTCTTGATACAAGAAACATATGTCAAGTATTTTTTGATCAATATATTGAATGCTAATTTCAATAATAATTAAATTTTAGAACATCAACTGCATTACTTTTTTTATCATAAGTTTAAAAAAAAAATATTATTGATATTAATAATCTATATATATATATATATATATATATATATATATATATATATATATATATGCACAGGAATATCTACAAACTGAAGCCGTTGAACTAGAACAGCAAGAAAAGGGCTTTTTGAAAGAGCAAATAAACTAAAGTATCACTTTGTTTACCAACTTATCAGTTTTATTTGTTGAAATATTGTAGATCTATATTATGTAAGAAACTTTCACATGAATTTCTTCGAAAAATTTCAAAGAATTTTATTTAAATCAAAAGATATTTTTTTATACAATGATATTTCAACAATAAAAATATATGAATTAACCAAATATAATAGTCCAAAAACCCCAATTATTATTACTTTTTTATTTTTTATTTTAAATTACGGAGGTTATGCATTGAACACGTGTGCAGGCCTAATGTGCAATAACTAGCATTAGCAATGACAATAAATAAATCTCAAAAATAATCTTTTAGTGAAGTAGGTTTGTTCCTCTCCTGGCTTCTATTCAGCCATAGCCAACCATGTGTAACCGAGTAGAACAAAGGATCTGACAAACTTAAAAGTACAGATGGAAGATAATGAAGATGAACGTAAACTCATGCTATTGCTTCTTCCCAATGAATGTTGTCCTCAAAGTTTTATTGTAATAGATATATTATATTTGTTTGATTTATCCATACATAAATGATTTAATCAGTTTTTGACAGGTACTAAGTTTGTTACTCAATAGAGACCATCGTGTAACCAATGTCTTTTTGCAATTGGAAAAAGGTTTGATCAATGAATAAATTACGTCTCTTGCTTTGTGTTGGGCAGTGATCACTAGAAACATCTAAATTTAAAAAAAATAAGCATGAATGATTTATATTACAAACTGAACCTACTAAGATCCTACTATTAAAAAAAAAAAAAATTTTGTTCTAGACATATGTTTAAATTTTCAGCCTTATAGCTCCTTAGTGTTGTCTGTATACATGCGTAGCCAGCCATCCAGACCAGCTTAAAAACTGAAGAAAGCTATGTTGACAGTTTTGGTCGACAGTTTCTAAAAAGCATCCTACACGTGCATATGCATCAGGAAAGACTTACAATTAGACACGAAATCACCTACTAATTAACCGACTTCAACAAAAGTGATTAAAACCATCTAATTACCCAATTCAATAAAAATAGATTAAATCAGGGACTTCTAAATGTCAGAAGCAGAGTTGAAACATCAGACATTTGATGCCTTCATAAACAACTAATGTATATTAATTAGCAATAATATCTGGTCTTGGGTCACGCACAGATACACAAAATGTTTTGCACTTTAAGTTACACTGAAATGCTCAGTTGTGGCAGACTTCATGGGAAGCATATTTGACATCATGGATTTTATCTGTACTAAGGCAACACCCATTCCAAAGATGAACGTTTGGAAGGGGACAAACTTTATGGCGTGTGGAGCAGTTTGCCATAATAGTCAAGTGAAATAATTTCCCATCAGTCATACGAAACCATGGCTTCAAAGTATTTTGGCTAAATCTGTTCTGGGTTGCAAACGTAGAAATTTTTTATCTGAATTCAGATAATTCTAAAAGATAGAAGTCAAAAGAGATAATTTATAGAAACTATGAAAAAAAAAATCTATACTATTCAGTTTTTTTAATTTTTTATTAGATTTCTCAAGAACCACCGATCCGAAAAACTTCAAACTCGACACTGCACTGCCTTGTGTGCTGACTTACATTTCTAGAAAATGTCAACTTCATACTATGGGCAGTTGTTGAGTAATCATGGTGCATACAGAGAGATTTTTTTAATTGTAGTTAAACGATAAAATACTAAGTTTAATTTTAATGATCTTTTTTTGACCTTTAAGTAGCCAAAATAGGCATTGTAGCCAGATTATTGAATTAAGGCAATTCTAAAATGCACCTACTTGAATGCAAAAAGAAATCAGGGTGATTCGCAACTTGATAAAAGTCAGCAGTTTGCATTTGTGCTCACCCCTTTCTTTGTTATAATGACCGATTTCTCAGGGGAGATAACAGTTGAAGATAATTTTAGAGTAGTTTCCCTTGATCATTAGCAAAAGTGTGAAATATACATTCCTCCTGGTTGCATCGGATAGCACTAATTTTTTCTCAAAGAGTTACCAAATGGGTCATAAGGTTGTCTCATATTTTCTAAAAATGTGTCAACCGAAATTACCAACACTTTTTCGAAAAAGTGTTAAAGCTGAAAATTGAAGTTCAGCATAAAAACATATTGTTTTAATATAGGTATGAACAGTACGGACAGAATTTTCAATGAATTGGAGGGGGGGCAGGAATTTGGACTCTTGGAAAACTTTAAAATATGGCTGAACTGATTTTTATAAAATTTTCAAAACTTGTACAGTAAAGGATGAATTTTCGGAAAAATTCATTTTTCATGCCAAATATTGAAAAAGATTTCCCCCATCATATGATTCCTGCCCCAACTTTCATCATCCTGATGATTTATTTTATTTATGCATTGATGTTTTCATTGATTTTTATTCATTCAACAGATAAATCCCTTGAGATATCAATTATATCCACCTTTTGTTTTCAGAAAAGTGCTCAGGAATTGCTTGAACTGAGAATGATCAATATTAATGATGAGAAATTTTTTTTCTAGGTCAAAAGCGTGATTTATAATTGATTGGATAAAATTAAAAAGATTGATTGAAAAGAAAAATATTTTACTTAATTTTCTTGTTTGAGGAATTCCGGAGAGCTTTTCTTAAAAAAAAAGATAAACATAATTAATATCTCAGAGCATTTATCTGTTAAATGTGTAAAAATCAATAAAAACTTCCATGTATAAATCATCAAATAAAAAAAAGAATTAAAAAATTTTTTTTTTCCAATATTTGGAATGAAAATATTTTCTTCTTTTAAATTCTCAGGCATTGATTTTCCAGTAAAATTGCATCCATATTATTCATACCCATTATGATATTATAAGGTTTTATTGTCTGTAATTTTGAAATGTACCAATATCATTTCAAGGGAAGTTCCAACTATAGAACTTGTTGCTTTTGTTGTTAGCCTAACATTTTGGCTGTTCCATTCTACAGCCTTTCTCAAGTGTACAAAGACCTTTCTGTAATTTTTGAATGAGTCACTATCCTTCTACAAGTCATTTAGACTATTGATTCCATTCTTTTTGTTGCTTTCATTCTTACCATAATGTTTCAGCAGATCCATTCTAATGCTTTCTCCAGCTGTACAAAGAGACCTTTCAATAATTCAGAGAAAAAATATAAACATTTAAATAGTAAGTTGTTTAGGCTACCAAACATGTTACAAGAGAGCATAGTTCCCTCTAAGCTATGCATGCATGTGCATACACATTTTGCAACCAGCATACAATAGGTTTCAAACTCGGTAGATAGCTTGCTGAGTTTTTAGTGAACAGAATATTGATCCAATATCAAATTCAAGTGGGTACATACTTTTGCCTCAGGAAAAAATTTGCATAACATGAGACTTTTGTGCCCAATCATTACAAAAAAAAAATAAATAAATAAATAAAAAATAGAGGGAATGCCACTGGAGAGCTGAGATGGCGATAGTTAACAATAATACTAAGCTGTTAAACCGCTAAAAATTTAACTAATTTTCATTATATGAATTCAATTTGTTTTTTTCTTGGTGCTTAAATACTTAACAGATCTAGAAAGCAGAAATTTCAATATTTTGTAGCTTAGACAGAGCTTTAAATAAACTGTACATTGAATGTGAACTAATATTTAATTTCATTTCTACATTCAATTATTTATGTACACCTTGATCATCATCTGATATTGGCATTCTATACCTTTTCGGAAAGCTCTATGTCAAAGACATCACAAAAATTTCGGCTCTCTAGGCCGGTATTTAAGGGGTTCAAAGCAAAACAACCGAACCAAAGCAAAATAATAAAAATCAATGGTTTGCTATCATCAGTGTTTCCATTAAATTTTATGTGGTTCGACAGATTAACATTTTGGTCAGCTGTGCCTCCCACTGCTGGAGAGTGAGAAAGTTCAAGGAAGTGGCAAACATTTTTTGGAGCAGGTGTATTAGTTAGGTCAATTTGGTTTTCTTTGCTCAGAAGGAAGAGAATTAGAGAGCATCCCTGTGTATAATTATAGAATCAGCTGTGTTGCACAGGTTTCTAACAAACGTATCATCTGTATGGCTCCAGTTGCTGGGAATGAACCAAGCTGGTTGGTTATTTAGCCACCATTTAGTCCTGTGATTCCCAAAGTGGGTGCCACCACCCACCTGAGGGCTCTGGAAAACTCAAGAGGAAGTGTAGGAAGACAAGGATGCTGCTCACTATTATTGAGCTGGATATGGAAAAATTACACATCACATTAGACCCTTCATATCAATTATTTTTATATGAACTAATCAACTACTGTTAGATTCTTTTGTACAACTGAACAATCATAGCCACCAAAGGCAGCTGAGGGTTCTATCCTTTTTATATGCGAGTGTGTTTATGTGTTCCAGCACTCCTGGCCATACTGTTCTGCCTACAGACTTGATAATTAGCATCAGCACTCTATTAGATCCCTTCAGAAAATTTTAAAATTTTATAAGTTTTTAAAATTTTTTAAAATGTTTTGGGGAAAAAAATACTTTTTTGACCTTCTTTGGGCCTTATTTTAAAGGATTTATTGATAACATCAAGATTCCCCAGAATCTTGATGAGTGTGTGTTTTTTATTTTTTAGATGTTTTCCTGTCGAAAATGCCAGTGATGTCATATATAGATTTTATCCTGACCATATCTATTTTTCAATGAATTCTTTTCTTTATCGGTTTTCAAATTTTGATAGTACGATTTTGTTGAACGATTTATTGACTGTAATGGTGAGTTTCGTTTTTGCTTTTGAAATTAATGTTTAAATCTAAAAACAGAAATTTTGCACAAGAATTTTAATGGTATTTTTCTGCAGGACTTGAAATTTTGATGCTACATTGTTCAATTACTGAGGGCAAATTTCTATTATATTTGTATAGATATAATATATATCATGGTCCCCAAGTCAGGATTGACTTTAGGGATAATGATAAATTCAAATAGTAACTATTAAAGCTAAGTAGTAAATTTATTTAATTTAGTGAGAGAGTAGATACCAGCGAAAAGTAAGTGGGGTCCCTCCAACAAAGTAAGTATTGTCAAACACCAGTCTAAAATGTGCCCCCCCCCCCCAAGAACAATCTAGGGAAGTAAACTCTTCATTGTTTGTCTATTACATAATAATAACATGAAAATAAACATTTCCCTACTGTGATTTGAAATCACGACCAAGTGATTGCTAGGTGACTCTCTTCCCAACTGATCATCATCGGTTGGAATCGAAGTAGGTGTAGAATTAGACCCTGCAGCAGCTAGGCTGGTATTGCTTTAATTTTATATCCCTTCCATCACAATGACTGGTCTCTAATTCCAAGCGGCAATTATCAACTTAAAACAATTGTAGGTGTTACAATGAGAACGAATTCCAAGCAGTAATTATTAATCTATTTTAATAGAATTCAAGGCGAAACACACCATTGAGAAATGTGCAACAATATAGGGTCGAAACATTTCCAACATTCCAGCTATACCATGTTAGGAAAAGGGAATTTTGGACCACAGACTTAGGAGTACAAGATGCAAAAAATAAAGCAGTACAACTAGCTTCGCTGCAAAGACTGCACTTTCTTTTTCTTTTTTTTCTTGAGATCACCCTACTTGGTTTGTTCTGAGATCATCCGACTAGGCTTGTTCCATATTAACAATTCAATAAATTATGACTAATTTTCAATCAAAAAGTTGATCTTAATAGTTTCCATTTTGATCGAGTTCGATTGTGAAAAGGAGATTCACCAAAAGAAAAGGGGCAAGAGTGTTTTGTAACACCTGGTGAGAGCTAGGTAACAAATGTCTTGTCAAGGCAAATTGCTTTTTGTGTCTTTAAAATAGTAGAGGTAAAAAAAATTGTTAAAACAAACCTGCCTGCTGAAGGGTCAAACTTTACACTTTCTTCTATTCCAACTGAAGATGATCACTGCATGCTTTTGTATAGTATATGTTATACAGAATCAGCATAGTTTGAGCATTTTTTTGGTTTTACAAAAAATTAAATGAATACATGATTTTAATTCAATTAAAAGTTTATTCAGCCAAAACAAGGATATGAAACAACAGTATTTTTCACAATCAAAAGTTCATGTTATCAAAGTGAAATCAAAGTTTTTGTTTTTTTTTCCACAAGAAGTAAAGTTTGCCAATTCAGCATAACATATATATATATATATATATATATATATATATATATATATATATATATATATAACTGAATTTGAGGATATATAAGATTAGTCAGTTTGTCTCAGCTGATAAGAGAGCTGCCTAGCAATCACTTTTTTGTGATTTCAAATCATGGTAGGGAAATCTTAAATATATATATATATATATATATATATATATATATATATATATTGGTTTGGTTTAATTTGATGGGATAGACAAACAGTAAAGAGTTAACACCCCTAAATTAGGTGAGGATTTCTTATTTTCTTATTATAGGGGGAAATAAATTCAATTCTAACTTGGATTGGAGCTGGACAAAGAGAAAAAAAAATTAAAATTAGAATAAATTTAATTTACTAAACCTAATTTGAAAAAAAAAAAAAAAAAATTTTTTATTCACACTGTAAAATTAGCTGTTAATGAAAGCAATCCAAAGAACTAAAAAACACTCAGAGAGCACATACCTTTGCCAGCACCTTATACTAACTAAATGCTTAATGAAAATTGAATGTATCACAAGGGAGGAAACTTGAAATGTACAAATATTGTAATGTTAGTCTTTAAATTGACTATTTATCATTTTTTTTTTTTTTACCTTTTTTCCCCCGCAGAATTTCTGGAATTGCTCCAAAATTTAATCAATTCTTCCATAGCCTTTGACCCACAGTCCAACAAAATTTAATTGAAATTCATTGAGAATTTTTGGAGGTATACAAACAGGTAGACAGACATGAGTGAATGAATATACCCCAGCCAACTATGTTGGCAGAGATGATTCACTCCACAAATGTCAATGTCATTTGAGGAAGTGGTTATTACCTGTGAAAAAAAATTGGATATGTTTGAATTCATATACACACACACACAGTGGAAGCCATAATGCATTTAGTAAGAATACATACTTATGTTTCAGTGGAGTTTGAGCAGTTTCTTAACATTCTCTTATTTCAAGGATTAGTTCACTACTTCAAAGCTGTTAATAGTGTAAGTAAATTTTTACACAACATCAAGTTAATCTCGGGTGTTATACAAAAGTGACTGAACTTGTTGGAGTGGAAGAGTCCATGGTTTCAAATGGTTGGTAAGAGATGTTTCAATTAGCCAAAATTGAATCATGAATCAAACCATGGTAGTTCTACAAATGGCCTGACTAACCAGCAAAGTAGGATATAGTCTTTTCTCTCTCTGTGTCCCTAGGTGCCTATCTATGTGTGTGTGTGTGCATGGGAGGGGAAGTCTGGGCACTCCTGGTCACATTTTTCGGAATAATAACCTGGAAAATTTCCATATATACACCACTAAAAACGTTTTGTTTTTTTTGTTTGTTTGTTTTATTAAAAGAAGTGCTTTATTTGGCCTCAATGCTCAATGGGCATTTTGAGACAAACAATGCCAGAATCTGGAGCTGGTATTTTTTTTTAGATAACAGATTTTTTTTTTTTTTTTTCAAGATAATTAGTTCTGGTACATCGGCTAGGCTATGATGATTCACTTATGCTAGATACATATATTTTAACTTACTTTTATTACATACTATGCACAGAAAAACAAAGGACATACTGTTCATTATATTGGTAGATTGTAGTGTCAAGTATATGCAAAAGCACAGAGAAGCTGAAGAAGGATTCTTTAGGCATCCTTTCTAAATTTTTCTTTCACACTTATAATTGATTTTGTTGAAAGTTTTGGGGTTTGTGAAAAACATCATACAATTCACTTTGTTAAGAAAAGTGAAGAAGACTTTTCCATTACAAACCACACAAAATAATTATTGTTATAACAGTGCTCTGTAATTTTGTTGACTAAATAAATAGAAATAAAAAAAATTAAAGACATTTTGACAACACGAGATAGTTGGTTAGGGTTATAGGTTAGGGCTAGGGTTGGGGGCTTTTAATTTTTTTTTCTTACATTTATTTAGCAAATAAGAATACGGCTAGCAGTAACAGCTGTAATTATTTAGTGTGTTGAGGAGAAACGAAAAAGACTAAAAGAAAGGTATCATCATTGAAATAAGTTTTACCGAGACATTTGAGAAATAGTAATTCTATAAATTAAAATCATTTTCTTTCTCCATGATAGCGTTCCAGGATGTTCATGTATGAAAGAACACACTTTAGTTTTCAAAACTAAAGACACGAAGAAACAGAAAGCACCCAGAGAGCGCATACTTCTGCTAATGCCGTTGTTACTAAAAACTGAATGGAAATTAGTTCCTGCATAGCTAAGGTGCGGGGGGGGGGTAATAGTAGGGAAAAAAAAAAAAAAAAAACAACCCTGGATCAGCACCAAAATTAAATCCATTTTTCATTGATCCACGCCCCACCCTTTAACAAAAGGTCATTAAAATTCACTGAGCAATTGGGAGATATTGTATGGACAAAGAATGAGTGATTACATAAATGTATAAAAAAATTCCTAAACATCCCACAAAACTCTACCAATTCTTTTTTACCCAAACCACCCACCACAAAACTCAACCAATTCTTCCTCCAGAAAATTTCACTGAAATTCCCAGCGACCTTTTGCAGATATTGTGTGCAGACAAACTGACACGAGTGAATACAACCTCTTCGAATTTCGCTGACAGAGGCAAATAATTACATATTCACGAAGATCTAAGTCCGCTTTGTAATACAAACAATTCGCATAAAACGAGATATTTTTTCGTTTTTTTTATTTTTTTTTGAGAAGACATTTCTCAATGCATGCACAGATCTTACACTCTGATCCCAGATAGAAATGACTATCCATACGTAAGTAATCCTGTAGTTTCGTAGAATTGATAATAATCAGTGAATCACGCACAGATAATTCAAAAGATGATGTAATTAAAAAAAACAACAAAAACAACTTTTCTTTTCCCGATTATTATCGAAATAAATATGAAAAACTGAGTGGTACAATTTCGCAAATTTGGTGGCTCCGATTGGAATTCAGGCTTCAGCCGATGTCACGGTCACGTAAACATCATGCGATCCGTCGAAAATATATGAAGCGAGGCAAAAATAATTCAATCTATTCAAAGCAACAACAGTATAGTATACGTATTTAATACTACAGATTTTTGTCAATCAATTCGGTGAGCTCTTTATACGCCACTTCAAGTTTCGAGTGTTCGCGGATGTGAAATTTCCACACGATTCCAATTGGGACCACCATTGCTAAGTTGTGCGAGTTGAGTGAATTTTGTGAGGAGTCAAAATTCATAGACTTAAACTATAAGTTTTTCCTAAAAATATTTTTCTTGAATATAAGTGAAAACTGCAGGAAACAAAGAGATGGAGAGAGAAAGAAAGAGACAGGGGACAAGAAAGTTTGAGTGTTATTTCTGCTGCTTATAACTAATGTTATTGTTAGGGTGAGTTATCAACAATGCACAAAGAGAGAAAGAAAAAAGTCATCCTCAACACTCTGGAGTTATTTGTCGCACTGCAGCAACCCTTACCGACTAATTTAATTAAATCTTTTATTCATCGTTTCTCATTAAAAAAAATAAGATGAAAAAAAACAAGTTCAAGTGAAGATTCGTACAACAAGGAAGGAACCTTCGTTGAAAAGAAGCAGATTCGCGTTGAAGATGTCACAGTAACTTACTGTGTATTGTGTATATAGTGATTTCGTGAAATCTCTGAGCATCTCAGTTATTTCACGAAATCTCTAGTTTCACAATCAGTATCTGTTACCCTGTAGTTCGGTCCTCATTAGGTGCTCCTCACTACTGTGACCTTGTGTCAAACTAAGCTTTACAGAATCCAGTGGGGGATAAGAATCATTAGCAGCGATGGTCAGCATCACAGGCTTGCCAACACAACACTGATCGTGAAACCAGGGATTTTGTGAAATAACTGAAAAGTTAAAAAATTTCACAAAATATCTAAGGATTTCACGAAATCACTAATTTCAACTAAAACAGAGACACTTGGAAGTTAAAATGGTAAAACTTGAACTAACTTTGTACCGCTTTCAAGAAAGATTCGAGCTAAAGATGAAGAAAATGGTGATGATCTCTGTTAAGACAGGTTAAAGCATACAAATTATTAATCTTCAGAGGCAATATAATTCCTGAAATTCCATGTTTGGTAAGGTCGACTTGAAAAAAATATATAGCTACATCTGAATTCCTAGTTTTTTTTTAAAAAAAAGAAGCCAGTAACTACGATAAGTTGTAGCAACATCGTTTGCATTGATAGATGAAAAGATGGATCCAAAAGAAGTTTTATCTTTTTTAAATCCAGAAAACCCTATTTTTTATTTTTATGGTATATATTTAAAAAAAAGATCTTTTCAGATTTGAACGAATGACGATAGGAATTAAGAAGGAGAGAAAAATTAACAACGTCTACTACAAAATCAAAACAAGAGTTTTTTGTTTTAGTGAAGTAAGAAAAAAAAGGCCAAAAGCTCTAGGCATTGCTGTAAACATTTAATCATTAACTACTTCTTTCTCTTTATTCCAAGATTTTGCTTATGGCACAAACTAAGATTTGCAAAGCCAAAAAGAAAAAAAAGCACGACGTTAATTTGCCAGTATTGTTATTGAATGTAAATTGCGAATGTGAATGGAATCTCTCGAAGAAATTTACAGACAGACTGGCAGCTAAAAAGTTGAAATTATCCAGAACTAGGATCTAGCTAGAAATGAACCATAAAATTATGAGTTAACAAAAAAGATAAGGTCTTTTTTCTTAGGTTTTTGTTGATTTCTTTCCAATTTACAATAATTAAATAAATCTCTCCACAGATGATAATATCATTATGATGTTGTTTCAAATGAAATCAAATCGACGATCAACAATCACTTCCACAAGAAATTTAGAAATATGCATTTTTTATATTTATTTTTTCGTCAAAACAAAAAGTAATTAATTAAATTGTTGGCTTGAAAAATAAATGACTTTGAAACTGAAAGAAAAAAAAAAAAAAAAGAAAGAAACTGTTTGGGTTTTTTCCCCAAAAAAAACAACAATATCAAAGCCTAGAACCTGTTATTTTCTAACATATAAACCACGTGCAGTTGCACGAATGAACAAAGAAAAAAAATTTCATATAAATATTTTCTTCTTATACGATTCAAAGTTTTAAAAATTAAAAATATAGACACGTTTAAAAATGATTTTAGCAGCGAAGAAGCAAAAAAAGGTGTCTATTTCACTCACCAGCAAGGAGGAGAATTTTCCCCAAATAACACGAACAGCACAAGAGGGAAAACAGACCATATAATAACACTAATAAATAAATAACAACAGAAGATAGTTGTTGACGAGAAAGAAGGTTTCAGGGCTTTGTTGAACGAATTACGTTCGTGTGAAAATCGTATGTATATCAATGTGCGCGTGTGTTCGTTGTGCGAGCAGGTGTCCGCGTATAGGACAACTGACGTCACAAAACGTCACTTCCGGGTCCAGTTACGTCAACATTTATTTGTGAATGGGGTGAGGTATTTGGGGGTGTGAAGGGTGCACTGTTCAGTTTTAAAGCTTTTTCCAGGCGCGGATCCAGCGGTAAAGCGCAGTTTGAACATTTTGAAAAAATATCTTGGTTGAAGAAATGTTCATGCATAAAACCCAAATAATCCTGAATAACCATAAATTAACCTTGAGAACAAAAATTTATCATTTTGCTTTTTTATCCGATATAAGTAAGATGATATACAGCTGCTATCCTTCGTAATTGGCTTAATCTATTGGTTCTGTGGTAAATTTTTGATCAATTTTATTTTAATTCTATTCTTTTATCAATCCAAGTGCAAAAAAGCTGCAACCTAAATGTTACTGAAAATGCTGGATAATATATTATGTTACTTCCATGATTTATTGGTCAGAATATTATTTCACATTCGCACCCCGCCCTCAGCTCAAAATCCTGGATCCGCTCCCATAAAATATTTCTTCTAATTTTCAGTAGTCAGTGAGCACAAAAATCTTATTCTGTGCAATCTTTTTTTTTTCCAGTAACAAAAGTAAGTGCGCACTTTTATATTCAACGTTGCGAATCGATATTTTTTCAATAAAAATTGAGTATGCTATCTACAAAATCTGAAACCTTCTGTGTGGGCATATTAAAAACCGTCAACCAAAACTGTCACCAAAACTATTGACGTAAGTTGGTTGAACAGACTGGCTGACTTGCGGGATATGTATGTATCACTCGTACAGTTCACACCAAAGTAGCTAGAGGGCTGAAAATTCAAGTATTTTCTTATTATGTTTACAAAAAAAATTTTTTTTTGTTTTTTGAAAATCCCCTCACTGAGGTAGATCATTACAATGTAGGTTTATGCTAAATTGGTCTGATAGTTTGTGTCTACCTGTTCCTTGAGAATTCAGACTTTTTTACTTTTCACTTATGAAAAATTAGACTTTTTAATGATCACTGCACAACAAAAGGAAAGAGAAATAACTCATTAATTGATCACCCTTCTTTCTAAATTTTTTAATTGATCACCCCAAATACGGATGGTGCCAAAAGACGCTGGTCACATGATGGTTTCTATTGAGTGACTAATCAGGCCTATTTCCTTTGATTGCAAAACGTGTATGCAGACACAGCTTAAAGGGAACTATTTTAAAATCAAAACATTGGTTGTTTGCTGTAGAACGTTGGTTAACAAAGTTAGTCTGATAAACCACTTCAAAAGTTAACATTTCTGAAATTTTGAGACAATTTCGACTAAACTTAGTTGACCAAGCTTACCCTGATCTTAGTACCATCAGGTCACAAAGGATTGGAACTTAGTACCATCAGGTCACAAAGGATTGATCTCACTACAGTATCAATGGGTGGCCAGACTAATGTGCTAACCATTGCTCCATACTGAAACTCCCAAGAATTTATTATAAAGTTGCCAATTTTGTTCTCTTGGAGCTAGATCTAGCTCTTTTTTTATGCATTTAGTTCCTGTAAGTCTACATCTAGCTCCTAATTTAGCTCCTTCTCAATTTATCTAAATCTTTTTAAACAGATTTTCTCATCAATGAAATTATTCATAAATGTTAGGTAAAATTAAAATTTTGTGTAAAACACCATATAATTGTATATCAATTGATTAAACCAGAAGAAATTTAATAGTCATGTTCAGTATGTTATGTTATGGCACAAGACCACAATGTCTGCATCTGGGAGACTAGTTTTCAAGATTCCCAGGACATATGTATCCTGAGGTATCAATGACTGCTGGGATAGATATGTCCCATAGATCTTTGCTTGCAATCTATTGTGTCATACGTGTCATGAAAAATGAAGTAAATGAGATTTATCTGGCTTTCACAGCCACAGATATGTTGTTTTCCAGGATATGGTATTTGTTATCATAGCAATTTCAGAGGGTTCGATGTGTAAATTCAATATTATACTGATTTCTTAACAACAATAAATGTCTACTGGAGTAAATATGACCCCGGATAAGTATCTTAAGGACAAATGCATCCCATCATCATGTTTGTTCTTCAAAATATGGAAAATTCAGGCATTAAGAACCTTTATAGATTAGTCTTGAAAGGGTTAGCAAAGCTTAGTAGAGTATGGTACAAGCAAAAAGCGTAGGACACTCGGAAAAGATAAAACTCGCCACAGTAATAATGGTCCATGCAATTAGTTAGTTAACTATTGCTCTACAGCAAGTCATCCCATTAACAAAGTACGGTACAAGGCCACAAGTGTGGGGCGCCCAGTGAGGATAATGCTCACTACAGTAATAATGTTCTGCATGACTAGCTTATAAGCAATTGCTGTTCAGCAAGTCACTTCATTGATATAGCTTTTTCTAGTATGGTACAAGGACACAAATGTGGAGCACCTGATGGGGATTTTGGTTGGCACAACTAGGTTACTAACTATTACTCCATTGTGAGGTGTTTGAGATGAGTCATTATCAAAATCCCTTTGTTGCATGGAATAACATTTTCAGGCTTGTTGGTTTTATTACTACATAACACAAGAAGGCTGAAGAATGTATAAAAGTTAAGGGCATTGATTGAAAATGCAGTTGTTGAACTAGTATAGAATTTAAAAACAGAGAACCTTTCAGGGGCCCCTTTCATTAAGGGCAATTTAGAATCGACCAACCCCATCCCAACCCTGAGCTACACCTACTACGAATTCAACAGCTCAAGAAGAATGAATCGGCAAAAAATGTTGTGATAAAAAGCAACAAAAATTAGCATTCCAAGGGAAATTATGAATCACTACTACCCATATATGCTGCTTTTTTACCTTGTGAATTAAGCAGTGAGAGTGGTAAAATCAAGTTACCTTGATGAAAATGTACTACCAGTATGCTTTGAATCATGAACTTTCATTGTAAATAGAACCCCACGATAAAAACCTATTTAGGGAGTGAATTTTCAAAAAAACAAAAAGTAAATTTTCCATACTCAGTGAAGGAACTTTCAAGTTTCTACTATGAATGGTTAGGGCTGGACAATGTCTGCATGGATACATATAAATGTCAGAACAAATGATTAACCTAAACCCAGCAACTGTGATTAAAATTGGTCTGTTGTGGGTAGCAGTGATTAATAATGATGAAATAAGTCAAGACCAATAATTAAAAAAGAGTAACAAAACTATATCAAAATACAAATACTAGAGTATTAATACTAATTTACCAACTAAAGAAAAATTGATTACCTAAATATGTAACAGAACAACAAAAGTAGTAAAAAATGCGTCACTACGATAACTAGTGTTCCAAGGGAAATTATGAATCACCATTGCCCACCCTATCCGTTGGGCTTATGACACTCTCACTGAACCATTACTAAAGTTTTGATCATGCAGAAGATCCTGAAATGAGTAACATAATGACTATGTCATGTTTAGTTGAGATTCTATAACATCTTAAAGCCTATCAAGTACATAATTTTGAAAGGAACTATTGATGTTGGTATTTAATAGAATTTCCTCCTCCTGTTAAAATTGTTTAAAAACAGGTTTGCTTAGTCATTCAATAGAAACCATTACATGACCAACATCTTTTGGCAGCATGCTGTGTTGGGGGTGATCAATAAAAAAAAATTAGAAAATTGGATGAATGATAAATTACTTCTCTGGCCTTTTGTTAGATCACTGAAGAGTCTGAATTCACAAAAAACAAGTGTGAATGCAAGTGGACACAAACGAACAGACTAATTTAGCACAAACTTACATTGTAAATTGGATTCTGCTGAAAAAAAACCTATTTGGTGGGGGGAGTAATTTTTTTTTCCAAGTTTTTTTTGAGGCATAATAAGGAATAAATGCTCAAGTATTCATCCCTCCTGCTGCATTGCTGTGGCCTGTACACACAACACATTCATAGTTATCCAGCCAGACCTACTTAAAAACTGAAGAAACCTATGTTGATGATGACAGTTTCGGTTGACGATTTCTGATAAGGGTAATAATGAACAGTGATGGAAATTCGTTTAGGAAACTAGGCATACAGTAAGGCTGTGTTTTATGAACTAGGTATATAATAAGGCTGGGTTTGGGGGAACTAGGTATACAGTAAGGTTGGGTTTGAAGAACTAGGTATACAATATGGCCGGGTTTGGACAGCTTGGTATACAGTAAGGCTGCATTTTGAGAACTAGGCATACAGTAAGGCTGAGTTTTGGGAACTAGGTTTACAGTGAAGGCAAGTTTTGGGAACACAGTGTAGAGTAAGGCTGGGTGTGGGGAATTAGGTGTACGGTAATGTCTGCTTACAAAAAAACCTGTAAATTGAGAAGTAGGTATACCCTTTATCCCCGTGCACAACTTGATTTCCACTATTGATGACAAAACCGCTTCATCTCAGCAACAACTTAAGAGTGCTGCTGCTGCTACCTCTACTACTACTACTACCAACACCGCTATTATCACCACTACTACTATGACAACGACAAGAACGGAAACATCAACAATGTTACAACAACTAGGTAGTCAACAATACAGAATGGAATAAAATGAAAAAGGGGAGACAGTAGCATGTAGATGGAGTAGAGTGCCTAATCATCACAGCTTTCTTAGCCTAATGGTTGGAGCATTTTCCATGATATACCATTCAATCTATTCTTATTATTCTTTCTGAAAGACTAGGTATTCGATAGATTTAGTTGTTAACTAGTGAATTGTCAAATACATAATTTTCAAATCAGGAAAGAGGAGTAAAAATGCAAAAAAATAAAAACAAACCCGTGTCTGGTTAGTCACTCAAATAAAACCGTCTCATGACCTATGTTTTTTGGCAGTATTGCATGTAGGGAAGGATCAATTAAAGAATTCAAACAAGTGGTGATCAGTGGATGAATCATATCTCTCGCCTTTGTTGAATCACTAAAACGTCAAAGTTTTTTAAAAAAGATACAAGCCTGAGCTTTTGGATAATCAAGGGACCAATTTAGCATAAACTTACATTGTGAATAGAACTCCTCAATAAAGACCTATTTAGAGGTGAATCAAAAATTTTTTTTTTCTTGACGTAATAAGAAGTAAATTTTAAATCTTCAGCTATCTGGCTCCATTGGTGCAGTCTGTATGTGTGAAGTGGAAAATGAAAAGAATACACCTCTTCAGTCCGCCTCGTGGCTATGAGAGTTATGTTTTTCTCACTGGTGTTAGAGGTTGATGTTCTAGCCTTGGTAAAAGCTATGATTTTGGATTGTGATTTTAAAGGCTGGCAAGCTCTCTTTACCTAGAATATAGATACAACACAACTTCCTACTCCAATAACCTCCATCTGGCCTTCAGATATTCTAAGCTAAACTTAGTAAATATGAATTATCAGGTTTGCCTTGTGTCTAAAGTGATTGCTTAAGGTTGGTGTCCAAACACAAGTAAAGGTAAAAAATTTGAATACAAGCAGTGGTGTAGCTCTGAAAAAAAGAGTGAGGGGACTTTAAGCCAACTTTAAACAATTTCTGAAATGGGATTAGTTTTTGGACTTATAATATCTAATTTTTCTAATCAGTGAAGTGTTCGAATAGAGAATTTTAGTATTATATAGATAGGGAGGAAATGCTCTTCTCCCTTCTTCCTACTGGAAGGGAATGCCATTTTCTTGCTTTCCAACCACTGCAGGCAAGCCCTCATCTCTTGGAATTGTGGTGCGATAATCTTTTGCTTCAGTTATCCATCTCACTGCTTATGGTTTTGTGCTAAGCTTAGTGAATTTAGAGATGAACATATTTCTTTTTTGATAAAGATTTTTAGCAGAATATTGAGACTATTTCATCACACAATGCTAAAAGTGCATCCTAATCTTTTTAAAATTATGATCTGAATTTTTTAATTCATTTTTTTTTGAAGCAAAACTTTTGATTTAGAATTGAACACAAATTAATATATTTCATAAAATGCATCTTTAGAATGAGTTGTTTTTTTTAATCTTCATCCTGCAGAAATATTTATCATTTTCTTAAATATTTGAAACCGTCAACCAAAACTGTCAACATAGGTTTCTGTAGTTTTCAAGTTATTCTGGTTGACTGGTTATATATAAATGTATGTGTTATCAGTGGAGTTAGAGGGATGAAAATTTGAACATTTACTCCTTATTATGTCGAGAATAAAACTCTTCTTTTTTTTTTTAAATCCTCACCCCACTGATTATTTATTTAGTGGGGGGAGGTCAATTTACAAAGTAGATTTATACTAAATTGATCTCTTTGCTTGAGTGTGGCAGCATTCATGTTTATTTCTTGAAAATTCAGATGTTCTCAGTGATCATCGCTGAACAAAAAGCGAGAGAAGAAGCTTATTCATTGATCAAACCTTTTTCTAAACTTTTAATTGTTCGCCCCCGACATGGTATACAGCCAAAAGACGTTGATCAATAGGTGGTTTCTATTGAGTGGCAATTCTTTTGATATTCACCAAGCTTAGTCTAGCGCAAGGTCATGGTTGTGGTGCACCTTATGAGATTGGTTGGATAACCACTGATTCACAGCAAAATGTCCTTACACATCTAGGTTTCTCAACCTGGGTGATATTACCCACCAGAGGACAATTTCAACTCTTGGGTGGGCGGTTAGCAAATGTGTAAAAAAATTGTGGGTAATCAGAAATTTTGGTGGGCAATATAAGATTTTGAGCAGGGTTTCTCAAGCTGGATGATATTGCCACCCCCACTCACCGCCAGTGGGTGATTTCAACTCTTGGGTGGGCATGTTAGCAACAGTGTAGAAAATAGTGGGCGTTTAGAAATTTTGGTGGGCGGTGTAGGATTTTGAGTATTAAAGTCAGTAATTGACAATATAAAATGAATCCACAGCTATATCTTCTATTAATAATTCACAAAGCAACACTGTGATACTGTTCATGATGTAAAACCAATCTGTCTGCATCAGCTGCGTCTTACCAGATACAGCAAACACATTGATGATGTCTAAAAACAGTTTGTGTGTGCCAAATATTTGATATTACTACTTCACATTAAAAGAAACAATGAAAGCTGTCCATTGACTTCCGTCATTCTTATCATTTTTTAAGAGTTGAAAATATTTGAAATATTTACTGTATAGGTGGGCGGAGAAAAAAATTTTCCACATAGAAGTGGCTGGTGATGCCAAAAAGGTTGAGAACCCCTGTTATGTATAAATCTATTAGTAACACTTAACAAGGGAGTGAACTCTTGCTGGTCTAATTCAACAACATTTCTTTTCTATTCTCACAGTGTACAATTTAATGTAGTTAAAAATCATTATAAAGATTATAGAAAAGAAGATATCGATTATAAAGATTATAGATATTTACTAAGTTTAGCTTAGTCCCTTATAGGGTCAAATGTACAAAATAAAATTTTTGTGAATCAGAAAAAAAGTTTTAGCAAAATTCCCAAGATAGTATGTATATGTTTAATACAGAGAGGCTATAAGGTTAGTATGAAGGGACAACATCGGAATGTTAGTTTGGTGAACAACGGTTATCCAAATTTCGGATTATCTGTATCCTGTGAATATCTAATTTTACAACTTTGTTCTGATTTCAAATCTGAAACAAATTGAGTTTATTGCTGTCCCCATTTCTGTGAAGAGAAGGCGGTCGATTGGCTTGATCTCAGTCAGTCATTTCAAATAGTGTTGAAATAATTTTAACACGTAAAAGGAATGGCATTATCTGAATGACACATAACTTGATTTTATTCTATTTTAGAATAAAAAGATTACAAATGTTTACGCAATATTCTATGTTTGTGCTCATTCTATCAATTGAATGAAACCAAATCCTTTAATCCTGTTTTTAAATAATTGCATTTTTGTGATCAGATCAGTTATCTGAACAATCAATTATACAAACAAAATATTATGCACCCATCTCATTTGGATTACCAATGCTCCACTGTATATGGTTATGCCAAGCTTTGAGAACCTCCTCAGTCGGCTTTGTATAGAATTGAACACCATTTAGAGCCTTTGGTCAGGAAAGAACTGACATTAGGTTTAAGGCTCCAAGATTACACCATCTGATTGTCCTATACAGCAATACTTAATAAGCCAGTCTTGTAGACCACAACTATGGTGCAGTGACTGATACTAACTGGGTGCCACATACTCGTGACTCAGTGTCAAACTAAGCTAATCTGAGGGAATATCTTATGCCTCGCTATAGAGCAATGGTTAACAAATCAGTCTTGTAGAACACTTCTACTGATTAGGGACTCTTATACTCATTCAAAGCTCAACACTTGTGACCTTGTGCCCAACTTAGCTAAGCTCACTAAATATCTCGGATACTTTGCTGTAGAGCAAGGGTTAACAAACTCGTCTCATGGACCATTACTATCGCATTGTGACTCTAATCCTCATTGGGTGTTCCACACTTATGACCTTGTGCCAGATCAAGCTAAGTTCAACAAATATTCATTATTTAATTAGATATAAGTAAAATTGATGACAGAAAAAAAAATCTCATATGATCCATGAGCTGAAGTTTACTGAACTATTTACTTCAAAATCAATTTCTATTACTGTACTAGTCCATGAGTCGTCACTTCGCTGACGGTTTAAGTATACAAGTGAAAATGAATGCAATATCTATATCTCACATAAATGAATCACCAGAGCTATTTATCTAAAAAAATCATCTAAACAAAATAGATCTTTTATCTAAAATTGACTAACATCAAATTAAAAATACCTGCACAATATTTGGTCATTGCTGGTCCAAAATGATCATGGATATCCAAAAATGTACTTTAAAAAAAAATGTGTATAGATGTTGCTTAGTGGTGTAATTTTCAAGATTGTAGCCGCCCCCAAGTGACTAGCCAGCTTTGCTGGTTTGTCAGGTAAGCTATATGAGGGGCTATGGTGAAAAATTGCTTGAGCTGAGGTATTGTTTAAGGAGGAGTTTAAGAAAATTTCCAACCTAACCCAACAACACTGACATCATGTTAATTTGAATAATCATTATGTCTAATCAATCTATATGTATTATGCTGTCTACTGACATGTATACAAACCAAATATTTCTTCGTAGATGAGAATTTTTGTTAGTTTCTTCTCTTCCTCTTTCTCATTATGATATCTACATAAAACTGTTACCAAAACTATCAACGTATGTTTCTTCGGTTTTTAAGTAGATTTGGATGGCTGTGTGTGTATTTATGTATGTATCACACATACAGACTGCACCATCAGAGCTAAAAGGATGAAAATTCAAACAGTTACACCTTATTATATCCAGAAAAACATTTTTTTGTTTTTTTGAAAATTCTCCTTCAAAATAGTTGGGGGGGGGGCAATTTGCAATGTAAGTTCATGCTAAGCTGACTCCTAGTTTGTGTATGGTAACATTCAGGCTTGTTTTGGGAAATTTTAGATTTTTTTTAGTGATAATTGCCACACAAAAGGCAAGAGAAGTAACTTATTCATTTATCACCCTTTTTTCCAATTTTTTAATTGAACATTCCCAACATGGTATGCTGCCAAAGGACATTTTTCGCATAATGGTTTCTATTGAGTGACTAACCAGACCGGCTATATACATGTTTTGAAGAAAAAAACAACTTGAATGTCTTCCTTGTTTTTTTCTCAAGCATAAAAAAAATTAATTTTGTCATCAACATATTTTCGAACAGGAACACCAAGGCTAGGGCTGGCCTTAGGAGCCATGGAACTCAATTAGAAAAATTTTTTGCAGGACACCTGGTTAACAGTCAAGGTCTGTAGAATCTTAGGAATCTAAATTGAATTTACATCTCTATGGTACAATGGAAAGCAATCAAAATGTACAGCTGAAAATTTCAGAGAAATGATTTTTTCACGCTCTTCTGTAATTGATTAACATTATTTTATTCAAGTACGATAAAAAATATATATAAACAGCGTAAACAAAAACTGCTGAATCTTTAGGAATTTAGAAGAAAATTGATATTGTTGCTGTTCTCTATAAATCATCTTGTTCATCTGTAATGTTGTGTTTTGTGTGTATTTGACAAGACTAGAATATACCCTATTGCAGGGCCCCTTTAGGCACAGGGCCAAATTGGGAGCAATTCGTCCAATTGGCTTAAGGCTGGCCCTGATCCAAGCTTACAGTTAAATTACAATGAAAGCATAGCACCAGTCTTTGTTTGATTACTTGAGTTAGGCAGTATTGAATCTGGTTGTTGTGTTCTTATTTCCAATGTGATTATTACACATGACCTTTGTTTCGCTGAAGTTCATGTATAGGTCAAATTTTCTGCTTTCTTCATCCAGTTCATCTAATATCAGTTGATGGTTGTGTAGGTTCTCTGCAAAAAGGGCAATGTCGTTCGCAAATCTGAGGTTGCTCAGATATTTGCCATCTATTTTGATTACTTTATTTTCCCAGTCTAAGTTTTTGAAAATCATCTGGAAGAGTTTGGGTGAGCTGGTATCACCTTGTCTTACCCCTTTTTGGAGCTGAAAGAGCTCAGAGTCTTCAAGTAGCTTGATAAAGGAGCTACTGTGACTGTGTATAGGTTGCAGTTCTCAGATATACACTGGGTCTACACTGTGTAGAGTGATGGCCTTTATGACAAAGGGAATTTTGACAGTGAAAGGCTTTTTTTGTTGAAATCCTCAAAAGAAGAAGAAATCAAGCAAAGAATCACTCTTGGATGGTAAGTCTTTGGCAGAGCAAGTTTAACCATCAAAAACAAGAAGATCCCATTAGTCTTAAAAAGAAGGGTATCCAACCAATGCATCCTCCCAATAGTCACCTATGGAGCTGAAACTTGGAACCTAACCAAGAGACAGACCCACAGACTGAGAGGCACGCAACATGCCCATGAATCATGCTCAACCTTACATGGAGAGATCACAAGACAGCACAGCGTATCAAGGAGAAACAGGAGTCTGAGGCATCAAAGAATCCATTAGAAAACTCAAATGGCAATGGGCTGATCATGTTGCAAGAATGGCAGACAGTTGATGGACATACTAACTCAAATCATAGATCCTCAGGGATCACATGTGCAACTGAGGCCATTGAAATACAAGATGGTGAGACAAACTAGACAAATTCAGAAAGTATTGGTTCCGCAATGCCCACGATAGAGAGTTGCGGTAAATCCTGGGGAATTTTGTCTATCAACAGACGTTAAAAGACAGATGATGATGATGATGATGATGATGATGATGATGATGGTGGTAGTGGTGGTGGTGAATAATAATGATAATAATAATAATAATAAAAAGAAGGAGAGTGAAAAACGGGAAAAATACCAGGACCTAGCAAGAGAGTTAAGGAAGATGTGGAACATGAAAACCAGGGTAGTACTGGTCATAGTGGGTGCACTAGGAACAGTCCCCAAAACGCTGAGGGTGAGACTGGAGGAGATCGGGATTAGGGGAAGGATTGAGACCATACAGACCACAGCACTACTGGGAACTGCACGGATACTGAGGGAGGTGCTAGAGATATAAGTACTGCAACAAATTTCAGCCCCGACATGATAGGTAAAAGAGAGAGGAGACGCTAGCTGAAGACCTGAGGAGACTTATTGTCACTCAGCCTTCAGTGATAACCACTGGGCAACCGGTGTGAAACTGTAAATTGCAGAATTACTGCGACATATGAGTACTAGGAGAGGAGGGCTGGAGACTTGAGGAGACTTGCTGTCACTCAAACTCCAGCGGTTACCACCAGGCAACTGGTGTGAGATTCCAAATCATCATCATCATCATCATCATCATCATCACCACCACCACCACCACCACCACCGTCATCATCATCATCATCATCATCATCATCTGGTCAGTACTTAGAGGGAACACTGACGGTCACCAATCTAAGTTGTGCAGCTGTACAGCTGTTTAATAGGAAAAATTATGCCACGCTCTAAAACTTTAATGGTACGTATGATAAAGGATAAAATAGTAATGTATAAATAATGAAGAAAAATCAATATACAGAATAAATCATTTCTTTTATTAGAGACTGGTAGGAATAAAGCCTTGGTGTCAACCAGACTAGAGACTTGCAAGGACCACTGTTATGAGTAGTTGACCTTTATTTTATAAATTTCAGATAAAAAATCAATGATTGTCTCAAAAGTGAAAATATCTTCTGCACACTCCGTCTCTCCAATTGGTCTCCCGCAGAAAGGTGACATTGGCGACCAACTGATGAAAATAGGTCTGGTTAATCCCTCATTAGAAAAAATTATGCTACCAATGTCTTTTGGCAGCATGCCATGATGGGAGTGATCAATTGAAAAATTGAAAAAAAGGTTGATCAATGAATAAGTTATTTCTCTTGCCTTTTGTTGAATCACTAAAAACACAGCTAAGCACAAACTCGGGACCAATCTAGCAAAAACGCACAGATTGAAACCCCCTACTAAAAACCGATTTTTGGAGGAAATTTTGAAAAAAAACAAATGATCATTTTTTTTAGATATCAGAAAGATTAGATGTGTGAATTTTCAGCTCTCTAGCTCCATTGATGTAGCCGGTAAATGTGATACACATGTACATAGCCAGTCAGCCAGACCAACTTAAAAACTAAAAAAAAACCACGTTGAACGTTTTGGTGAGAGTTTTGGTTGACAGTATCTTATAAATTGTTTCTTTTATTATAAACTTTTTGTAAAATAAGTATCTGACCCTTATCTCATAAACTTCAGACAAAAAATCTATGATCATCTTAAAACTGAAAATATTTCTGCTCGCTCTATTTTTCCAGTTGCTTACAGGCTTTTTGGTCTCCCACAGGCCATGAAAAAATCAGAGGAAACATTGATAACCGCTTATGACCTATAGGCAATGAAATCAACTGGTAGCTTAGTGCACTTGAACTACTTTTCGTCATTCACTTTCAGGTTCTTATTACAAAATCTTATTCACCCATGACTAAAATTCCTCATGTTTTCGGTCATTTTTCATCATATAATTCATTGTGTATAATTTAACAAATAATTTATCTTGTATCATGAGTGAAAAAGCATTGATTAAATCATTCCTTATGTTTTTTAACATCCTAAAAGTATGTAAAGAAAACTAATGAAAATTTAAAACAAAAAATGAATTTTTCTAAGTAACGTATAATTAGCAAGTAACAGTCTGAGAACAATATAGAAATAGATTTTTAAGATGATTTTTTTTCTTGTATCAGTTTACCACAAAAATAACATTTATCATGGATAGAAAAATATAAATATCTCTGTAAATCAAGTCATTCACCTGTCACGCTTCATTCACCCTTCATTCACCCCCAACACAATTTGATTCACACTTGGGTAAATCATTCACCAATTAAAAGATCACTGGCCTAGTCCTAGACTAAACTAAGCTTTGTAAATAACTAAACATAATTTAGGATCTTTTATGAGTTGACAATATTGTATAGTTGCCTGGCATCCCAAATATAGAGAACATGTCATGCATTTTATGATTCTGTCCATGGGCATCTGTTGGGGGGAGGCAATGGGGCATTTGTCCCTCCCAGGACCAGGCCTGCTCACTGAAGGTTTGGGGTTTGAAAGTTGGAACCTAACAGTCAATGAATGATTATGGTGCAGAGCAATTGTCTTATGTAACCCTAACTTAATGTTCCCATATAAAAAGACTGTACATGTTATTATTTGCTGGTGTTCTCTCCATCATGTCATCCCAAGGTCAGGTCATGTGTCTCTCTTAATGGACAAATGCACCATCTGACATTTGGATCATACAGTGGGTCTTACTTGCTTTCACTACAAATTGTAGGTGAAATGCCTATCATGTAACAGGCTTGCAAAATGATATATTCTGAATGTATGATTTTTCCCATCAACCAAGGTTTATATGCTTCCCCTCTCCCCCATCTCCCTGAAAAAGTGGCAGCAGATGCCCATGACTATGTCCTATCTGTATTGACATTATCGGGATGCTCAAAACATCTCATATGGAGATTTTTTTTAAAATAAATCGAAAAATACAGCTGTTTAGAGCCATATGATTTGGAATTTTCAATAATTTTATTTGTACAACTTGAATTTTACTTCATAAAATATTACGTACTAAATAACTCCACTATCATTTTGAAGGAAGTCCTTATGTTGCCAACTATCCTGTATTTAATGGGACAATCTTTTATTTCAATGCAGTGTTATATATCCAATATTAACTCATGAATGTCGTATATTCTGATAACTTATACTCAGATAGAAACAGAGGTTTATTTTTCAATTGCATTTTATTGAATTACTGTTCAAAAATTTTCACTCACACAGTTTAATGATTAAAATAACATTTGTAAAATTAGCTTATTATTATATTATTTTTCAAATATTTCTGTGTCTTGAGGTAACTCAATCAACAAAGCTTTTGGTCTAAAAATGCCAATTTTGGGGATGTATTCACATTATTCCTAATTATTTAAATAATGCTCTTGGATTTCTTTTAAAAACTAAAAAAAAATCCAGGAAAAGCAAAAATTGAAGCATTTTTCAAGCCATTATCCAGATCTCCCAAAACATAGGGGCACTTCACAACCTTCTTTCCACATCCTATATTTCCATTTCCAAAATTTGGCAACCCTAGAAATCACCTGAAGACTGTAAGGTAAATCATCCTGTCTCTAAAGAGACAACTCCCGATGGGTTATGAAGGTCAGTGACCAAGTCCCAGTTTCTGTTGCATACATCAGCTTAGTGATCCTTGCAAGTCTCTAGTCTGGTTGAGACCAAGATTTAGTTCCTACCAGTTTTTATGACCACCTGCTTGGCTAGGGATACCTCCACCCTAATCATAAAGCTTGACTCAACTAGCTGCTGGGTGCATATGGAAATTTAACCTGATGATTCTACACTTTTCGCTCATACTGAGCATCAAAACCAGGACCTTCTGCATGTGAGGTAGGTTTGCTAAGCCTTAAACTATCCGAGTTGAAAAGACTTATTATTTCATTTCAATTTACATATGCATATTCAATTTAGAAATCATTCAAATTCCAATAAGAATAGGAAGGTTGGTATTTTTAAATCTGTCAATCCTTTAATACAGAGAATGAAGTGAATTGATTTGGGCCATTGAGAGTTGCATTTCATGCTGGTCATAAATTGCTATTTTGGTAAGTTTAATCATCAGCAACTTGGTTTCCTATGGTTGAATGGATACCACTTGTACATTTTGGACAATGGTCAATTGTCCAACTATTCGGCTGTTATGCTTCAAGAGTTATTATAACTTTGGGTGATGCAAGTTAATTCCTTTGTAGCCGAATTACATTTGCACTGACAGATGTTTCCTGATGCTGCTGCATTTGTTAGATAGTAAAACTTGTAAGTGATACACTCAACTTGGTATACTAGATTGTTGAATTTGTCAGTTCTTGATACTAATTTCCTTATACATAGATATAATCATTAGCAATGTGTAGATGTCTACTATCATGCTAAGGTCTGCAACTGATAAAGTAAAATAGAGTTTAATTCATGAGACTGATGTAGTGAAAGAGAATTTCATTTATGTTCTAATGATGTGATAAAAATGCTGAATTCAAAGACTAGAAGAAAAATAGAAAAAAATAGTAAAATCAAAAACAAAAAATTCTTAAAGCTCACTGCAATGTGATTCTCTATTATCAATGTATACAAAATGCAATGTGTATCCATGAATTTCATATACGCCATCATTTTTCATGGCATGGGTAAACTTTTTGTGTTATGGTTGTCAATAACAAGCAAATCACGGAGGTGATCTCATACTATTTTGTACTCCTCATAATGCACATAAAACACTATTCAGAGTGTTACACCAGTTCTTCATTTTCATATATTTTTGACTGTGTGATATTGAGGTAGTAAGAGAATGATGTCTCAAGTGGTAGTAGGAGTAGGATAGTAATCCAACTATTATTAACACAATTATGATTATAGGAGCAGAAGCTTTTGCTACGACCTGAACATATAAAGTAGTTATGAGAGAGTGGTTTATCCAAGTGTTTGCTCACTTATTTTTCCTTTTGTCAACCATCATGACATGCCAGTGATTAGACATCTTGTTATAAGAACTTAAGATGGAAGCAAGAATTGAATTCATGCAATCCTTAAATTTAAAGGCAGTAGTGCAAACTGAATATAAACAGCCTCGGCCAGGATTTTAACTCAGTTTACTAATTTTATTTTTGATGTTGATAACTATTTGGCTACCTTAAACCTACAGCAAGTGAATACCAAGTTATCAAAAGCATGAAATAACAAAGATTGATTGAATGAGTTACATTAAATCAGCCTTAGTTATTTTCAGGAATGATTGGAGAAAGTGTAATTAATTATAATATGCAGAGTGAACGTAAAGTCTTTCCCTTATTTCAAACATATATTATACAAAATTACGTTTGTTACAAATGGACGGTTTAATGCAAATTATGCTTTAAAACAAAACAATGATTTTCTGTCATTCATGAAGTTTGACACCATTTCAGCAAATGTTTACTTGGGCATGTTGAAGCTTTACATTGCATTTTAAATAAAATAATTTCAGCCATCAAAAATTTCCGACAAGATGATGCACCATTCTACTGGGGTTTAGTTGTTCTTTAATTCTTGAATGAAACCTATCCAAAACATATTTATCAGACATAATCCCTATTGATTTTTTTGAATGGGGTATCCCAAGGACAAAGTATTCAGTTCACCAGTTCCTGGTATTGAAACTTCATTTGCAAGGTTAACAGATACATCAGTGACAATGACTGAAGAGATATTGAAGAACACATGGTATGAAATCAAGTATTACTTAGGCCTTTTCTGGAAAACAAATGGAGTACATCTTGAAGTTTATAAATTTGAATCATGAATTTTTTGTGTTAAGGTCTAATTTTCAATAAATCATATATTTGTACCTAGCATACATTTCGCATAATATGTTTAATATCAGGGAAAGACTTGATGCTCACCCTGGGTAATTAATAGAAAGCATTTTCTTAAAATAATAGAAAAACTTTGCTTACAATAGTCCTATTTGCAACGAATATCTTTGTATTTGACTTTATTTTAAGAATCTAGGGAACAATCAAGTTTAGGATTACAAAATTGTTTATATTCATTATTCTTTAATATCCAGTTAATGAGTTTCTAAACCTTGTGCTTACAATCGATGTTCAAGACCAAATCTAGGTCAAAATGAGGGCTTCACCTATACATGGCCAATAGCTTTGTTAGATTGAAATCTGTGTTGAATTGGAGGGTTGAGGAGCATTCCTCCATTTTGTCATGAAAAACACCAAATACAAAAAAAAACTGTTATCCACATATATGAAAAGCAAAGTGTATCCATATATTTTTTCTGTGTGTGTAACAGTTTTCCATGTGTGAAGATCCCACACTCTGATCATTGACAGATGTGCCAGTGACCAACACTTTGATCCAGATACTCTGATTCTTACCAGAAGTGCTAATCCATGTATAGATAATCCAGTCATTTTTTTTACGGTTTCTGTACTAGTATTAGGATAATATTCAATCATAATTGACTTGAATAAATAAGTGAACGGTAATCTAGAATGTTTTTGCTGAAAGTTGCCACGTTCCAGGGTAAATTGGCATAATGCAAAATCATGAACAATTTGCTTTTAACATTCCAGATTTATTGAACAGCAGATTATTGGACAGAAGAGTAGGATTTTGTGAGATGCATTTTATATGCCATCAGCTATTATTGTTGATACTTTAAATTTTGGTTGGATTACCCTGCAAAGCTGGGGTCAAACCAGGGGCATAGCCAGGAGTAAGGGAGTGGTTGCTCCTCTTGAGCACATTCTTCAAGAGTGGCAACATTATTGACAGTTTTTATTTTTGCCTCATGGAAAAATTAATTTGTAAAATTTTCAACAAATTTTGCCACTCATTTAAGAGTCAAGAATAATAAAACATACTATACATGCCATCATAGTCAATAATAGAACTGCCGTTGCATCAAAATTTAAAGTTATGTAAAAAAATTCTATCTAAGAGAAAATATAGTCTGAATATATTGTATTTATGACATCACTGGTGTTTTCCACTAAAAAACATCTTAAATAAAGTAAATTCTGGAGAACATTAGTGTTATCAATAAGCCCATCAAAATAAGACACAAATAGAGTCAAAAAAGCTATTAAAAAAAAACATTCTTAGAAGGGGTCTTGTGGTGCACTGATGTCAGTTTCCAAGTCTGTAGACAAATTGGTATAAGTAAGAGTGATGAACACTTTACAGACACATAAACAAACAATGTACGGTGGATCAATTATTACACATTTGATATCCTTATACGGTAACAATAATTTCTTCATCATTAACAATCCCTTTTACCTCATTTGCAATGTATTTTCACAGTAAATGTTTATCTATTACACAATACAATGTTTTTTTCTTTGTTCTTTTGTAATAAGTGTTATTTTCTGTTTGATTATTATCTGAAAAGCATGTAGAGCATGTACGATGTTAATTATTCCCTTCAAACTTTGCTTTTGCAATCAGGGCAGTGATAATTTGAAATCCACTTATTTTCAATTGGACAACAGGAAAATTTGCACATTTTAATCACATAAAGTAAAAAAAACATGGCATGTTGTCAGAAGACTTTGGTGCCATGATGGTTTCTATTGAGTCACTAACCAGACCTGTATGTATGATAATTTAGGTGAATGAAAGTTTTGATGTATTTGCTTAATAAATCCTACCCGTGATATCACAGGTTATATAATTAGCTGGTGTGATATAATATTCAACTCTGATTGATTCAATAAAATAATCCAGTACTTCAAATAAGTGCTGGAAATTAAATAAAAATTAAATATCATAGTACAACATTATCAATTGGTGATAATCTTTCAGCATTGGAATCTTACTGTATCTTTTGTCTAAATTTCTAAGAATATTATCAATATTGAATCACTGTAGCCCCACAAATCGCCCGACCAACCAGCCAAGTAGGCTACAGATTTTTCTCTCTTTGCTTTTGTGTGTGTTGGGGGGTGATGCTTCTCCAGTTGCTCCACGTCACATTTTCCAACTTACAACTTTGAAAATCAGCATGAATGTATGACTAGGCAACATCTAAAAACGTCTTTTTTTTTCCAGAAAAAATTAATTTTCAAATCTCTATGATTTTTTTGAACCGACAATGACCAAATCTTACGCAGGTATTTTTAGTAAATATTTCGGTAAAAGTTCTATTTAGTTTGGATAATGTTTTAGATAAATTTTAGATAACTATTTAGATAGTTAGTTCTGGTACATGTGCAGGCTATGGTGATTCATTTATGCAATACTGATTTACTTGGACTTGTGTCCTCCTCTTAGTTGTTATAGTCACAACTTAAAATATTTCAACCATTGTCTTCCTCTGGGAATTTCGAACTAAACCATTTAACCGATCCATAGAGATAGATTGATCTCATCCTTGATGGAAAATATTTCATATCAGTTAATTCACCCAGGTTAATTTGTCCTTGTGATGTGGCTTGTATGCCTTTTCCACTGAAACAGAGAACAAATACTTTTTTTTCACTACTCAGCACAAGGATTGAACTCATGACCACCAGGTTACTAAATATGGTTAATCTACACTTTTTATCCATTGCTCAGGAAAAAAAAAGAAAAAAAATCCTCCAAAACTGCAAAAATTAATTTAAAAATCTTTTATTACCTCAAAGTCAGATTTTGGTATAATTAGAAATAATAATAATTAGAAATTAGATAAATGAAAGTATATTAACATAGTAGTGCAAATTAGTTTGTAAAAAAAAATTTAAAACATGCTTCTCATCATCTTCATATATAAACTGATCCGCTTTCAAGTATATTTTGGGGTTGGACTAAATATAGGACTATACGCATAATTGGGCTAAAAAATACATCTTAATATTATTTTAAAAACAAAAAATTACTTACTTTTGTAACTTCTGCAGTTTCCTTGGTTACCTTCCGTGAACGTATATAAAGCATGGTATGCATTTAAATTCTATAGCACTATCCAAATTTTAAATTCTTCCCAATTTGAAATGGATGTCGAAAAAAGGGTTTCTTGTTTTGATGATGTGCAATACTGTCCAGGCTCTCGTAACAGGTTTTACTAAGGCAATGGATTTTAAGTGGAATCAACTCAATACAGTGACCAACCAGGATGTGTTCCTTGTGACTTTATCACAGCTGGTGCATTGTGCCATCAAGCAGTGCGGTTGGGGTCATGTAACTAGGATGTTTGACAAAATTCAATATTCTCTCTCTTTTTTTTTCGCTTTTTGTTTGTGACCAATCAGAGTAACCAGAAAAAAAAACGAACAACTTGATAACTGTGACTTAGCACAAATATGTTCCCCCAATATAAAACAATGAAATATTTCGTATAATAATTCCCTTTTACTTCTGTATTCAGGAGATATACTACTACTGGAGTCCTGCCTTAATTGCTTTGTACATGTAAACAATATCCTATTTAGGCCAGGGCTGCTAAGAGTGTTAGATTTTTAGCGCTCCAAGTGAATCTGACTTTAATGCAAGCATCAAATTTCCTATAACATTTTTAAAGCAGGAAACATTTATCATTCCATCAATTTCTTTCAGATAATTACTGCTCTCTTACAGAATTTTTGCCCTTAGCCTTTCTTTATAGTCTTAAGTTCTATCTTGAGCTTTTCTTGATTGTCCGAAGTTCTATCTTTAGCTTTTATGTATCCTCTAAAATTCTATCTTTAGATTTTCTTGATTGTTCGAAGTTCTATTTTTAGCTTTTATCATTTGTCTGAGGTTCTATCTTTAGCTTTTCTCAATTGTCTGAAGTTTTATCCATCCTCCTCCTCCTCCTCCTCCTCCCATCCTCCTCCTCCTCCTCCTCCATTTAGTGACTCTTGTCAGACATAGATCTTACCCAAGATTTGCCAGACCTCTCTATCTTCAGTTATCGCAGAGCCCGTACTTTCTGAATCTGTCTAGCCCATCACGCCATCTTAGTTTCTGTCAGCCACAATTTTGCGTTTGATTTCTGGGGATCCACAGTGTAAGTCGTAATGTCAAGCAGTTGTCTGGCATTCTTTCTACATTTCCAGCCCATTGCCATTTGAGTTTTCTAATCATTTCTGTGATATCTCAGACACCAGTCTTTTCTCTAATATACTGCTTACACAAAACAGCAAATGAAAAAAAAAAACACGATTGTTTACATTATCTACACATGAAAAAATAGCTGTAATGGAAGAAATATTCTAATACACAAAAAAGATCCAATGATGTCATTGCATAGTTTGATTGGGCTTCTGAAAAGACAACAGTGTTTCTCCTATTGGGCGCCAATATAAAAAAGTTGATCCAACCCCAGAACAACCAATATAGAGCTGTACATGGGAAAGTATGGTGAAGTTGGGGAAAGGCCAGCGATCTTGAGAGATTGTCCTTGTGCCTTGTTGCAATCCCAACAAATTACCTCAGGTGACCTCTAGTGACCTCCAGCATCAACTTCACATTGCCTATAACTTTCGCTGTATAAAGATGTACTCCTATGTAAAATTCCTTGATACTTACATTGTTAGCAGCAACTTGGAAAATTCACTTCTAAATACTTTGGACATAAAAGAATCTACCGGTATGCAACATTTTAGTTCCATAGTTGCAACATTGTGGGTAACAACTTGGCTAGAAAATTAGCTAGAAATTACCCAAAATGGTCTCAGGTGACCTCAAATGACTTCTGAGGTCAATCTTGCATTGCCTATGACCTTTGCCAAGAAGAGAACCACCGCTATGCCAAATTTCAGTTACATCGGTGCGTAATTATTGCCAAAAAATAGGAAAAAATAAAACACCTCCCCCCAACCGCTTTTTGTTTTCAAGGGCGTTCACTGGGAAACCCAGCCTGCTACACTGTCAGGTCAATACACTGGGGGGTAGCAGACCACTATAGTCAGCGCACATCTGCTTCGGAGCATCTGGGATCTCTGCTTAAAGCTACAGGCAACCGTATTGCAGACAGCAATATTATCCGAAGGTTCTGCGCTTAAAGTTGTGGCCAGCTGCACTATCTCGATTTTCCTTCAAAGGGGCTATAGATCTCTATAACCAGCATCTACCAACTGCAGATTATTCACACCCTGTGGTCCAATCACAGGCAAGCCCTAATGTCAGAATACTCCCGCAAAGGGCGGAAAGCGTACATCTGCTAGGAGAAGGACACTCCAGTCAAACCTACGACCTTGGAATCCTGCTCCTATCCACGCCACCTCGGTGCCATCTTGATTCAAAAAGTGGGGTTGGCCCTGGGCAGACAGGCAGGCCTCATCTGGAAAATCCATTGCTTAGGCTGGAGGGAAAATCCTCGCATAGGCCCGCCGCCCATGGTCCTACAGCTGTTACAATCTCTCCCAACAATCTTCGTTCGCTAAGCCAAGCCATTCATTCATATATATATATATATATATATATATATATGTGGGGGGGGGTGTTGGAAGACATAATGCATTTGGTAAAAGTATCTACCCCTGCTTCGTCACGCTAGTCCAATGAGCCTACTCAACTACTTATACAAACTCTTTTCAGAAGTGATCACCAACCAGATCACCCGAATGCTAGATGAAAAACAGCTGCTGGCTCCCGTAAAGGTTACTCAACTATAGACCGTCACCATTCAATAAATCAACTAAAAGAGAAAGCAGCAGAACATAAAATGCCACTCGCTGTAACATTTGTTGACTTTAAAAAGGCCTTCGAATTATACAACAAGGCTTAGACTACGTATATGTCAGAGTATTGCAACATATCTACCGACACAGCAGTTCCTTCATCAGGATACATAAAGACTGAGTCTTTTTAACTATGAAAAGAAATGAGACAAGGCGTTATCAGCTCATCTAAATTCTTCACAGCCTGCCTTGAGATGATCTTCTGGAACCTAGACCAGTAACCTCAGATTCGCTGACGAAATCGTCTCCTTTGCTGAGAACCTCTATGATCTCCAAATAATGCTAGACGTAACTAAATAAAGACAGCGAGAAAGTTGGCCTCCATATGAAATTCAGCAAAACAAATGTCATGTATATCAAGCAATAGGACACAACGATCGGTATCGAGAACGTACAGCTGGAAAAAGTAGACCACCACATCTACTTAAGACAACGAATCTCCATGCAATCCTCAAAAAAAAAAAAGAATTCAAGCGGAGAATCACACCATGTTGGCAAGCTTCTGGTAGAGCGGACTCTACTTTCAAAAACAAGAAAATTCCACTAGTCCTAAAAAGAATGGTCTAAAACCAATGCAAGCTGAAACATGGAACCTAACCAAAAATTTGCCCTCCAAACTCAGAACTATTAACGCGCACATGAGATAATCAAGCTCAACCTCGCACGGAGAGATTAGAAGACAACGCAGTATATCAGAAAAAAGACAGGAGTCCGAGATATCATAAAAGCCATCAGAAAACCCAAATGGCAATGGGCTGGACATGTTGAAAGAATATTAGACAAACTCTGGACATCATGACCCACAACATAGATCGCCAGAGATCATATACGAAACTAAGTAAGACGGCGTGACAAGCTAGACAAATCCAGAAAGTACTGACGTTACAACGTCCAAGATAGAGTGGTCTGGCGAATCTTGTGGAAAGTCTATATCCAACGATGGACGCTAAAAGACTGATGATTATTATTTCAAAGCTGGTAATAATGTGAATAAATATTTACTTCTTATCAATTTCATCTAAGGTTTTCTTCAAAAGGAACTAAACTTGTCTTTTCTCAGCAAAATATAAATTTCATCATACTTTCCTTATTTATAACAGGCAAAGAAACACGGGAACAAATAGAAAAAAGTCGTACTTCATTATGTAGATAGATAAGAGTTCAAACAATTACCAGAATTCACAACTGTCATTTAATACTTGATGAGGGCGTTGCCCCTTGCAGAGGTGGAGTCAGGTCAAATTTAGGGGCGAGGTAGGGCAGGTAGTGTTGCCAATTCAAAAAAAGTTTTCTGCTGAATCAACCTCGAAAGAGCGTAAAAAGTTACTTAGAACATTGTTAGCCATTCATCAAAAATGACTAGATTAGTCTTTTGAAATGGCTAAAAATAACAAAATTATGAAAGAAATGGCTTAAAATATGTTAAAATGGCGCTAAAAATGACATTAAATTGGCGCTAAAAATGGCACTGTTCGTTGGATTTTTTAGCTGCCAAAAAAGAAATGCACTAAATTTAGTGCGAAAAACACTAAATTGGCAACACTAGTTTGCAACATATGTATCCAAGTTTTGTCAAAATGTAACCTTCTGGTTAAGTTTCATGATTTTCAATAAATGTCATATCTTTTTCTGTCTTCCTGTCGGACAAGCCTCACTGTACCCCCACGGACCGTTTTCTCTTCATTTCCAATATAATTACGAAAGTCGGTCTTGAAGGAGTTGACAAATTTATGTTTAATTTGCTTTCGTCATCACAGTGTTATAAAAATATTAACCTGTAAGTCTATCCTTCAAAAATTCGTAATTTCATCTGCCAACAAAGTTGGAAAGGTATATGTATTCAATTATGTCCGTCTTTCCGTATATCTTTCTGTTCACTCCATGTACCAGAGTACTCCTGGGGACTTGAAGAATAGATAGATAGATAGATAGATAGATAGATAGATATAACAAAATTATTTTTGATTTCTGATTGATTGGTAATTTAGAAAATTAAAAATGGTCTGATTGTGTTTACATCGATAGATAGAACAAGCGTGAAGGATCATATTGCATCCGTGGATAGGTGTAACTCGATATAGCATCACGCGGATAGTGTATATGATTTGTTGATGACGTGTGTTAAATTACAAACAGTATGACAAAAGGTTTAGTGAGCGAAATATGTACTTATAGAGTGTATCAATAAAACAAAAGATAGAGCCAAAAGGGTACGAAGAGCTGGAATAGCATCGAACGGACTTCCTCCGCTTGGAGTCTCTCTCTCTCTCTCTCTCTCTCTCTCTCTCTCTCTCTCTCTCTCTCTCTCTCTCTCTCTCTCTCTCTCTCTCTCTGCCTTTCTCTGTCTGTCTGTCTCTCTCAATAAATTGCAACCAAATGATCAAAGAAAAGGAAGAACATGACGGAAAAACAATCAGCTAAACCACTTAAGTACAACGACAACGAACAGAAAAAATTAACTATTCATTCTACATTGAGGATCAGTTATCTCAGGGGCAGCACCTTCCCATAGCACTGGAAGAGGGAGTCGCTTGTTTCCCTGATTGTCTTCGTCAAGCTATTCGTGGGGACTGGGCAATTCATGTCCTTGTCCACACTGACACGTGTGACGATATGGACCTCCACGTTATACTGACTTTGTGTCACATTCCGCCTTTGGACGTCGGTATTTGAAAATTAGAACCTTATAGTAAGTATAGGATAATGGTGCTGTACAATTGTTTTATGTAACCTCAACCTAACGTACCGATATAATAAGATGGTATTATCATTCGTTGGTAACAGGGTTGCCCCTAAGGTATACTCAAAAATATGATCTTACCCCCCACCCACAGGAAACATATCCATTTGACCACCCTGGAAACGTGACAGTGGACGCACACGTAGGGAGGTGGATAAATACTAACATTGCCCAGAAATAAATGTCGTTTAGGAACTGTGAGTAATGTAGAAGTAAAAACTGGTAAAACAGGATTTAATCAAACTCACTTTTTCTTCGTTCCAATTGTACTCAGGTGAGTGACAATGGTTAATTAGCCTGTGCCAACCCTTTCTGTAAGCTCATCTTATCTTGTGCGAGGTTTATTCTCAGTGGCATTCCTATATGCATTGTCATCCAAAGTTGACTTTCTGATTAGGACGTTTTGTTCTTCAAAACCTTTATTGATGATTCATTGTCAGTCTGAAATTAAGCTTATCAAATACACTTGTCCCCCTTATCCACGATTCCGCTTCCTGCAGTTTTACTTTCCGCGGTTTCAGATACCAGCAGTCAACCTCAGAAATTAACAATTTATAGGTTATACTTAATGATAATCCAATATGCAAGAGAAGCGATTCCGGCAATTCATATATGCCAAAAAGAAACCGTTAAGTACTCCCTTAGATGGAAAACTTTTCGATTTAATAAGGAAAGAAGAAAAAAAAAGATCGTATGTTGAGGTTAGTAAGAGGTTGGTTTAGAACGAATCTTTTCCCCGAAACATATATTTCATTACAGTATATAAGGAACTGTCGAAAAAAAAAAAAACTGTCGCCCAAACTGTTAACATAGGTTTCTTCAGTTTTCGGGTTGGTCTGGCTAAGTATGAATGTATGAACGGATAGAGGTATCATGCAAACAGACCGCTAGAGGGCTGAAATTTTTAACGTTTACTCCTTATTATATTTGGGGAAAAAAATTTACTTGTTTTTTGTTTTTTTTAATTCTGCCAATTAATAAATTCTTAGTGAGGGGTTTAATTTCCACTGTAAGTTCATGCTAAATCAATCCATTGGATTTTGTGAGGCAGCATTCACGCTTGTTTTGTTATTGTTTTGTTTTTTTTGTGTTTTTTTTTAATTCAGACACTTTAGTAATAATTGTCCAACAAAAGGTATGTATTTTACAATTTTTTTAAAATTCTAAATTCGGAAATTTTTTTTTTCGACCTTCGACATTGAATTGTACTGAAAGACGTTCGTCACGTGACGGTTTCTATTGAGTGAATAACCAGACCTGTTCTCATTGGCATTCCTTAATGCATTGTCATCGGTAGTTGACTTTCTCAATAAGACATTTCGCTCTTCAAAACTCGTATAGATAATCCATTGCCAGACTCAAACTGGGCTTTATAGATACAGTGGTCTCCCTTATCTGCGGTCTTGCTTTTCTTTGTTCCTGTTGCACACGGTGAAGCCCAGAAATGAGCAATCCATAAGTTTTACTGAACAATAATTGCCAAATACATTATGAATGAGTCTTGCTGCTTCAGGCTCAAATTCCACTCCTACAGCAGAGAGACTAAAAAGGATTTTAAAAAATGCTTTTAAGAGGGTGCCTAATAGAGTACTGATGTCAGTTTTGGATTAAATAACGGTACGACCACGAGCGCTGGAACAAACTAAAAAGAAACCAATCAACCGAACAAACACATAATATACACTCATTAAAAAACGGATAGAACCCTTTGGTGGTTACGGTTGAACACTCGTCTGAATAATAATTCACGGATTAATGACAATGTTTTATCTCAAAATGACATCAAATAAATGTGAAATTGGAAATATTACAAACGTTTCGCCACGGGGAGTTATTGAGCATCCAGGTGATTAAATTGTTAGAATTCCAGACACTTCTAGAAGTTATTATTTTGAAACTGCCAACATTTTCCAATAATGGGCTATTATTCTCAATGTGTGCCACATGGTTCCCTTGGGGGCACTAATACATCTGAAAGAGGTCATGGACTGAAATTGATGATAAAGTAGGGCATGTCCGTTCAAAAAGTGCATGTTTTGAAGGGGCCGGACTTTGTGTTGTGTGAAAAGCCTACCATAATTGACACATAAAATAATTTTACATCTGTCGTACGAAACTGAGAAAAACAGAAGAATTTGTTTATGATGTCGTTAATAGCATCAATCAAAACAGAAATTTAAAAAAACCGTTACGCCATCCAATTATGATTTAATTTAATGTAGTTCTACAGAAAACTTCGGCAAAAAACGACACACACGCACGCACGCTCTCTCTCTCTCTCTCTCTCTCTCTCTCTCTCTCTCTCTCCCTCTCTCTCTCCACAAAGCTATAATCATCTGAATTTTTTTTTCCTAGTCTAGCACCCAATTCATGTCGAGAACTGCTGACCCAATTGACTTCAAACTTGACACTGCAGTGTCCAGTGCACGGACCAACATATCTGGTAAATATCAACTCCGTACAATGGCCAGTTGTCGAGTTATTTCGGTGCACGAACACACACACACACAAATTATATTTATATCAATTTCTGTCTATCTGTTCGTGATTGTCCAAATTTTCCCATGAGAAGTTTATGATCTTCTAAACCATATGTAATTTGAAGTGATATAAAAAAAAGTCTCAGATTCATTCGAAAGTTTTAGTGTAAAATGTGAGTTGGTTTCGCCTCTTTCGTAAAAGCGAAAAATTGGCGAAAAACTAACCCTTGGAGAGCGAAGGATACCTGTGTCTAAAACTTTTGGAAGAATAAATGCGTTTATTTAAGACCAGTTTAGTTTGAAAGCAGTAATGATCACAACAAACTATTAACAACAAGACACAAAAAATGCAGACTTGAAAAAATTAGACTAATATTTCTACCAAAGACAACGAATCTCTATGAAAACCTCAAAAGAAGAAGAAATCAAGCGAGGAATCACTTTAGGATGGCTTCTTTCAGTAGAGCAAGCTCAACCTTTAAGAACAAGAAAATCCCATCAGTTTCACAAAGAAGGGTCTACAGCCAATGCATCCTCCCGATAGTCACCTATGGAGCTAAAACATAGAACATGGCCAGAGGATTGACCCGAAAACTGAGAGCTATGCAACGTGCACATGAGAGAATCATGCTCCCCAGAGATCATATACGAAACTATGGCCGGCAAAATATAAGATGACATGAAGAAATATACAAGTTCAGAAATATTGGCTTAGCAACGCCCATGATGGAGAAGTCTGGCGAATCCTGTCAAACGACGGACGCTGAAAGGCTGCTGCTGATGATCATCATCATTTTTAATCTTCGCTTAATCCAGCAACAGACCACAACAGTTGGCTTCCCAGGAGTGCCAATAAGATTTTAAGGAATCCCCCAGATCAGGCTCGCAAAAAACAGACTGTAAAGAACAAAAAACGATATAAAAATATCAAGTTCAAATGGGAAAATAATTGTTTTGAGCAACCGTAGCTATAAAAGATAGCGAGGGGTTTTATCCTTTTTATATGTGCGTGTGTCTATCTTTATATTTGTTTGCGTGTTCTAGCGTTTCTGATCATGTCGTTCTGTTTACAGACTTAAAAAATGACATCGGTGCTCCACAAGACCACTTCTAAAATTGTTTTCTTTATTTGAAAAATATGAGAAGCTTTTATGACCTTTTAGGGGCCTTATTTAGACGAGTTCATTTAATAATAATGTAGATTCTCCTGGACGTAGATATTTCTAAATATTTTCTTATTCTAGATTTTTTGTTTCCCGCAGAAAACGCCTGTGATGTCATAAATAGAATTTATTCTGACCATATTTATTCTTCGATGGAATTTTTTTTACATTACTTCAAAATTTGACGCAGCGTTTGTTCAATTATTGACCGTTATGGCAAATTTTACTTACTTTCATACGTAGGTCACAATAATTACTCCTCTTCTTCTCCAATTCCTCTTGAAAGAGTAAACGATTTTTATTATTGACACGGATAAAATTAACTTTTACACAAGTTTGGCGTCTTTTTTTAGTCATGTGTCAATTTCCTGTTGACATTTTTCTCAGTGCGTTTATAACCAGTACTACGAGATTCAACGTTTAATTGATGACTAATATATAAACAGCTTGTTTTAAGAATTTCAAGAAGTTACTTCGAGCACATTTGTATATATGTATGAATCATTTTTAAGAATTCATTTATTTGGGTTATGAAAAAACTCAGATTATGAACTGAGTAAAAAAATCCAGAAACTCAGATTGTTGGTGAAAACCCCAGATCTAGGGCAAAAACCTAAGAATTGGCAGCCCTGGGGTTACCCAATAAGAATCCAACTCATTACACTCGCGAATTAGTGAGCGAGGCGAGCTCGTTAACCGTCGCCTTTTCTTTGTAGCCTGACAGTACATATTTATACAGTAAACAGTAAGTTTAAATTCAGACGGTACATATTTACTTAGTCTAAACGATAGTCGCCAAACAACCAGTTATTGTAACTATTTACTGAACGTAATTGAGTGTGTCACGAAATACCCCAAAGAGGATCGAACTTACTGAAACTCGGAAAAAAACCCAAAGAACAGATCTCCACACACACACACACACGCACACACACACATACACACCTGAAGTTCAAAGCCGGATAGAATCACCCCAAAACCAAAAGATGTCAGTGATTGGTAACTGTGTAATTGTTTTTACTTGGTCTCATATTCTAAATTGGGGAAACCAGGACACAGTGGGTTATGGGGTACAGTTAATCATTATGAGTTTTTACAAATGGGAATACACAACGGGATGACTACTACAGTGTTTCCCAAAAGTTTAAGACCATTCTGCATTTGCTTGGCTTTCATGGCTTTCGCCAACTTTGGTTTACAAGCGGGTTTAAATGGTTTCAATCCAAATCCTTGCTCAAACCGTGCAAAACAGTCATTCTATTCACGTTTGTGCCTTTTGCCAACAAAGCAGCCCGTAATTTTTTAATCGGACTGGTTGGAGAACGCACAGCAATTCTTTTCGTCAAATGATCATCTCTTCTGCTTGTTTTCGTAGGAAGACCTCTTCTCTTGTCACCATAATTTTTAAAAATTTACAATTGTAGTTTTGCTAACATCATGTTTTGCAATAATTTTGTCTTCTGAAAAATCTTCGTAGTGTAATGTTAACTATTTGGTTGCGCTAGATCGAGCTGAGAGGGTTTTTCTCCCCATTTTATCAGTTACAAAATGACCGCTTATATCTACGAAATTGACTATCCAAAAGACAAAAACAAAATGAATAATGCCTGGCTGGTCCAGAGGAAAAGGCTGAGGCAATCTGATGCAATAATTACGTACGACAACTGCTTTTTTTTTTCATTTTGACGCACCCAAAAATTAAGAAATGGATATCACGACTCACAATGTGGATCCCCCGAGATCATATGCAGAACCGTGGCCGACAGAAAGTAAGATGGGGTGACGAGTTAGATAAATTCAGAAAGTTCTGGCTCCGCGATTCCTACGACAGAGAGGTCTGGCAAATCTTGGGTAAGGTCTATGTCCAACGACGGACACTAACAAGCTGCTGCTGCTGCCGGTGATGATTATTCGACATTTAATCTAATTCTTTGAAGCTTTTCAGCTTTTTTAAAGACTATTTCTTATATACGACAACCCACTTTTATTCTTCGAAGCGCTACACCAATGAATTTACATGCTCGTTAAACATCGCTTTACGGTGGGTGCATAACAGCCATTCGGTACAAAGGAAGTAAATATTCACCCAGCTTAACATAGAATGACACAAGACAATAAATTTAGGGCATCTAATTGGACTTACTAGCTCGTTAACCAATCCTCCTCGATACAAAGCCACGTGTGTGGGCCATGCGAGGCACATAATTAATATCGAACTTATTAGAGTAATAATCATTAGTGATCATCGCCAGACGCCCTAATTATCAACGAAGTTTAACTAACCATCGCACTGTAGTATACACTTTAATAGTTGTTCACAAAGCATTGCTTAGCGTGGCAGATACTCGCAAGTGTGAGGTACCCAATGAGTATCGAAGCACTACAGCAGTGATAGTGTCTGGACGACTGACCTACTAACCATTGGTTTACTACTTAGTCTGATCCAAAAACTATTACAGAGAGGCAGTTAGCGAGTATGGAACTTGCTAAACTGCAGAATTAGTCTGGACGTGTTTATTGTTTGTGTCCGAAATTGGCGGTTACCAACCGGAATTTAACTTGCCTCCGCCTTTGGACAAGACTAAAGTTGGGTGATCGGGACCCGTTCTGCAGTCAGCATCCCCCCTTATTGCACTAAGCGAGCAGGGTCAGGGATACACCCTGATGTCTGCTGCAATGGCTGAGGAAACAAGGTAGTTTCTGAATGACCGTCAATGAAACTTGATCTAGGATCTTGCACCGTATTGTGTGGGTATACAGATCTTCTCAACCTCTAAAAGATGATTATGTATTTTGTTATTACGGGGATGGAGTTCAGGTTGTTCCACATAGAATGATTTGAAAAATGCTGAAAGTAATAATGTTAAAAGGACAATATTTACTAATAGGCTTGCGTTTTGTTTTACAGATTCAGTGTAAATAGACAGGATTCGTTGATATTGCAGTTTAACAGCAACCATATCTATACAAGAACTGAGACTAATTTTAATGTGGAAAAATTACTGACGGCAACGACCATCGACCCACGTACAATAAATCGAACATTCCATGGATATTTAAGACATCAGCGGCGACCATATCACGTCATTTCAATGCAATAGGAAATGTTAAAAAGTTGGAAAAAATGGGCGCCATAGGAATTGTATTAAACGCTCTATGATAGTTGAAATTCCAACCTTCTCAACTGACTGTATCTAAGCTTTGGGATATGAAGTCTTGCAGCGCCCTCCATGTTTATCTAACATTTCCCCAACAGAATATCATCTTTTCAAGCATTTTGAACTCAACGTCTGTCAAGAAAGATTCAATAATAGAGAAGCCATAATTCGTGTTTTTACTGAATTTGTGACCTCTAAACCTATATGATTTTATAGATTTGGCACATTATCATTAGATGATCAATGGAAGAGGCGTATTGCTTCAAAGGGATTATATTTTGGTTAAATATTTGGTTTGTGTTTATGTACCTTTCGTATCTATGTATCATTTGGGATAATCAAAATATACTTCTTCGTATTTGTGTCGATGGTAGTCGTCCGTGGCAACACGTTCTCCATAGTGACAGCGGGAACAGAAAGAGTGGTCCGTTATAGAGAAATTGAATATTTCATTAAATACTTACCTTTTTTCGTTTATATCATCTTTCATCTTACTATTTAAAAATGACATTTTTGATTTAATGCTTTAATACAGCGATGGCGAAGCTTCTTAGCACGGGGGATCGGATTTTTTTATTTTTTTAATAATCCCGTGTGACTTACCCGTATTTCAGTTTTAGTTAAACGCTTATAGATCAGCAGAGTATTTTTCCCTAGTACATTTATAGAACTGCGAGTTTTATAAAAAAAAAAAAACACACAACAACTTGAAATTCCAAAATATACTCATAAAACTAGGATATTGAAATTAAATCGAAAAAAAAACTTTTTTTCCCAAAGCCCATCGCGTGTCAACCAAAAACCTGCAAGGTTTTACTGCTGACAGGCGTGTCATGGATTCTCCATCATTGCCCTGATAAATGCTCTTAACCCTTGCTCTACGTTAGGCGCCAAACAGCCAGTCATTAGAGAAACTGTATGATTCAGCAGGTGCCTACTTGCTTCTACTTTATATAGTGTTTCAATCAGAGTCAACTGGTAGATATTTTTGTAGGCCAGTTGCCGTCCAGGTTGAAAAATCGATGATAAAAAAAGCAAATTAGACTTGGTGAACACGACCCAAGGTAAGTGGATCAGCAACAGTATTAACCCTCTTAGTGTCTCCGAAATACAAGCCAATAAGAATTTAGTGGTAATTTCAAAATTAATTAACCTGTCGAGGTTATTAGTTAATAATAGTTATTAATCACTCACGATTATTAATAAACCCTGATAAGTTCAACGTATATATATATATATATTTTGTATTCCAAGGTCGTTGCACTAATTGGCCTCATAAAATAGATTGTAAAAATGTACGGAGAATTAACTACTTATACAATAAATGGTGTGATTTTTTTCCTGTTTCTAACAATAGACTCTTCCATCTAAAGGTAACTGTTTTGCTGATGAAAAGTATCCGCCACTCGCCATTTGAAATTATGGACTCTTCCACTGAAACGAATTCACTATTTTTGTTTTCTTGACAAATCATCTCATGGAAATTCAAATATATTCATAATTTTTTCGCAGGGGTTAACTACTGACGAATAATTCCAGAAAATTTGGCGGTACACGTTACATTGATTATATGGCACAAAACCCATTTTTTCGTTGTTTTTTTTCTTTTTCTTTGTCCAAGGAACGGAAATTATTTTCCATGCAATGAATGAAGAAATATACTCACCTATATAATGTGCCACGTGACGGACTATATTTTCTGTCTTCAGCACTTTTCAAGGGAGATAACTATTACAAACTAATGTAGAGGGTTTTTTTTAGATATTTTTTTAGTAATGCAAAAAAAAAAACCCTAGGTTCATTGAGGTAGAACTTGAACAAGGACATGCAGAATAATACAATGTTCTTGATATTTTCAAGTACACTGCAATCGCAAAATTATTCAAATACTGCCGTCATCTTTTTTTTTTGACCGCACAAGTAAACTAGTCTATCATAATACGTCAAAATGTGTTGGCATTTTATTCTCATCGAATCAGGCACCTGCCGTAGAGCTATAGTTAACTATGTTGAGTTGTTGTGCCTCTTTTGGGGTTTTGTCGGTGATGTGTCGGAATTAGGACGGTCATTAAAAGTCTGCAAGTTATTTGAAGGCCTTGACTGAGGAGTCTTCGGGAGATGCCTTCTGCGAGAGATGCATTGTGTTCATTAAAAATCTTCAGTTTAATTCTAAGGGTATAAATACAAACGGGAGAAAAAAGAACTGTGGGCGAAAACGTTGCAAAGCATGGTTGATCGCTTCTGGAATAAGAGTTTGACGAATAAACAATATCGTTTTATCGGCTATAGGAAATCATAACTTTGAAATACAAATAGTTGATCTTGAAAAGTCAAAGTTAAGCGTTGGGTACGTAATGGGGGATCAAAATGATGACACTTCAGATTTTGTTGGTGAGTTGGCGGCTCGCATAGTGCCCGATCAGTCCTTGTTCACGTACGTATGCGACACCGACAATGTGTCTCTCCCACCCTGTGGGCTGGGATGTTCTTCTATTATTATCATTCTTTCCTATAACCGAGGCTAAAATAATCGTTATAAAAAAATCGTTTGAAAGAAATTATCGGGAACGGATCTTCTGCCTCTGATGATCTGGTCTCTTCTTTTAGACATCAGCTTAAAATAAAGCCCTGATGTGACAGGAAAAAGACTGAAACCAGGTGATTTGATCACAAGGTGGGTTCATGCAGGGAGCTTGGTGTGCATGTTAGGCGTTCAGTTCGAGTACGTATTCGAATAATCATGTGTCATGGGGTGGTAAACTTTCCTCTTAAAACCACCCTAATGCTTGCTAATTAATAAATATTGCATTCCATAGGATATACCACAACTACTCCGGTGGCTATCTCTGCCGTCGGGCACTGAGAACCCTTACTACGCCACTTGATATAAGCATTGGCTGCGTACTAACGGCCATAGCTCGATGGTTTGAGAGTTGTGAGAAAAAGCAATGGATACAAAATGAAAAAATTCGAAGATTTTTGCTTTTGCTCGGAAAGATGGAAATTGGAAATAGCATAGGTGATTGATCCTTCGCTTTTAGCCATTTCGGCTTACCAAAGCTTTCAGGGGGACACTCCATCTCCGCCCCTAGGTCTGAAGCGAGGGTTCTAATCCTACCTCGTGGTACTGGATCGGACTATTGGGTAGTCCATAGCCACACTAAAGATACAACGAAACACCTGTCTGTGGATGACTCAATGTATTACAAATTGCGTTATATTATATAGAAACTTATTAGAAAAATGATCTCCCGTCGTTACATGACACCATTGTTTCTATGTGATATATATCATTATTATTATTATTATTATTATTATTATCATTATTATTATTATTATTAGTAGTAGTAGTTTACTTACTTACTTACGCACAATTCCCCATCCACCAGAGATGGAAGAGCATTGATATATAGCTTATAATGAACGCGTTTCCCTACTTAAAGAGTGCTCAACCCTGAAGAGGGGAGCGTTAATTATATATATATATATATATATACGCACAAACATACAGACACACACAGACACACAGACACACACACACACACACACACACATATATATGTATATATATATATAAGTACCCCCACTTTACGAAAGTTTGCATTACGCCACTTCGCTTTTTCAGAAAACCCAAAGCTGTAACAGCTTTGAACTATGTTTATGAGCACTTGTACTTTATCTCCATTTATTTTGTGTCCATTGCAAAATGTTCATAAGATATCAGAAGTGCCCAAGAGAGCTCATAAGTTATTACCACTACTAAGTACTACTATAGAGCGATAATATGTTACGTTGAGCGTGAAACTAAAAGGGAAGAAGGTTCTTTTGGGGTGTCTGGGGACACTGAAAAACATCCATACACATAAATAGTAATGGATTCATCTCTTTATGCCATTTCGGCTCACGAAATGTTTCATAGAATCACTCTACTTTAAGATAAGGGGGGAAACACAACATTTAAATTCTATACATATACTTTTTTTCGATTGGAGGGACTTTGGAATAACTTCCATATCTCAAGAAACCCCTGCATAGAAATATTACATGAATAGCTAAAGGGATACTATTGTGTTCAAAGAATCAGTATTCTACAATTTTTGTCTAAAAGTAATTATGAGTATTCTGCCATGTTACAGAAGATAGTCTTCCGCATATTTGATGAACATTCAAAGATACGCTATTTTTTCAATCCTCTTTCACCCCAAAAGCATTCAATATAGAATGTATATATTAAAATATATTAGTTAGGTGTAATTTTCCTTGAGAAATATTGATAAGCTTAGCTTACCCTTCATAAAATTAATGTTGTTCATAAACTTTGTATACTTCTTTAAAAAAAAGTAGAGATCAAATTTTTTTCGTTCAAAACGGTGAAATTTGTAGAACTGGCGCTTTTCAGATGGTGAAAAATTTGGTCCTTCCAGTTTCAAATGTTATCAAGGCTGGGGCCTATACATGTTAGATAAAAGAATTCAGATGAAGAAAAGGAAAGATTTTTTTTCACACGTATTGAATTTTTGCAGAACCCCTAACAACCGCCCGCGAAACCCAAGTGTTTCGCAGGGACCCTGGTTGAGAAAGGCTGCCTTTTAACGGGTCTTGTGTATTAACAATCGTTGTGAATAAATATCGTTAACTTTTGAGGAAAACGTAGTATAGATTCATGAACGTGAGCAAAATGAAGAAAACGTATATCCACAAATACTACAATAAACGAAATAAATACATTCTACTTTTTTTTTATCTCGCAATTGGAACCTTCGTTAACAAAGGAAGGTAAAATAGTTTTTTATGCAGTTAAGTTATTTTAATTATTGAAAGAAATATACGTGCATTTGGCCTGGTCATAAGTTATGCACATAAATTCTCAAAATGTTTAAAGTTTAGTTGCAACCATAATTTTCTTTAATGAAAATTCCATTAAACTTCTTAAATAATGATCACTGATCAAACTGTTTGAGTTTGACAGTGTTTATAAGATAACCAGCCTTATAATCACAAGCGGTGATGAATTAATTTCAGATGATATTGCAATTATTCAAAATTTTCACTTTAGTTCTAAGTTTTGTAGTGCATTGTATACCGACACAGCAAGCATTCTTTGAAATGAATTGGAAATTCATTTTGTTTAGAAATGCATTGCAAATTGAATATTATGGAAATGCAAATCTACAATTATTTATCAGACAAATACATCAAAACTTGTATTCGCTTTATTGATAGCATATGTAGTGACGAAGCAAATGCTAAAAGCTTTTATAGAAAGGAAAATTGTTTTACAAAAAAAAATTCAATGCGATCATCTGTAAAACGAATACGTTACAACTCTCATCTCTTCTAATGTTACAGCAAAATTTCGTCGTAGGAAGAAAAATGACAACAGTTACAGTTTTATTTTAATGCCGACTGCATTTGAATTCGATATACATCGGGAAAGCTTTTATTTTATTTTTGGTAATCTTTGCTTTGACGTAGATAGAGTTATGGTAGTGTTTAACAAACATAAAATGCCTTCAAAGTCATACATAGGTTCAAAATAGTATTGATGAACTAAAAAATATTATTGAACAACATATTCATCAGAAATAAACGCTATAATGAAATTAAACTCACATCTTCATCAGATTAAACACCATGAACTCGTCAGTCTGGCATGTCGGATGTACTGTTTCAATCGTACCTTGACGAATTCATGTTGTGCAATCTGATAAAGACATACGTTTAATTTATTTCTTGCGTTAATTTCTGATGATTATGTTGTTTCATCATAGTACTTTTCAATTAAAGAAAAGTATGTTTCAGGTCCAACGTATGACTTCTGGAAACACCACCATAGGTTTCTGTACGTTAAGGCAAAGATTACCTTATTTTTTTTTTATCGCAGCTCATCAACTTTATAGTTAATTTTCTTTTTCTGGTGGTATGCTAAAGATTGGATGATTAAACACAATCTTTTTTCAATTTTGAACTAAAATTTGTTCAAGGCAGTTTCGGCAATCTGTTTGCTCCGTATTGAAAACCGGCAAATAAATAGATTGTTAATGATCTGTTATAAGGGCAAGTGGTAATGACAGAATAGAGCTATTATATGTATATGATAAACATTTACAATTCAAATATATTGTAAATGAAAGAAAAAGCGATCGTCGGTGGTCAGGAAATTAGGCAAGCGATACAGACAGAAAAGTGCTATTATATAAATGATAGATAAACATTTGCTACAGTAACGCATTGCAAATGACGGAAGAGGTATTGCTAGTGGTCAGGAATCAATGCAAGTGTTACTAACAGAATAGAGTTATTAACATTTACGACAAAAAAAAGTATTGCAAGAAAGGAAAATATATTTCCAGTGGTCGAGAATCGATGCATGTGTTACTGATAGAATAGGGCTATTATATACATAATACTGATGTAGAAATTGAACTGGTTGAAATCATATATTTCAATAGAAACAGCCAAAGTTTAATTTAAACACAGCAGAAGTTTTCTTTCATAGTATTTTAAGAATACTGATTACAACACACTACTAACAACCAGTTATTATACAGACGTGTGTTATCTTGTGTTAAGGACCTACCTACTTCAACTTAATATAGAGTTTCAATTAGAGTTTGCTAGTAGATGATTAGTAGTTAACATGTAGATGATAATCTAATACTATTTAATAATGGTCATTGTTTCATAAGGAGCGTCTGCTTGTGGCACCAAGGTCTTACACTTTAAATGTTGGAAATCATAGCTGTGATTCCAGGGGCGTTATCAAATGGCTTGTAGCAAAACTCTACTCTATCTAGGAACGAGACTAAGTGTCAAGTCTAGAGAGTCGTAGTACTTTTTATTTGGTTGCTGCTCATGAAGTGTATTTTTCTTTTTTTTTACATCGTACAGAATTTTTATATATTTTGCGAGTCGTCATTCGTTGTCATAAACAAAAATGAGGATATGGGTACGCGAACACTTGAAAACAAAATAGCTGTTCTGCTGTATGTGTGACTGTTGTTAATTTAACGGAAATACAAACACAAATAAGTGTCCTGCTGATAGTATAACAAGAACTACTACTGATGCTGATGTGTAAATTTCGTTTTTACTCAACGTGAAAACAAGAATTTTTTGTTAACAATATATTGCGTTGACCCTTCAAATAAATAAAGTGTAAATATACTAACACAACTTTAGATATGCTGTAAGCAAAATAACGAACGTTTACTAGTAATTGTAAAATTGAGAAGATTTACTAATTTAATAATATTTTTTTGCAGATTCAATGTAAACAGAGAAGTAATTCGTTATATGAACCCTCAATAGCAATGGTGTCGACCAAAAAAAGTTAGCCTAATTTCCAAAAAGATGTCAAATTAAGACATAATACTGCTCAAGCAACAGATAACATCAACAAAGCATTTGGAGTGAACACTATTACAGTGCGAACTGTTTAGAGTTGGTTCAGTATGTTTAGGTGTGGAAATATGGATACCGAAGATAAACCTCGAGGGAGACCTAAACTTGTTTTTAATAATGATGAATTATCGACAGCAGTGACCAACGACTCTGGACAGACGGTTCGAGCGGTTTCTGGATACTTTAGAACTTCAGTATCGATCATATCACGTCATCTCAGGGCAATAGGAGAGGTTGAACAGTTGGGAAAATGGGTTGTATACAAACCAAATGCAATGCTCCATGACAGTTCCAGACACTACACCTCTCAGTTCACTGTGTATGAATTTAGAGAATAGGGATATGAAATCTTGCAGCAACCTCTTTTCAAGCATTTTGAACGTCATGTCAATGAAAAAAGAAGGTTCAATAATAGGGAAGGTATGATTTGAACTTTTACCGAATATGCAATCATATAACGTAAAAGAATTTCAAAGAGACGGCATATTATCATTGGAGAAACTACATGAGAGAGGCTACTGCTTCAAATGAATCATATTTTGATTAAGTATTTACAGTTTATAACATCCTTCACCTTACTATTCAAAAAACGACATTTGCCGTGTAATAAAGGCAATATTTTTATCTGTTGTGATGTTTTGCTAAGCTCAGCTTCGTGAGGGACAAGACCAAAGAGATAGATAGAAAATTGTACACAAAACCTTTTGATCACGTGATAGCTGTCACAAATTCAATACTGGTTGCAGATAAGTTGGTACCAATGTTATAGATGCAATTAGCTTCTATTGACCTTCTAGGATCAGTTATCATTACTTAGCAGTCAACAGTAACAGTCAAAGGTTAAAAGATGTTTTAATTGATTGCTAAACTGGAATCTTTTATTACTGTTAGATGAAAGAAGTTCAGAAGACTGTAGATAATTATTAATTCTAGCTTAATAGTGCAGGAGGCTAAAGAGGGATAAATAAAAGATGGGAAGATTGCATTGCAAAATCTTTCCCAATGGAGGGAGCCTCTTTCTAAGATGGAAGCAGTCAAAAAAAATTATGCATTATTTCATACACATACTGCTACAAAAAGAACAGTTGTGCTGCCAACGATGTCTTCCTCTGATGATTACTTTGGGTTCAAGCATGTTTCCGAGACAGAAGCATTACAACCATTAACCAGAGAACCCCAGCAATACCTTTCGATACCATCAGACTTTTCGTTTTTCGTTACAGCATGGGAATGCCAGATGAAAATGCAGATGTTCACAGCTCTTAGTTAAGTTAAACTAAAAAGTAAATTAGTGATAGGGAAATCATCTGGAAAAATTCTCAGCTAGGAAGGTCACATTGTAAGAAAAAACCCAGTTCAGAAAGATAGACATTTAATACTCTTAACTTGGTATGACACAAGGCAAAAAGGGTAATTGTGGGATAACAAGATTGTGCTGTAAAATTTTCCAAGGTGGGGAGAGCTTCTTAGTTCCATTCTAAGCTTATCTTAAATATCAATGACTTTATTATCGATTGATTTTTAATCCAGGATCTTGTCTGAAATGTAGCTTGACCACAGGGGGGCATCATCAGAGAACATACCAATGTTACACGTGGTCAATGAGGGCAGAGCAGGTAATCGGATCACATGATCTAAGTATACGTCAGGATTGCGTGATTTTAACAATGAAAATGTATAAAAGGCGACCAGCTATTCAAAGTGATGAACAAGAATAGCAGAGAAATAACTTGGTCAGAAGAATCAGAAGTGAGAGGAAAGAAGATTCCGCTCGGGTGCTGTTGACCCACCCTCCCCTGCAGTTGGGATGGTCTGACGGAATGATTTACTTGGATGACTGAAGAAACCTCATCCTTAGGTCGACATCTCATTGCTTCTCCAACCAACTTTCCGAATTAAGTGATAACTCAAAACAACCGCACATATGCCTTGCTCGAGTTGTATTGTATGTATGATATCCACTACCACAAAAACTGAAAATCACTGACTTTTCAAAACCTTGTATATTACATTCAGTTGTATCATTTTGAATTAAAATAGCCCTTTTTCTAGTCGAAGAAATGAACTTTATGGGCTAAAAAACTTGACTTTTTTTTTGTTTGTAAAAAGTTGTACAGACCTGAGAAAACGTTTTCAGATAAAAATTCTAAAATTGTAACAAGGCACAAAGGCAATTCTCTCGAGATCACTGACCTTAACGTAGCTTTTCCATAATTTCCCCCATGGTCAGTTCAATATTGGTTGTTTTTGTGTTAACCCCCGCCCCCATTTTTTCATACTGACACATAATGGCAGAAGAAGTGTTGTGTATCCAAAAGCTCTGTCAAACTGAGGTACATCATTTGTTCTATTTTGTGTACCAGAACACTTTTCCGTGACAACTTATTTTTCAGATTGTAAATAGTGCATATAATTTTTTTTTCCTTTGTCGTGTTGTTTAAGAAGAAATATATTAGAGACACATTTTTTTCTGTGTTGTTATATTTCAAGTTATATATGAGAAACCTTATCCCTAGCTCGACCTCTCATTCTCTCTTCAATCAACATTCCTAATAAAACTACTACAGAGATGCTTTGTTTGGGTTGTATTTTGATATTCCTATTAGGAAAAGTGAAGATCATCGACCTTGCAAATGCTAGTATATTACAGTCAGCTACCCATAACAACAATGTTTTTTAGTTACTAGCTACGATTCTGGTCGTATAATAGACAAATAAACAATTGAAAAAGTAGTATTGTTCAATCCTCATCGAGTACACCACTATTGTGTATGACTAAGCTGACTCAAGTAAATATATAAAGCCGCTTTGTTGTGGATCAGCGATTGGTAGACTATCACTACTGAACCGAATCCGATCCTCATAGGGTACTGTACTATTGTGGCCCTATGCTACACTAAGCTGGGTTCAGTAAATATTTGAAAAAAAAAACTTGCCGCGGAACAGTGGTCTGTTAGTTTAGTAGACCATCACTACTGAGTTCAATCCTAATTGAGTACGATACTATTGTGGCTTGTTTCTATGCTAAGCTAACCTTAGTAAATATCTAAGGGTGTCTTGATATAGGGCAATGGTTAGCTAATAGACAATAACAACATTTCTAAATGCATCCACTCATATCTATAAGACACTTTTCGGTCGGCTGGTCGGTCCCTGATATGTTATATATCAATTCCCACTGCTGTTAGGTTGATTTGAAACTAGATTCAAACCATCGGGAGAACCATCTTCATCTCTCTCTTTCTCTTCCTCTCCCTTTTCCTCCTAGAGGTTATTTCTGATCATTTTCAGCCAACTTCCAAAATTGGCCACAATTTTGCACCTATGAAACTTGAATTTGGCACAGGTGTGGAACTTTTCTTAGCAAAGGTCACAGGTAATGCAAAGTTGACCTCAGAGATCAAACGAGGTCATCAGATGTCATTTCTAGCCAATTTTCAAAGTTATTGGACACAATTCTCATCTTTGAGGCTGGAATTCTGCACATGGGTCAATTTTCTCACGGTGAATACCACAGGTTATACGTGGTTGACCTTGGAGTTAATTGAAGGTCACTAATAATCATTTCTGGTCATCTCTAGTAATTTTCAAAGTTATTGGCCATAATCTTGCAACTATGAATCTGAAATTTGACATAGGAGTAAATCTTTCTATGACAAAAGTATTAGGCAATTAATATCGGGGGTCATTCGAGATCATTTCTAGCCAATTTTCAAAGTTCTTGGCCACATTCACCTAGGGGTACATCTTTACACGGCAAAGATCATAGGCAACATGAGATTAACTTCAGGGTCACTAGATGTCTTTTTTGGCCATTTCTAGACAACCAAATCAATTCATAGCATAATATTGAGTTTGCTATGAAGTATAAAAATGCCTTTTGACCTCGAAAATATCAGAGAAGATGCTATTTGATAGGTGCTGCTGAAGGGTGAATTGAATAGGTCATTGGAGGTCAACAGAGGTCAGTTTGGGATTAAAACAACTCTTTTTTCGAACATTTTGCAACTAAACAATTGCAATCTAAGGGGTAAAATGGTACGTTGGGTTAACCTGGGCTGAAAACTTCAAGGGTCATTGAAGGTCAGTAGGAGTCACTTCTGGATCAAATAGCCATTTTTATCTATATTGCAGCCAAACTAATATTCTTGGTGGAACATTGAAACTTCTCCATGCTTTCCCCGTGGCCAGTTTTATATTGGTGTTTCTTGATTTAGATTTTAAAAAAAACAAACATCTCCATACTGGCACCTCATGAGAGAAGCACTAATGTTGTGCATCCAGAACATATTTTTCCTATGTTGTTATATTCAAAGTTATTTTCTCTCTAGCAGCAACGAGTATACCTACGAGTGAAGAATACGCTCCAAGTAAGACTCGAATTCTCACCCCTTTTACCTCTGAAAGTCTGCTTTTGTGCAGCGACTGTCTAACTGAGTTTCAATAACTCTAATGGTCAGTAGATCAAATAAAACGCTTAAACTCATCTTTTTTTCCTGGTCGCACGGCACCATATTTGTTCTGTTTTTGCGTATACTAGTTTACCCCTGCCAACAAAATTTGAGAAGTATAAGCATTTGGTTGCATCTTTTCGTCCGTCTTTTTGTCTATTTGTCCGTATAATATCTCTAAAAGCACTTAATGGATTTAAATGGAATTTTGTGTAAGGCTGGGCAATGAGGTAAGGAAAAATTAATAAGATCTTTTGGCAGATCCAGGAATCTTTCCGATCGAGTGATATTTCATTCATATATTAAAATCATAGTCCAAAATATGAAAAGTCGAAATAGACTACAGAAGAAGTGATTAAATTTGGTATCGAATCCATACACAATTACTTCCCCTGACAATGGTGTTGATGAAGGTATGCGCTCTCCGGGCGCTTTCTAGTTTTAATAATTTTGATATTCTTGATTTATGTTTTTTTATTAGATGCATTGTTGTAAACCATTATAAATATCTGACTAGCATTTCTTTCATCTTAATTTTAGTTGCTTTTCGTCGCAACTACTCAGACCGTCAGTAAAATGACGATGAGAGAAATACTAATGAGAAATTAATAATAGTAATCCTGGAGAGGTTTTAGGTTATTTACGGTTCTTTGATTAAATCTTTTTCTATTTTTGTTATACATATACACACATATCATCATCATCATCATCATCATCATCATCATCATCATCATCATCAGTCTTTTAACGTCCGTCGTTGACATAGACCTTCCCCAGGATTTGCCACAATTCTCTATCATTTTGACACCCTCAATCAGAAAGTGCTAGAGTTACAGATGCCTGCTCATAGGTTAAAGCAAATGTACGTGGTCTGTCCAGAAGGTATCACGCTATTTGATATTAACAAGAGACAAAATAGCGTACTCACGGCAATGACGCCCAAGTCCCTTTTGTACTTTCCTTGAGACCCCACACACTCATCCAAGCGTTCATTTCACTTTCCGAAACAGTCTACAAGCTCCACTTTCGGGATCGCCATCAGTCTCCTCGTTCAGTTCTCATTAATCTCGTGTAGGGGTCTGAAACCTCTTTGGGTGAAGTCAGAAGTCGTGGGGATTAAAATCTAGACTGATAAATTGAGAAATGGCAGACTTGAATGGAGCGATTTTTGCAAAAAAAATTACCCTACCCGAGACGCGACGAACGGACAGATTCGGCCGTCGTGAAAGCGACGGTCACACAGTATACACGCTCACCTCAATGGCGTCCCACTGGCAACTGAGTTACCCCACGGGCATGGATGTCCGCTGCAACTTTTCCAGGAGATTCAAAAAGATATTTTTTGAATATATCTCAGTGGTAAGTTTTTTATAATAATACAGTCTTTTATATAGAAAAATGTTAGTTGTGCTCACATAAAACAATTGTACTGCACCATTATCCTTTACGGACTATAATGTTCCTACTTTTAACCCTCTTGTCTCCGGTGAGAAGGCATGATCCATGGTGAGAGGGATAAATGGCCCCTTCCCAGCTGACACATATGTTCACGAGAGAATATCTGTTCATACATGCATAGTAAGGTCTCCTCTGATTTGTTGTTAAATTGCAACAGAGCTGCGCAACCAATATTCAGAATAGCTAAATATTTTCCGGACAGACCTTGTATACATTACTCAGTGCGTCTTTACCAGCTGAGCCAACGTCAATCCCTGGGATGGTTACAGAAATTTCTAAGGTAATTATCAACTACATCTGAGTGGTGTGTTACTCAAGTTTTGTTTGAATAATGTGCAACAGCTTGTGTGACTCATCGCTGTCAGTTCCCAGCCAAAAAATAATGGGGAAAAAAAAGTTACTTTTCAAGTTAAATCAAAATATTCTTTTACTTGAAAGATTTTAGAAGACCAGGCACGGAACCAAGGGTTTTTGGTCAAGGAGGTTTTGACGTTGGGAAAAGCACGAAAAAATTCTCCAAGATCTTGATAAAGAAATTCGATAAATAACAAAATCAAAAAAAATAAAAAGGTATCATAAACTGACCTTAAAACCATGAAAATATGACTTTGTTTTCCATCTAATATAAGTAAAATGTTTTCCGACTTATTTCTTTATATTTTTTAATTTATCAACGTTGGTAGCTGTATGTATACGTATTAATCATGTTAGTCCACAAATCTCATCAATATATTTCAATGACATTTTGTGGAAGGGTAGGTCATGCTCTAAGCAAAAACTGACGAGATTTGGGGGCAGATCCAGGATTTTTTTTTTTCGATTGGAAGATATCTTATAAGGGATATGTCAGTTTTGATGGCTGCAAGCTTCCTTTTCCTAGAGAACTTTCAGCAGTGCAGAGAAAACTGTCTGCTATTTACATGGTTGAGATTTAAGGGATGAAACGGGGGTTATTTCTGTGTTGTGGGTTGTTTAGTCGGAGCGGAAGGGGGTTGTTTGTATCTGCGTAAGTGAGAGTCAGGTCTGGTCCGAAATAAGAAGGGTTTGGGGATGTTTGTATCCGTGAGTATCAGGTTTATATATATATATATATATATATATATATATATATATATATATATATATATATATATATATATATATATATATATATACAATATCCCAAAAGAATTAAATCGTCTGTGTTTTTATGTTGTCCACACAAAAGTTCTCATTGAATTTCCATGACATTTTGTAGGAAGTGTGCCATTGACTAAGGAAGCCATGATTAGATATAGGCAGATTCCGAAATGTTTTCGTTCGAGGGATAAAAATTTCGTCTTGAATATGGAAAATCGAAAATAACATAGTTAACCTCCCTTGCATCGCAGCTATATATAAACTGATTTAATTCATTTTTAATCAAAAGAGATCGTACACAATCTACATAATTTGAGATAAACGTACATTTAAACCCAAGATTAATTCCTTTACATTACAGGTCCCTATGTAAATATTCCGAAATCCGAAAATCTTCTGGTTCAAGGCATTTCGGATAAGCGGTGTTCATCTTGTATTCAAGGGTTCCTCGCCGTGGAGCCGTTGTTAGCTAGCAAGTCTAGAAGACCATCACTTCTGAAGTGCGTCTGATCCTCATTGGGGACCCTACGATTGTGGTCTTGTCTAATCTAAACTAAGCTTGGGAAGTATTTCTGGCTATTTTGCTGTGGAACAGTGGTTAACTGCCTTGTCTATACTTGAATAACGAAAATAGATGAATTAAACTTAGTAAATATTTTAGGCACCTCCCCATGGAGCAGTGGTTAGCTAACTATACACTATTATAAAAATCAAAATGTGGAGCATGCAAATAAAAATTACGACAGGCAAATTCGAAAATATGGCAAGCAAATTAAAAAGATACTGTGGACAAATTGAAAAAATAAGACAAGTAAAATAAAATAACTTGAAATACGACAAGGAAATTAAATACGGTAATTAAAAAGATAAGCTAACTGAATTGATGGACACGAGTAACATATACTGTTACTGCTACAGTTGCTGCAAAAGTTAATTCTTTCAAGTGAAATTAGTTGGAACTATTTTATACATTTTATTTAAATCCAGAACCACGGCATGAATTTGCAAAAAAGCTTAATTCAGTAAAACTGAAAAAGCAATAAATCTGATAACTAAGTTAAAACTAAAAATGAATTATCATTTGAACAAAGTGAAAGCTGTTATATTCGCTGAGCAAATGTAACATGAGAGAAACAGCTGGTATTTTCAAACCTGACTGAATTACTTTTCAATATTTAACGATCCGCTGGACATTTTCTATTTCAGTGGGATTTGAGATCATTTTGCATTGGGTGGTGTGGGTGACCTAACGGAAAATGGACTTAGGCGATCAGAGTTCAGATTCCAATTTTTACTAATGCCCAGATATGGGTAAATAGCAGGGCAGAATGGTTTGTCTATCCTGGGTCTTCACTACCCACCCCTAGCCATGGATAAATAGTAGGGTAGACTGGACTATATCTCTGACTCCTGTTTTCCTCCAATATATTCTACTGTTATGTGATCTCCTCATGTGATGTTGAGCGCGATTCTCCGCTATGAACGTTGTATGGTTCTGAGTTAATGAATCAATCTTTTGGTTAGGTTCCATGTTTCAGATCCATGAGTGACTATCGGGAGGATCCTCTGGTTGTATACCCTTCTCTTTAGGACTAATAGTATTTTTTGTCTTTGAAGGTCTAGCTTGCTCTACCGAAAGCTTGCCAATCTAGAGTGATTCTTCGCTTGATTTCCTCTTCTTCTGAAAATTTCATGGAGATTTGTTCTCTAAGGTAGATGTAGTGGTCTTTTTACTTCTGCTCTGCGTTTTCAATTCTGATTTTTGTGTATTTGTCATTAATATGTTTGTTGTACATGACATTTGTTTTACTTAAACTCATGTGGAGACCTACTTTTTTGCTCTATTTATTCGGTTCGTCGAACATCATCTGGAGATCATGAAGAATCTCCACAAAAAGGACAATGTCATCAGCAAATCCAAGGTTACTTATGTATTTATCGTCTATTCTGATTACTTCATTTTCCTAGTCTAGATTTCGGAAGATCTCAAAATAGGCTGCGAAGAGTTTAGTTGAGAAAATAGCTCGTGGTCTAACACATTTTTCGAGCTGAAAGGGCTCAGAGTCTTTATGTAGTCTGAAGAAGGAACTGCTGTACCAGTACAGAGTCTACACCTTCTTCTATAATAGCATCAATGACTTCGGTGATTTCCACTGAGTCAAAGGCTTTCTTGAAGTCAGCAAATAGTACAACGTTTATATTCTGCTGCTTTCTCTTTTAGTTTATTTACCAAATAGAGATGGTCGATTGGTTGAGTAGTTTCTCCTGAAGCCAGCTTGTTCCCGTGGTTGTTTTTAATTTAGCATTTTGGTGATTCAGTTTGTGATAACTTTGGTGAGAAGTTTATTGATGCAGTCCAGTTGACTTATTTGCCTGTAGTTGCTTAGATCTTTTAGAACCATTTTTTTCATATACATTTTCCAATCTTATTGGACTTGACTTTGAGGCATAGGTAGAATAGAATAGTGATGACTTCATCAGCTGTTCTGAGTAAATCGATGGTAAAGGTATCTGGTCTTCGGGCCTTTCCTTTCTTTCTTTCTTTGATACCTTGTTTCACCTCCCACAGAGTGACTTTTGGGACATCTTCGGACTGAATATTCGTATATTTTGATCATTATTCTATGTTCCTTGTTTGTCGGAAGAGAGGTTTTTATGAAATTATTGGGCTCATTTTCCTATTCGGTCCCTATCCGTTATAAGGTCTCCATTTTCCTTGAGCACACTAGTCATTTGCCTTCTGCCTATACTGAAAGTATTTTAAACAGTCTTGAAGCCCTTACTCTTTTCGCAAATGCTCTCGAAAACAGCTGTCATGTATCTTTCTTTGAAGTCTTATCGTCTTTTGTGGATGGTCTCCTTTTGCTTGGTTGTTTCAGACATTCCTCTCATTGTAGTCGTTGGGTTAAGATTAATGTGTTTTCTCCATACCAAGTACAATAGCTGATTAGTGTAAAATTCAATCAGAGTTTGACGTCGCAAAATTAATTTAACCACTTCAAACATTATTCAATTATTCCTTTTACTTCCAGGCGAGTTTCTTTTTGGCTCATTTCCAAAATGTTGTCACTTTTTCCTCTGAGGTCCATGTATGCTACCAACTGTGCTGCATTAACAGTTGACAGTTGAATTACAGGGTTCAGGGTGGATTTAGAGGGGCTCTGAGTAGACCAGGGCCTGAAAAAATAGAGACCAATTCTCGGCTTATACATCGAGTTTTAGGCTAAATAGTTACAATTGATTTAGTTCTATACCTTGTTGTGAACCATATCTGTCTTGTTGTTCTTTCTGGGAGTTGTTATTCCATGTTGACTAAGGACTAGTTTTGCTTATAGTTGGGATAATTGGAAATTTCCAGGGCGTTGAATTGTTGTATTTCTGAGGAAGATCACTCCTCTTAACTCTCCAATACCAACGCCATATGCTTCATTTCCTCTCACTCTAGTCAACTATAAACAGTATAAGTAAGATTGCATACACCATATACACAATAAAAACTCTGTTAATAAAACATGATTAAATTCCTCCTCTCGTAGAAACATTCTATGGGAGACTTTGCACGGAAAGATGGCTTTCAGATTTCGAATAATATTGGTTTCTTTAGGAGCGTCTATAATACAACTTAACGCCAGCAGTTCATTTTTCAATTGATCAAATCCAGCTTCCTGATTAAACCTAGCCCACTGATATCCCTCATTTCTTACCACGTTATGGACGGAAGGTTAGCTATCATAACCAATAATGAGCTCATCAGCCCCAAGTTTTTTCCCAAATCGTCAACTTTCTTCACATCATTCGTTGGATCTATATCCATTTTTCACACACACACATGCATATATATATATATATATATATATATATATATATATATATATATATATATATATACTCTTCAGTATGGCTATAGACTATCTATTTTCCCCATGTACCACGAGGTAGGATTGAAACCTTCGCTCCAGACCCGGAGGTTGATATCCTACGCTCTGCTCCACGGAAGTAAGGTTGAATTTTAAGCAAAATATTTATTTTAGCTCATATTCCCCATCCACCAGAGTGCTCTGTATAGATAGATAGATAGATAGATAGATAGATAGATAATCTGGCCTTGGCTATCAATTTCAGAATGGAATGTAATATCGGCAAAATATCTTATCGGTCGCCCAAGGACAATCATTGCTTTCTCCGTCTTCATCACCATCTACGAATTACCTTAATCCTAAGTACTTCTAGTTTGTACATTGTAAATGAATTTATTTCATTATAATTTCATGTATCATTTTTATATCTGTATGCTCTGAAGAAACGAATGCATAACCCGATATCAAATAAAATAGGAATGCTTCAGGAATCGATTCCTGTCGCAGCACCATTTTCTTTAATTGTTTATTCTATTCACACTGTCTACGCCAAGTGACACATTCTCTGCGTAATAACGGGATTCAATTCAAATTGAGTTTCAAACAATATAAGGCGTTCATAATTACATCTGTATGTAAAAATAAAAAAGGCGTTGTCTCTACATAGATGAGAGTTCTATGTTCCTTCCAAATTTAGATGTTTTGATAAAGAAGTGGTTCTCCATTAACCATTTCAGTACCTCTTATTGCTATGATACATATGAGAAGGTTTGTTACAACGAACACTCTTTGTTTACCTGCAGTGTTGCTGCTTTTAGTGCTATATTCAGCGCGTTTCTTGTTTTGGCGATGCCAGAATCACTCAAGAAGCGCGGGCATTTTGGCCATTTCTTACCATGTTTTTGGTCATTTTTGACGTTTTTTTTTTTTTGAGGGGGCTATTTTTGAAAATATCAATTCGGTGCATTCTGGCACTTTTTGGCCATCAAACTAGCGCTAAAATATTTTGACAACACTGAAATATGTTGGCTACACTGTTTACCTGTGTACCTATACGGACACAGTGGTCTACCTGCAACTTTAGTCTGTCCTAGTCTTGTGCGTAATCCTGTGTAGAGCTAACGCCCAAGTGAGACACGAATTTCTCATTGTTTTCATTTCTTGTATACGTCTCCTTACGATTTAATTCATTCTTCCCCCGAATCTACCTCTATCATAACAATATCAGGAAAAACTAAAGTACAAATGTGACAACAAGTTGAATTCATTAAAATAACATGTTTTACAAAGTAGGTTCAAAATTAGATCTCTTGTCTCCTGACTATAATGGCTAACTCAACATGTGTAAATATTGTAGGGTGTTCCTTCGAAGTAGCCATCATTGCTAAATTCAAGAATGTTGTTTACCACATTACCCACTCCATCTCTTTTGGCCCAACTGCCTCTAACTACCCCTTCCATCGCTTTGGGGACCCGTCTGTTAGCTGTGGGACCATAAGCAGCCGCTTAGTTCGCTTATGCTGCGGGTTGGCTCTGCGTGTGTGCAACATAGTAAAGCCGGTACATTAGCTATCATCTGCTTTTAGGCACACACTTGATTGTTGAGACAATTAAAACTGTTATTGAGTAAATTAACGGATGATCTCCAGCGGCCGAAAAGGTCCACTATTTCACCGTTAAAAGTGAACAAGTCGAAGCAGTTTTCGAGGCATTAAAGTCAGATGTAAACATATGATTAACCTGATTCTTGTCATGTCGAAGTTTGACAATTATGGCAAACTGGTCATGTGCTGATCGACTGAGGCCGATTGAAGACTCTTATTGGGGATGACTTGGCCATCTCGTAGTTTGGCGTCCCAATCTATCATGGTCATTGTGAGGGCACTCGGTCAGTTACAAACAAAATACTATCATCACCAACAGCCATTAAACGTTCGTCATTGGACGTAGACTTTCCCAAAGATTCGCCAGACCTCTCGATCTTGGGCGTCGCGGTGTGAATGTTTTCTGAGCTCGCCTAAATCTTCTTTTAAGTCTTCTTTTTTTTTTTGTTGGCCACAATTCTGCATAATATCTCTTAGGATTCACGTTGTGAGTTGTCATGTCAAAGGGGTTGTCTGTCATCCTCGCAACATGTCTTGCCCGCTGCAATTTCTAATCGATTTTATAATATATCCGTAATCATCACGTTTGTTGTAAGGGCACTTGGTCTGTTACAATAAAATACTAAATAAACAGATATCAAATCTAATAAAAACAAAGGGAAAGATACCCAAAAGTAAACACTCCATCAGATATTTTAAGGATAATTGTATTTATTTTACCATATACAGATGTACCCCGTCGTAACGAAGGTGTTGAGGGTCCAAGAGAGTCACCCGCGTTATAACCGAGCCATGATAAAAACCTATCTAATTTGTAGCCAAATGTAGCTAGATATGGCTTCACCATCCACTGCTGTAGAACGCGAACCGTTCTATAACGGACAGCGTTATAACGAGGTATGCAAGTAGTTGAGAGCACACCGATTTTTTAATTGTACGAGAAAAATAAAAAGGTCCAGTTAGTCACTATACGCTACTTTTGGCGTGATCAATAAAAAAAACTGGATTAAGGGGTGAACAATAAATAAGTTACTTCTCTCGCCTTTTGTTGAATCATTGAAAGTTCGAACTAAAAAAGTAAGCACGCAGGCACTAACTTGTGACCAATTTAGCATAATCTCACGTTAATGATTGAACCCCCGATCAAAAGCATATGGGGGGGGGGGAGATTTTGAAAGAAAAATCTTTTTTGTATAATAAGGAGTAATTGGTGAGATTTTCAGCCTTCTAGCTCCATTGGTACGATCTGCATGCGTGATACATACATACGTAGCCGGGTTTTGTGACAGTTTTAGTTGACAGTTCCTAGTGGCAATCAAAAAAAGGCGATTGAAATGACTAACTATTTCTTTAATAAGATTTCATGTCTGCTTTAATATTTTGTCGCATCGGGTCGACTGCCCTCCCCACATTCGTGATAATTTTGGACGCTAAACTATGAAGCAGCCAATAACTCCATTAAGAATTGCTTAATACTGTCTATCCAAAAAGACAAGAATGGGCTTAAAATTTCAACTATTTCAAATATATTGTTACTTAATTATTTTTGTCATACCTTTCCCTAAATAGGATTTACAAAATCCACATAACTCCGATTATAAAAGGACGAATCAATAATTATCTGCATTTTTATTATGTTTCTTTAGGTTAACTGAACTGAGTTGTGTATGCGTTTGTGGGATTTTGGTGTGTCTGTCATCACTACTGAGAAAATTTATCATTGATCAGTCAGTTGCCTTCTTGCTACCATAGATAAAAGATGGTCTCTCCGCTCTCAGTTTGCACAGAGGAAAAACAACGAGCAGTGATCCGATTTTTACGGGCTGAAGGTGTACCAGGGGCTGAAATCCTTTGAAGGTTTTCAGCACAATATGGGAACACAATTTTACTTCGGTGGAGTGCGTATAAATCGATTGTGAAGTTAAAAAATGGACAGAAATTCGTTAAACACGACACAGTCACCACTAACGACAACATTGATTCTGAGGAATCGTCAAGTTACTATCGATTATTTGGCAAATAATATGCAAATGTTTCTGTTTATAAAATCATCCACACCAGAATGTTGTAAATAATTATTATACCAAAAGTGCAGATGATTGGTGACTAACCCTCGTACGTATAGCATTAATTTCCCAGTGACGCTTGCATAAATGTGTAATCGCTTACAATCCCTATTCACCACTCATTTGTGATACATCTAAACAGTAAGTGTTTTATCTAACTATAAATAAATGTTGATATGAATCATTGTTAATCTGGCAATATCAGAAATGAATGACAATATTGAAAATTTTTTTAAAAAACTATTGAAATATCATTCCTTGCGTTTCGCTCATTTTTGGGGGTTTCTTCAAAAAGCAAATGATTCAAAGAAAAAGGGAGACAACTGTTTGTTGGCAGAATTCGAATTATGAGTAAGCAAAATTATTTATAATTATTTTTAAACAGTTGAGTGCTCCATTAACTTGTATGAGGCGTTGATATTTATGTATGTGTAAATGTTGATTACAATGATGAAAGTGTTGGGACAAGGTTTGTATCTAAGTATCTAACTTTATATATCTATATAAATACTATGGACACTTTTTGTGCAGATGTCTGTTTATCAGTCACGCTATTTCAAACCGATGTGTAAAATTAAAGGATCCTATTGCGATCCGATTGTCAAAAGTTGACCGTAGTAACCTGATAACACACATGCACTTCTGCTATAGAGATAGAATGAATAAGGATTCAAAACCTCAAATATTGTCATTCAGCTAAAATAGATAGATGTTAATGGATATCAAAGTAGTGAATGTCGCTAGACAGACGGAGTAATTAAAAAAACGAAAATATGTTATCAGAAATCGTAGATCACTTTGATAAGCAGAATACGGATGGATTGAAAAGGCATGCAATGGGCCACAAATACAAAATATTTATTAATTTAGTATTTGATTTAAACAATTTAATCTTTGATATTTATTACCGTATTTACTTAAATACAATGCAACTTAGAATATAATGTGACTCCTACTTTCTGTAAGTAAGAATCGGTAGTATACTTTATCCTTTTATCGCTGCAGATTTAATTTATCTTAAGATCCAAGGCAAGCCTTTGGCAGAGCAAGCTCAACCTTAAAAAATAAGAAGATCCCATTAATCCTAAAGAGAAGGGTGTATAACCAATGCATCCTCCCAATAGTCACTTATGGAGCTGAAACATGGAACCAAACCAAGAGACAGACCTGCAAATTGAGAACCATGCAACGTGCACACGAGAGAATAATGCTAGGCCTCACATGGAGAGACCACAAGACAGCACAGTACATCCGAGAAAAGACAAGAGTTACAGACATCATAGAATCCATTAAAATCTCAAATGGCGGTGGGCTGGCCATGTTGCAAGAATGGCAGACAATCAATGGACATCGCGACTCACGAAAAAATCATGGATCCCCCGAGACCACATGCGCAACCGAGGCCGGCAAAATATTAGATGGAGAGACGAGCTAGACAGGTTCTGGAAGTACTGGCTCCGCGACGCCCATGATAGCAAGGTGTTGTAGATCCTGGGGAAGGTCTATGTCCAACGACGGACGCTAAAAGACTGATGATGATGATGATGATGATGAAGATCCAAATTCTGTATATATTTTGGTTTGTTACCATGATGCAGCTAGATAAACGTCTTCTTTTATGGAATATAAGCTAGTTTTACATATGAATAGCCCTATTCTGTTTGTAGCACTTGTCGTAACTCCTAACCACTGAAAATCCTTTTTTCTCATTTATAATACGTTTCCATAATATTTATCTTTATTTGAACAGATATGTTCTGTCAGTAACATTTACCACTCAATGTGTACAGCGAAGTTAGGTGGAGTAGCCCCAATGTTTCGACTGTTGAGTTGTTTTATGAAGGATAACTGTTTGTTTTGTTTTATCTTGGATTTTTCAGATATTTTAGCTAAGAGGTTTTAAAGAAATAGCATTGGTAATGAGACAAAGGGTTTGTTTAAAGTATGAAAAGAGACTGAATCTAGTTATCGAATATTCTGCTGAATATATAAAAGTCTTTAATTGAAAATGAAGCTGACAAAGCTTAAAAAAGTTTTTCTACAATAGTTTTTTTTATTAACATCTCTAATGTATGCAATTCTTACCTGAATTGATAAAATATAATTGAAGTAATAGATCATTAATTGTATCAGAGATAGATAGTTCACCCGATACATTGAGGAACATCAATTCTCCGTATCATCATCATCATCATCATCATTCTTTTAACGTCCGTTGTTGGACATAGACCTTCCCCAGAATACGCCACATTTCTCTATCATGGGTGTCTCGCAGAGCCAGTATTCTCTAAATTTGTCTAGTTCATCTCTCCATATTGTATTCAGTCGGCTTCTGTTTCGCATGTGATCTCTGGGGATCCATGTTGTGAGTGGTGATGTCCATCGGTTGTCTGCTATTCTTGCAACATGACCAGCCCATTGCCATTTAAGTTTTCTGATAGATTCTACGGCGTCTCTGACTCCCGTTTTCTTCCTGATATACTGTGCTGTCTTGTGATCTCTCCATGTGAGATTGATCATGATTCTCTCATGTGTGCGTTGCATGCTTCTCAGTTTGCAGGTCTGTCTCTTCGTTAGGTTCTAAGTTTCAGCTCCATAAGTGACTATCGGGAGGATGCATTTGTTGAATACTCTTCTTTTTAGGATTATTGGGATCATCTTGTTTTTGAAGGTTGAGCTTGCTCTGCCAAAGGCTTGATATCCTAGGGTGATTCTTCGTTTGATTTCTTCTTCTTTTGTGGGTTTCATAGAGATTCATTACGCTGACAGTGATTATTATCACATGTTGGGGAAAAAATTAACCCAAAATCTAAGAATATGCGTTTTTAAAGAAAAATGCGTTAGCTGAAACAAAAAACGATCATACAAAATGATCGCAGATTTAAATTTAGCACGTTAAAACTAGATAGAATCAGTTTTTTGCAGATGTGGGCAACGCTCGGTTCTGCAAGTGTTGTCACTGTCTTCTGTCGTCTGCACCCTCTCTGTTCCTAGCAGCCCTCCCTCTTTTCGTTCGTCTGGATTCCTGCCTTGGAGGCAGATCTCTATCTGCTGCGGTCTACCGGGTTGGCATAGTTCACAATCGTATATGTAACGAAGAACAGGCCTTTCTGCTTATCTGGAAAGAGTGACAAGCTCACCGTTCAACACGTCTTTGGGTGTTCGTCCTGACGTGACCGAGTCATTGCAAGCGTCTTTGGCTGAGCAAGGCGTTTGGGACGCGGTCCTTCCAGATAATACCCAAAATCATAGCGCAGACGACATTGAGTCAGCGTTCTTGATCGGAGTATAGGGTCCATGCTTTGGGTGGTATAAAGCATCAATCGTAGAACAATATCTATGAGACAATAGTACGTAAATTATTTCTAGTGAACTTGCCCTTCCGAGATTAACTCTTACATCAATTACCAATTCTTCTTTGATAATGATACATTTGAAAATAGATATAAAACAGTAACTTTGATCAGGTCCAGGTTATTGATTATGGTTTTTATGCATAGTTTGTTATAAATATCTAAAAAATATCAGCACAAGATTTGGGCATTGCTGGTCCAAAATGACCATAGAGACCCCAAAACGCATTTTTTGTTTTTTTTAAAAGAAGGATTTAGGGGGGTGCTTAGTAGTGCACTCATGCAAACTATCTCGGTTTTAGTCCCAAAAATGTGACCAGGAGCATCGAGGCACACACACACACACACACACATTCACATTCAAATAGACAGAGACGAGCAAGGAGAGAAGGAGCTTTATCCCACCTGGATAGTTTGTTGGATGGGCCATTTGTGGGGTCTCGGTGCTTCGATATGGTTTTGAAAATAATTAAAAACATACTTATCTCAACTTTATATAAATACATGGTTTTGTCTTGACCCCCGCAAAACATTGCAAATCTGACCCAATTCTAAGAAAATGTAAGGATCCCTACCCCAGAGAGTTGTGGCGATTCACTTTAGCAAAAATTACTACGCCAGATATTAGCCCCTAAAAATAAGACTCGTGACGTCACTTCCTTTAGCCCCTAAAAATAGTGCCCAGCACTTATGGTAACCTCATAGCTATCAAAGCAACTACTTCCGTCTATCTTACTCTCTTGTTCTCTTACTCTTTCCTCGCGGGATTCCGGAAATGGATAACCAGTCTCACGAGATCTGAATACCACATGAGACTGGTTATCCATTTCTAAGATTGTTGAACGAAAATAAAAGTAACTTTATTTGATTTTTTTACTTTGCACTCACTCCTATAACCTCTTATGGTTCGAAGCGACACCAAAACATTTTCAGAACTCGGGGAAAATATTAACCACAAAATGTATACCCTTTTTGTTATAAATGAGTGAACGTTCAATTCCTTAACACATGAAGAATGCTGTGTTCCGTCTATTTAACCTTTTCACGCAGAAGAAAACATCACGGAACCAAAATTCAGTCACCCACGTGGTAAAGCCTTTCAATACATACCGAACCTAAATTTGTTACATTGGTGACATCCGTTCTCGCGCCACCGAGTCTTTGTTAATCTAATAAGCATTTTGTGAGTCAGACTGGACTGAGTAGAGTAATTCAGATAATATTTAGCTGACTGGAAGAGCTTTTTGTCGTCTTTGCACCAAGTATTAGATAGAAACCCTGAACACTGGTTTGACTGGTTGTTGATAATCACCAAAATAGGAGAAAGGGTTAATCAGTACAGGACATGACATTTTTAATAAGTGATTCCCAAAGTGGGTGTTACTACCCTCTTCGGATGTCTGGAAGAATCAAAGCGGCGGGAAATGAAGGGGTGGTTGAGGACATTATTAGTAGAAAGGGTGGTAGGGAGCCTTGGGCGTTGAGCTCACCCGTTACTATTTTCTGGTGAGCTGTTTTTTTTTAGTTCAGAATTGGCCTTCTCCTAGATTGGTTGCCTCTCAAGGCTAGAGAACCTGGTCTGTTCTGCTGTTTTGCCAAAAGCTGGTGGGATGGATGACGAGATGGATTCATGCCATTCGTAGGGGCATTAGTGCGGAGTGAACATCATCATCTTTGGCCCTAGTTTGTACTTAGTTCGATAATTTTATGATTATACTGTGGATAATCTACAAAAAAAATTAAGAGCAAAGTCGTCCATTGAAATGCGTATTTCTTATGGAAACCAGTGGTTGGTATTCAAACCTAGATAAGAAGCAACCTGTCATTTCTTTGATTTGGCCTTGCTTTATTAGATTAAGAATATAACGTAAGCTGTGGATATAACTTTGGCTCACTGTTCAAGACTAGGTGAAAAAAAAACAAGGATTTTGAATACTGATTTCCAAGACAGGTCCTCCACGCCCGGAATTTTGATAGTAATTTAAAAGCCAAGTTTTTAAACATTGATAGGTCACTTGGAAGATCGTTTCACATCAATCTTCCTCTTCCAGTTGTTCTTCTCTCACGTTAAGCTAAACAAGTAAATATCTAGATAAAACAAGATTTGGAATGCTGTTTTTCAGGTCGACCAGCAAATCCTTCTCCTTGAAGGATTGAAGAAACAAAAACATGCCATCCTCATTTACTTCCACTTGGCTGATGCTAATCTAAGCTTAATAGATATCAAGTACGATGGTTCACAAATCTTATTGCATGACAGTACGCTAATAAGTACAAGGTGTTTGCCAAAAACGCAATATTGAAAAGGGAAATAATTCTTTAAAGGAAACTTTTGGGTTGCCTTCCTTAATTTTACTGTCAGCCGAGTGGTGCGCTTTGCTGTATTCTCAGCTGTGTGTATCAGCCAATCAGCTGACTGTAAATTTGAGGGGGCGATTCCAAAGTTTCTTTTAAAGAGTTATTTCGCTTATAAATGGTTGAATTTTTTTTAAACACCCTATATATTTGACTCACACGACAACATGGACCAACTGTAAAACTGAAATGAATCAGACGAAAACAATCAATAATTAAAACTTCTTTTATATCAGCATACGTGTTGTTATATCAGCATACGTGTATTAATTATTCTCTCCTTTTCCTTTTCATCAGTCACCGAACAAACGTAAAGATCTCAAAAAATCTACTGATAAAGCCACTGGATTGACAAATCTGCGGTGGAAACAAGACTGAAATAATACCCGTATTGGACGCGTTCAAGCCTTCAAATACATGATTGCATACTTAGAAAAATTTACGCCGCACACTTGGAGGATAGTCACGGTACGCCTCACTGATTTAAAGTCAGTGTGATGGCTACTCGTTCTAGCTTTCAGCAAGCATTTGACTCTCCATGTCCAATGCCGAATATTTTTGTGACTTATTGGTATAAAAAATATCGGCTCAAGGCTCATATTGCATAAATTTGCTGTTTATTTTTACACTTAGATTCAATGCGAAGCTGCCAATCGAACTCGTATTTGTTATTTTCTTTGCTTAAGATATTAGACAAGCTTGAAAGTCGAACCATAGACGCGTGAGTTATCTTCCTAGCACTATATATAAAACGAGGGGGAGATGGAAACTAAAGATTGTGGGAGTTTTTAGCTATGTCAGTCATTCAGTCAGGGGCGGTCCTTGCAACTAAAGATGCCCTCGCATCAAACAGAACCTAAACGATATTTTGTTTTTTGTAAAACCTTCATTTTTAGATAAAGTTTGCTTCCCTATAAAAGGTGCTCTAAAAAATTTGTGAGAATTGGACCATAAAAAATTACCCACTTGAACACCTATTTCCACCATCTCTTCCAAAGTAGTAGTGGATCTGGGCAGCGGCCTCATCCCTTCAGTTAAAGTGCGAAGTATGAGGAAATCTCCTTGGTAAAAACAAAACATGACAAAACACCTCAATTCTTTTAATATCATTATGTTTATTTACTCTACGTGAGTACACCCCTCAACACACAACACACACACACACACACAAAATATCCTCCAGCTACCGTGGAAATATACTATTGTTGTGAGCTTTGTAATGTTTTAATGGTTTCTACTCTCTGCATAACCCAAAAATCGATCTCCAGCCACCGTATAGATCAGGGGTCATCAAACATTCTTGGACGCGGGCCGAATTAGAAATGTTTTATGTCTTGCGGACCAAAGCGAATAAAAAACCAAAACAGTGATAATACAAACTATTTTTTTAATCTTTTTTTTTTTTTTTTTAAAGGAGTGTATACTTACATAAACTTCCATGTTTTATGAATCGATGAGAACTACGGCTTTATTTTGGGGGGAGACAATTTTATTCAATTGTGGTTTAGATTTTGTTTACGTATATTGACACGTAGCGTTAAAATATTTTTAGCAATAAAACATTGATTCGTCAGAGACTATTACAAAAATGAGATGTTTGCTTTAGTTTTCGATACTGAACTTCATTGTTTGCTAACCAAAGACATTTAAGAGGAAAAAGAATGTTTGTATGCAACGTCGCGTATCAAATGAAGTCGGTGGATCGTATAAAATGAGACTGCAGGCCATAGTTTGCCGATCCCTGATAAACTTCTCCGCGACCAATATAAGGTTATTTATGGACCAGGAATAAGTCAAACGATACATACCTTCCCCGTTATAACATGGTTCGTTATAGCACGGTTCTTATCCTAACTCAGGTAGATGGTGGACCCCAAAATACCATTCTAGCTAAAAAATAGCTGGATTTAGCTGCAGAATATTTAGATTCAGCTACAAAGTGGCTGTGTTGATCGTAGTTCGGTTATAAAACCGTTTTATCTTTTTTGGCCCCAACATCCGTGCTATAATGAGGGACGCCTGTAATGCATTCTTCGTTGCGGATTTATCTACAATATTATTCTGCTCGTCCCTACCTGTGTTCGAATACTCCGCTTTCAGTCGTTACACGAAGTTACGTAGTTTAATAATGAGATAGGAAGCGATGAAACAGAAATGAAAGTTAGGTAGTTTACTGAGAGGGTAAGAAGATAGAAAAGAAGGTTGAGTAGTTTAACAAGAGGGTCGGAAGAGAGAGGGGGAGAAAGAGCAGACATTTGGGTAGTTTAAATAGAGGATTGGATGAGAAAGAGCAAAAAAGGAAATTGAGTTATTTGCTGAGATGGTGGGAAGATTTTTTGGCATGGAACTGATTCACGTTCTATGACATGGAGCTGAAAATTTGGACAAAGAAGTGATAAGGGAGAGAAAGAAAAAAATACAGTCAAAGAAATCCCCAGATGTTAGAGAAGTGCTCATGAATTATAAATAATTAGAAAAATTATAATTCGAATATTTCGTACAATTATTTGTTTCATTTTTTTTTTTTTTTCCTCGGGGATTTTGGCCAGGAAGAATGTCCTCAGGTGTTTTTGTCCTACACTCGTTTTAAGGAAACGGTGGAAAGAAAAGAAAAAGGAGCCATTTAAAAGATGATTTAAAATGAAATAAATTTCCCAGATTTTTACAATGAAAAAAAAGAGATTAATCGTTGTATTCTGGTTATTTAAGCCTAGTTTCTCCGCCCTTATTTTTTTCAATATCTTTTTTTTTTTTCAATACAATGGTTTGGTTGCTGCAGTCTCTGACCTTCATGTCTGTTATACTTTGGGATGTCGATGCACTTTTCCTCTCCCATACGTCACATCCGGTGTCTGTGTACTAATGAAATTGCCTTCCCCTGACCCACGTGCTGAACCCGTGGCCTCGCAATGAACTAAATGAACCCTATCCGTTACCTGATTAATAGCACACATGTGCTATTATACTTGATACCGGGATGAAAGAGTGCAAGGGAAATAACTCATTTTTTTTATCATAGAGGTTACTTCCCTTAGTTTCCGTATCTCAATGGTGATGAAAGTAAGAATCAGGAAGGTGATTTTTATTTATTTATTTATTTATTTATCTATTTATTTATTTACTTATCTATTTTTGAATAAATATGTTTGGCATAGATCCGGGAAGGAAGATCCAGGGGGTCGAATACCCTAACCCTCCTTGGCGAAGGCTCAATCATAAGTGGATTGAGGTACTGAAATATATAGATAAAGTAATTTTATGAATGGCCAGATTTTTCTTTTTCTAATTTCCAAATAAGTATAATAATAATAATAATAATAATAATAATAATAATAATAATAATAATAATAATAATAATAATAACAATAATAATAAATAAAAAAAATCAAACTTATTATTAGAGCCTTCGTATATTTTTTTTAGTGTACTTAATATTGATTAGCACGCTCAAAAATTATTTCAAAGGCTCCAATGAATGATGAAAATAAAAATTATCATTATTAAGATCTTTCTATTATAAATTTAAACATTAATCAATCATAAGAGCGTTCTTATAGTTTTTCGACTGTACTTGACATTGATTGATCTCAAATTATCCCAATAATGAAAATAAATAACAGCTTTATAAAAAGATGATTTTAAATAATATATTTATTAAAATGTAAATCAAACATCCAAAGATTTCATCAGCCATAACATTTATTGCTATGAAGTTAACTGGAAATGAGAAATTTAAAAAAAAAAACACTTTCAACAATTTTAGCCATCAATTTTGGATATTTGCAACAGCCGATTTTCATCCATACGTGCAAGTTTTACAAAAAAGAAAATAACCATAATTTAACCTTTAGGACAAAAAGAACATCATTATGTTCTTCATCAAATATAAGTGAGATGAGTTATTGTCCGTCTCATTCTTAATATTATTCATCCGTTTATTGGTTCTAAGGTAAATTTTTTGAATTTTTTTACACTTTCTTTCCTCAATTCTAGTGCTAAGAAGCTACGACTCTAATGTAAATGAAAAATACTTGATTGTATATTACTTTCTTGTTTTTGATGTCTGCAATTTGATTTATTTTAATTTTACGCATTTATTTGCAATTTTTTCCGTCCATTTTCAGTTCCCTGCTAAAAATCTTGGAGCTGCCCCGGCTCAAAATCCTGGACCCGTCCCGGCTCAAAATCCTAGACACCGATCCTCGCTGAAAATCCTGGATCTGTTCATGAATCAGTTTGTGTTGAATTTTTAGGATTCATGCCTAATTTGCAAATAAAGAAGAAAAAATAAGAAAATATATTTATTCATAGAACGTGAAAAAAAAAAAAAACGCATCCTCAATCAAATCCGACCAATATCACTCTTTACCTTGAAAAAAATGATCATAAATAATTGTTTTCTTTACTTCAACTTGACATAATACCCATTTTGGAAGATGAATTTCCACAGATTCTATTCTCAATAAATTTACATCATAGTCATTCATCTAAAATTCATTTATTCAAAATGATTTGATTATTGTATGTATGTTATTTGAACAATTTTCCACATCCTCGTGTTTTTTTTTCTTTTTTTTTTATAGCCTTCCTCTGGCGCCATTAGAATTTGAATAGATTATTGAAGCAAAATTAAGGGGGGTGGTGACGATTTTTGGTGTGGGTGTTCTGGCGTGATGTTTAAGTGTCAAACCGATTGAATGTTAATAAAAATCAAAGGTAAATTAGTTGTTTTTTTGTTTGTTTTTATATTATATCGTATACGGTTCTTGTACATTAAGTTCACTGTTTAATTAAATCTGAAGTAACTGAAATATGAGAGTGAATTTGAATGAAAACCGCAGCTTAATTTTTTCAACTTTAAATCTTATTTATAGCACGAAAATATTTTTTCAACAAAGTTAAGGAATCTGTCCTTTTTGCAAAGAACTTACACGACCTCCAACTAATGATAGACGAACTAAATGAAGAGAGCAAGAAAGTCGGCCTACACATGAATTTCAGCAAGACAATGAATCTCCATGAGACCCTCAAAAGGAGAAGAAATCAAGCGAAGAATCACACTAAGATGGTAAGCCTTTGGCAGAGCAAGCTCAACCTTAAAAAATAAGAAGATCCCATTAATCCTAAAAAGATGGGTATAAAACCAATGCATCCTCCCAATAGTCACTAATGGAGCAGAAACATGGAACCTAACCGAGAGACAGATCCGCAAATTGAGAACCATGCAACGTGCACATGAAAGAATTATGCTGGGCCTCACATGGAGAGACCACAAGACAGCAGAGAACACCTGGGAAAAGACAAGAGTCAGAGATATCATAGAATCCATTAAAAATCTCAAATGACAGTGGGCTGGCCATGTTGCAAGAATGGTGGACAACCGATGGACATCGCAACTCACAACATGGATCCCCAGAGATCACATGCGCAACCGAGGCTGGCAGATTATCAGATGGAGAGACAAGCTAGACAAATTCAGAAAGTACTGGCTCCGCGACACCCATGATAGAGAAGTGTGGCGAATCCTGGGGAAGGTCTATGTCCAACGACGGACGTTGAAAAACTGATGATGATGATGATGATGATGATGATGATGACGATGATGATGATGATGAAATTGAATTATTCATCAATCAACATATTTTCCCAACATTAAAACATCAATCGCAAAATGAGTTTACGCCAAAATAAGTTCGACGCCTAAACCCTCGCGCCAAATCGACTACGCCAAATAGTCCCATTCCGAAAATTTGGTACTTCCACGTTATCTGTAGGCAACTTATGGCACTTTGTTCCTCTATTTTGACAATCCCCACAATCCCTGTTATTTTATTTAGGATCTTCGGTGGACTAACCCGGCCAACAATCTGAATAGACTGTGGATGCTTCAGCGACTTACTCTTTAATAGCATTAAGAAGCGTTTCTGCAGTTCAATTGTAACGAATAGTAGCCTGAGGAGTTGACACACCAAAGTGGAACTGATGTGGATATCGACGAAAACGAGAAACAAGGCGCAATGAATGGTGTTCATATAACGGAGAACTACCCACAATTTTACTTCTGTACAAATGAATGTTCGCGTAGTGTTACGGCGTATTATCATGTAGTTTTGATTTCAATGAATGAGCTTCTTCTTGTGTTGTTAACCCGGCGTTTGGCTGATTCATTCAACGGCCTTCCTCTAGTGTACTATCCAAATATGATGTTGGTAAACAGATTTCTCTTCAATTGTTGCAACGCTTATAACTTGAGATTCGGGTGTTTTCCTTTCCTTTCCTTTCCTTGTCGGGCTTGGACTCCCCTACCTTGCCCCTGTCGTGTAGCAGGAGCCACATATAGTTGATCGCCGTTCTCGTCTGACTAGAATGTATCGGCCGAAACGTCGTGTTAACAACACAAATGATGAGAAGGAGTGCAATCGTCCGAAAAATATTAACGACCCTTCTCAAAACTATAGACAGTGATTTTGATTTTTTGGTCGAGAGAATAACTATTCAATGAACAACTCATATTTTAAAGATACAATAATTGAAGACATGTGGTCACAACATTGACAAATAATGCATTTAATAAACAGTATAAATAGTTAACAGAATTCAAAAGTTCAAAGTTCTCTTATTTAATGCCAGTAAATGTTAAAGGAACAAATGAATTAGACGCAAATGAAGAAATGGGATAAAGTGCAATAGATCTCTGAGTTCAGGTGAACGGGATACACCACTGTCGTCTATATCACAGTAGCTAATATCAGTTTTGTCTAGAGTCCTTTTGTCTAAACTCATTTTGGTCTACATGAACGTTAGAATATACTCAAATATATTATACTCACGTTCATGTAGACGAGAGTGGGTTTAGACGAAAGGGCTGTAGACGAAGTGCTATTTGCTTAAATGATATAGACGAATCTACCTAAGTCCAACTGAATGTCCACTCTTATTACGTACTAGCTTAAGTACCTGAGTCGGGATAAATATATGAGGATTAAAAAAATAAGACTAAAGCTTTCTCAAGCCGTAAGAGTCCAGTTTAACATAGTTAACATAGTAAGTCTTCTGAAAGATCTTTTTTGAAATGTCTCAAAACCTTTTTTGATCAAGGCCCAGGTCCACTGAGCATGCACGTCAGATTTGTTTGGGCTGTGCCCATGTTTAAGTGATATCTATAGCGCGACAGAAAGGTAGACTGACAAATAGACTGAGAAGCTGCATGACACCTCTCATTATGCGTAGAGAAACATAAAAGATTGGGTTAACCCAAAACTTTGTAGCAGTAGGAAATGTCCATGGAATAGACAAGTGGCTGGAGCGACAGTTCGTAGTGGAAATCTATTTAGGTACTAAATTGAATAAATACCTGATTCAAAGAATCTTAGCAAAAAATCAACTATAAATTAAATCTTATACTTTACAAGTGACTGAAAGGTCTCTTAGTGGTACAAAACGTTAACATTGTCGCTCTAAGCGGATGCATAGTAAAGCATAAGAGTTCTGGAAAGAAATTGTAAATCTATTTTTTTGTTGTTGTTTCTTTTAATAAATCCTCGAAAACTTCTTTCAATTGACACTCCTCAGAGGATGACTCGTCAGAAAAATGTTTAAATATATTGTTATGCATACTTTTTCAAAGTATTTGGGACATGACTGCAGGGCGTAGGGTGAGAGGATGTTGGTCTTCATTTGTCTATCTTACTCTTAACTGTCTTCATTCGTGACCCTTTCATACTGCATTGTCTCTTTCGCTGAAAGAACCCATACTTCCTTTTCATGCTTTGCATTTAACAGATACCGCATTCGTTATTTGGGGCCTGAACTATATTCTCATGATCTATGTACACTATTATGATGTACATACATATGACATGATGGTGCCATGGGGGTGAAAATATTTATTTGAAATAAATAAAATGAGGGGGTTAGTATGGAACCCTTTCTTCCGATTCTAGGAGCAGAAATTGTACTGTTTTCATCAGGTGGGGTTCTCACTCATGAAACAAGCAGTAATTTCTCTAAACAGGGATGGGGTTTTATTGGGTGCCTCGGTGTATATATATTGGGGAACAAAAGGAAATCTACGAGAAGTTGTGGTCTAAATTAACCAGGGAAAGGTTCCAGAAGGCATTTGTTCTTTTTGCGACCCATAAAAGCTAGAATAGCCGCTGGATCCTGGCTCCTTCTAAATACTGTCAACTTTGAAGCAGTCCTTTTTATATGCCTTAGTACACTCTGGTTTATCCAATGGGCCACAATCTATTGGATAACTCAGAGTGCGCAAAGACGTATAAAGAGGACTGTCAGTGTTGCCAGATCTTTTTTCACCGGAGGATGGCGGTTGGAGCCAATCTACATCAAAACAAAGACAAAAAAAAAGGAGATGATACAGTGCAAACAAAAATAATTTGTATTTACGTCGAAACTTTAAAAAAAAATTCAACAGCATTTCAAGCGCGTTTTGATTTTCTATCCATACGCCTGTAATTTTTTGTACGTGTCTACAACGCGTCTGTTCACCATTTTGAACGACATTTTTCGAATGTATTCATATCATTCCCACACAGTACATTTGAACATTTTTCTGGTAGGCTATCCTCTGATGAGTGTCACTCAAAAAAAAAGAAGCTTTTTCTTCCTTCTCTTCTATGTTTTACTATGCATCTACTGAGTACGGCAATGTTGAAATTCACAATTATACTTTTTTCAAGTGAGATAAGCAGCGTCGTGTTTTGTTGTACTGTTGATTAGATGTGTGAAACGGGCTTGCAAAGCATTATGCTACACTAGGAGTCCACAGTACAGGATTTATCCAATTGGTATCGAACACAACATACTATGAAATGGGTGTGTGAGATAAGCTTGCTAAGTATTATTTCATAATAGGGGTCACAATACTGAAGTTACCCAATGGGGATCAAACTCAACATACTTGGAAGATGCTGTGTGACATGAGCTTGCGAGCTTTTAAACTACAATAGGACTCCACCGTAGTACTGAGCTGAGTCTCTGAGAGGGGTGGGGCAGCCAGTGTATCCTACCGGGACTCGGAAGGCAAAGGGGGGGGGGCGAGAGATAAACGGGGAGCGAGAGTCAAACTTCCAAGTCGATATGTCCATCAATAAAATAGGTTGACTATCGTTTACTGCCGAGCGAATATAGTATTGCATGTCAAAAGGGTTACAGCAGAGGAAAACAGAGTGGCTAAAGGACCAGGGCGTTTGTTTGTGTGTGTGTGTGTGTGTGTGTGTATGTGTGTGTGTATATATGTGTGTGTGTAGTGGGGTGAGGACAGCTTCGCGCCGCCTTATAAAATTCCTCTCGGGGGTCCTGGTGCTAAGTTTGAGCATCAAGGCCGTACAGTCGTGTTGGGAGATTTGCAGTTGATGACCAGATGCTAGTGACAATTTTGATCTCTTGTCTTTTTCTGTTGATCGATGAGACGATCGAAATAAAGAGTCTGCAAGGCTAGAGTGTTCTTTAATGAACTCTTATTCCGTTATTGTGTTTGCTTCAGGTACCTTCAGGCCGGCAGTTGGTATTCCGCATTGACACTCGACCACCTCCTTTTCGCAGGCGATACCCCTTTCCTATGCAAATGAGCTCATTCAGAAAGCAGTGGTCTCTATTGTCAGCGCAAACATTTGTTCCGAGTCCCAAGTCTCTGCCCAGGCTAACCACGATTTGTTAGATGGCAACGTATCGTTTACAAATAGATCTTTTGCCTGACCCAAGGGACCAGAAGTGGGAAGGGGGAAGTAATAGAAATAATATAAAGTCCAACATAATAAAAAGCAAATAAATAAAAACCTAAAACAAAGATCAGACACTTATTAGAGATTTTGAGGGCGGGTCACCATTTGTTGTCGGTTTTATTTCTTAAAATGTTTGATGAATGACTTTCGATTCAATGTCGCCGTTTCTAAAGAATTACTAATTGGGCTCTAGAAAAACAAATCAATTTTTCTGACGGATATCAAGGAAAAGTTTTCAGCATTAAATATTTATCCACCAGAAGTCCTATTTAAAAGATATTTCACTTGAAGAAAATCTAATTTTGAAAAAAATTAAATTGTTAAAGCGAAGACAAATTACTTGAAATAAGATCGACGCCATTTTTTTTTTCGTTTTAAAGAGATCGTCTGCTTGATTGATTTGGTTAAAATTAAATTTCCCGTTTTTATTAGAAACAGTCAACCAAAACTGTCATCGAAACTATAAACATGGCTTTTTTTTCGGTTTGTAAGTCAATCTAGTTGGCTGGCCGACTTGCTGTATGTATGTATGTATGTATGTATGTATGTATGTATCACACGTACAGGCCGCAGAGGAGGGGCTAGAGGGCTGAAAATTTAAACATATACTCCTTATCATGTCTAGAAAAAACTTTTAAAAAATTTTTTTTTCTTGAATTCTCTTTCTAAATGGGTTTTTAGTGAAAAAGGGTCAATTTACAATAAATGTTTATGCTAAATTGGTCTCTTAGTTTGTGTCTGACAACATTCACGCTTGTTTTTTCAGTTTTTTGACTGTTTTTAGTGATCACTGCCCAGCCGAAGGTGAGAGAAGTAACATCGCTCAACCCCTTTTTCCAATTTTTCAATTGATCACCCCCAACACGACATGCTGCCCAGAGACATTGGTCACGTGACGGTTTCTATTGCGTTACTAACCAGACCCAAAATGCCAGACAGCACGGTGTCTTTGTTTTTGCGAATGTAAATATTACTGTCAAGAAAAAACATCAATTTTTTACCAGGATTTATTTCATTCTAAGTTAAGCTGCCAATCACCGTATTTATTCAGACCACGACAGTGAGTAAACAATGCAGATAGGAAATCAAGGTTGGAGATTTGGGGGCCCGGGGATTTGACTCCTTGATAGCCCCGACCTCTTACATTTAGTACCGTGGTTCCCAACTCGGGGACCGTAACTCTATGAGGGTCCACAAAGGTATTACTGGGGATCCTTGGGCAGACCTTTAAAAAGTCTAGTGTCCGCGAGTTGGTTGAGTGGATAATCTTTTTAAAAGCAAAGACGTAGCTAAAGATTTGAGTGCCTGAGGGAGGTGGGAATGGCTCCGTGACGGCTCCCCTTAACATTTATTGAGATTTGTTATTTTATAATATTAGCAGAAATGCAGTATGTGAACAACTATTCATAGAGATTCTGTTTACCTCATCATTTGGACGATTTTAAATCAATTTTCAATACTTTTAAACTCAGCGTTTGCAGTTTGTGCGTTAAGATGGTGTCATACCCGAGGCAACATACAAGTGAAATTCTTCACTGAGCTAAATACAAGTGACATTCTTCACAAGGCTAAATGTATCTATTGGTTGTTGAATACATGTAAAATCCCATTTTGCAGTTCATGCGTTATGATGGTGTCATGCCCGAGCCAACATACAAGCGAAATTCTTTACAAGGCTAAATGTATCTATCGGTTGTTGAATACAGGTGAAATCCCTATTTGTAGTTTGTGCGTTAAGATGGTTCCATGCCCAAAGCCAACACGCAAGCAAAATTCTTCACAAAGCTAAATGTATCTATCGGTTTTTAAATACATATAAAATCCCTGTTTACAGTTTGTGCGTTGTGATGGTGTCATTCCCAATGCAACATAGAAGCAGAATTTTCCACAAGGCTAAATGAATACATGTAAAATCCCAGTTTGCAGTTTGTGCGTTACAGTGCTGTCATGTCCGAGGCGACATACAGGCGAAATTCCCCACAAGGCTAAATGTATCTATCGGTTGTTAAATACATGTAAAATCCCAGTTTGTATTTTGTGCATTAGGATGGTGTCATACCTGAGGCGACATACAAGCAAACTTTTCCACGAGGATAAATGTATGTATCGGTTGTTAAATGCGTGTAAAATCCCAGTTTGCAGTTTGTGCGTTATGATGGTGTCATGCTCGAGGCAACATAGAAGCAGAATTCTTCACAAGACTCAATGTATCTATTGTTTTTCAAATACATGTAAAATCCCAGTTTGTAGTTTGTGCGTTATGATTGTGTCTGGTCCGAGGCGACATACAATCAAAATTCTTCACAAGACTCAATGTATCTATCGTTTGTTAAATACATGTAAAATCTCAGTTTGCAAAAGCAAAAAGATCGTTTCAGATATCCTGACTTTTTATCTGGACTCGAACATTGACCACTGGTACCAGGGATAAATGTGCAACAATCTCAACCACAAGACAGACCTGAAACGTATGTCTATTGTTCAAGGCGTATGTACACAGTTAGCTGAAAAATATCCAATAAATTGCAAAAAAAAATCATATTTAACCTAAACTTCAAAATTGACTGATTTGGACCAAAGATCAATATCATTTAATCAATTAATTAATGAATATCAATGATAACTATTGAAGCAAGATGGATAATTGAAAAGTTATGTTCAGTAATCGAATATTTTGTCTAAATTCTGACAATTTTCATGTTAGAATATAAAATAATCTTTCTTGCAACGTATCGGATACTTTTTGCACTCACTGTATCGTTGCTACTTTTGTTGAATCTTTATCAGAGAATCGAGTTTTGTTGAACAGTTTCAAGATGCCGTTCCCTTTTGACTAACCACGAATCATTTGATTGCAGGAAACATGTCTATTGAATATTTGGACGACGATCAAAAAATGATTTATAAATGTTCGATCTCTGTAGTAACATGATATTATTTTACTACTATCAATTTCTTACTACTGTTTACCGTCAACTTGATTTTTGAGTGGGTTTAAAGGCTTGGTGTAGACTTCTGCTAGCCGCTAGCTTTTAATGCTCAGTTGGTAAGAACGGCAGCAAGACAACCTCCACCCACTCCGGTATCGAGGACGTGAGTTCGACTCGCACCGAATGTTTATTGTTTATTTCTGATCCCCGCTGTTTACTCACTGTTGAAAGAAGCCAGCCTAGGTAAAGTTGCGACAAAAAGAAGCCACCCTAGGTAAAGTTGCGATAACTGGAAAATTGAGATTAAGGTAAATAGTTGTATCAAAACCGATGATAATGATTCAAATTACGTAGGATAATGAAAATAAATCTCCAAACTATATAAAATACAGTAGTCTCTATTTTGTGCAATTAGCTGCTCGGCTTTCACGCTATTCCAAAACGATGATTAGAATTATGAAACACTGCTGCGACCGCGACTTGATCGCCTGATATAGACCTTACCTGATTCACGGCCTAATCCAAGAGAAAAAAAAACGAAGATATGTCACCGGAAATCGTAGTTCACTTTGACAAGCTAATTACGGATGGATTGAATAAAGCATTCAATGGGCTACAATTACAAAATATTAATTAATTTAATATTCAATTTTAATAATTCGATATTTGATATTTGTTACCGTATTTACCCCAGCACAATTTAACCTTGATTATAATACGACCCCTCTCTTAGTAGCTGAAAATCAATAATATCAATGATCAAATTTGAAAATGCATGGAACACACACACACACACAAACACGCACACATACCCCCCCCCCAAAAAAAACATCTACAAAAAAAAAACACTACATCTGAAACACTAAAACTGAAATGGTTCCTGCTTTTGCGTGGTAATTTTTGGTTGGAGTTTACCTAAAGATCTGAATTCTCTATATTCGTTGATTCATCAACATAATATCATTATCAATTGTTATATTACATTGAAACTGAAAATGATCACCCGTTATATCACAGTGAATGTACCATTTGGCCTAGACAATGCAAATAGAATAAACGATTAAAGAAAATGGGGCTCGTGTAATAACTGATAAGCATTTCAAATAAGAGTTTCTGTAAAATACAACGTAAATCATAATCAGTCTCTCGGATGATATATCCATTTCTTAATAACATAATATACAAAAAATGTTACCTGTCATTTTTTTATGAGTTTTGATGCAAGTGGAAAAATAGTTACTCTATAGTGTTATTTGTTTTCCTATGAGAAAACGTTTCTCCTGACCAGAAAAGAGAGGAAGAAGGTTTTGTTTTTTTTCTTCCTTCACCGAAAAAGATCAACTCGGAGCTACCTTCACGGCTGTCTTGAATGGTAGAATGACCATTACGGTCGTGATTGATGTTTATTCAACCATTAAAGTAAAGGACCACTCCTTTTGATGCAGTCACCTCTTCTCTTCCCAGTTTCGGGCGCACGTGTCCTTCGGAAAAAAAATGAATAAATAAATAAAAGGAATAAAATGCCCGTTGATGAGAGACGAACAAAAGCGATGGTCGGTAGCCTAACAAGGATCGGCTCAATTATCTTGTAGCCGCAGCGGACGTTATCAATCCACTCATCAAAAACCCATCGTGCATTTAGTGAGTCGCTGTAAAGAGGCCTTCAGTCTAAAAAAGAATAAATAAATAAATAAATAAATAATTAAAAAGTTGGGGTCACCAGAGTTTAAGGAGGAACGACGTGGAATAAATGGGTCATTCTTCGCTGATCATAAACATCGTTCAAATGAAAATTTCGAACAATACAAGCAGAGTTACCAAGACCCAAAGGGAATGGACAGATTGCTTCATTATTTCATCCTTAATATATATGATAGCCCTACTCCGTCAATAGTTGTCTCGATTCCTGACCACCGACAATCCCCTTTTCCTCATTTGCAATGTATTTCTATAGTAAATGTTTGTCTAAGCATATAATAGCCATATTCTGTCAGTAATTAATTCCTGATCACTGAAAATCTCCTTTACTTGATTTGAAATACTTCTGTAGTAATTATTTATCTATCTAAACATATAATAACCTTATTATGTTGGTAGAGCTTGCATTAGTTCCTGATCACCAGCATCCCCTTTTCTCTCATTTGTAATGCCTTTCAATAACAAATGTTTATCCATTATGTATATAAAAGCCTTATTCTGCCAGTGACGCATGCATTCATTCCTGACCGTTGAAAATACCGTTTACCCGATCTGAAATGTATTTCTATAATGAATGTTTATCTATTGTGCGTATAATAGCCCTGTTCTGTCATTAACACTTGCACACTGGCCTCTGACAATACTCTTTCATTTATTTGCAACGCATTTGTATCAGCAGCAGCAGCAGCAGCAACAGGCTTTAAACGTTTTTTTGTTATAGATAAATTTCCCCCCAAACCTCACTATCATGGGCGTTGTGTAGCTAGTACTTTCTGGGGTTCATCACACCATCTTGTTTTTTTTTCGGCCACAGTTTCTCATATGATCTCTGTGGATTCACATCGTAAGTAGTGATGTCCAGTAGTTGTCAGACATTCTTGGAACATGACCTGTCCGCTGCCATTTGAGTTTTCTAATGGATTCTATGATATCTCTGACTCCTGTTTTTATCTGACACACTGTGCTGCCTTGTGATTTCTCCATGTGATGTTCTCTCCTGTTTGCTGTTCTCAATTTGTGGGTATTTTTTTTATTAGGCTCAATATTTCAGCTCCATTGATGACTATCAGAGGATGCATTGCATTCTTTTTCAGGACTAATGGGATTTTCTTGTTCTTGAAGGTTGAGCCTGCTCTACCGACAGCTTGTCAACCTAAAGTCATTCTTTGCCTGATTTCTTCTTCTGAGGATTTCATGGAGATTCATTATCCTCGGTAAATGCGATGGTCTACTTTCTCAGCAACGATTTTGATCGTTGTGTCTTTGTCCTCAATATGTATGTTGTATATAACATTAGTTTTATTGAAGTTTATGTGAAGACCAACTTTCTTGCTACCTCCATTCAGTTTGTCAAGAAATATCTGGAGATCGGAAAGGTTCTCAGCAAAAAAGGACAATGTCATCAGGAAATCTCATGTTACTTAGGTATTTGCCATCTATCCTGATTCCTTTATTTTCCCAGTATAGGTTTCGGAAAATCACCTCAAGACAAGTTGTGAAGAGTCTAAGCGAGCTGATATCACCTTGTCTCACACCCAAAGGGTTCAGAGTCTTATAAAGGAACCGATTTGTCGACAGATATGTTGCAAGATTCTGACACATACGGATTAACGCCTTATTGTATGATGGCATCAGTGACCATGGAGATTTCCACTGCGCCCAAGGACTTATTGAAGTCAGCAAATTCTACAGCGAGAGAGATTTTTTATTTTGCTTTCTCTTTTAGCTGATTTACCGAATGGAGATGGCCAATGGTCGAGCAGATTCTTCTGAAGCCAGCCTGTTCCCGTGGTTTGTTGTCACCAAGCATCTTGGTAATTCGGTTGGTGATCACTTTGGTAAAAAGTCTGTAGATACAGTAGAGTTGGCCTATTGGTCTGCAGTGTTTTGGATCTTTCAGATTCCCTTTCTATATAACAACTTCTGGAACTTTACTCTGTTTGACGCATGAGTTGAATAAATGGGCTTGTTTCCTAGTGATGATTTTACCAGTTTTGGGGGTAGGTTGATGATGATGTTATCTGATCCAGGTGCCTTTTTTAAAAATTGTTTCATGGCTTGCTTTATCCCCAGGGAGTATCTTCTGGGAACTCTTCGATGTGATTACTTGTTACGTATATCTTGTTCATTGTTTTGTACCCCTTGCTTGTAGGAAGAGTTGTAGGATTTCGACAATTCGGTCTGTATCCGTTGTTAGGTTTCCATTCTCTTCGAGTACCTTTGTTATTTGCATCCTTCCCTTACTGAGAGTTTTGTTAATAATTCGAAAACCCTTACCTTTTTCAAGAGTTTTTTTTTTAAAAGTAACTGCCGTCGTGTATCTTTTATTATCTCAACTTCGTTTCTTTTTTGTTTAATTCAGTTGCTTTGGTCCTTTTATCTTGTTGTTACTGGTGGCTTGTGATATCTGCGTTTTTCCATGAGATTCTTGGTTTCTTCTATGAGTTCACAGATGGTTTGTTTGCTCTTTAGCTCAAACATATTGGCAACTTCTATTATAAAGGTTCTTATTCTGTTGCTGAGCCCGTTGATGCTTTCTTCTGATTCGGAAAGAAATTCATATGTTCTTCAGTTTTCATTATATATATTCATGTGCCCTATTATGTCAATAACGCTTCCATCAATTGCTGATTACTAACAATCGCTTTCTTCCTTATTTGCAGTCTATGATGAGATCCAGAGGCATGTTTAGCCAGTTACTTTTTGAAAATCATTTTCCCAAGGGTGTGTCGATTTACAATACAAAATCATGCTAAGATTGACTCATTTTTGTGCCTGCTTTTTTCAACAGAAACTGGTTAATTGCAGAGCAAGTGGGAACTTCGTGTCGTTCAGAGAGAGAGAGAGGAAACGAGAGGAGAGGAAGGGGTATTTATATCTCATTAACAGAGGTTAAAAGTGGGCACTTTGGTGTCGTTCAGAGAAACTGACTCTTTGTTTATTTTCTGTCAAGCGATGTATTTGTAAAGTTGACATCATAAACAACTTAGATTAGAAACTATCTGATTTCCATTAATTTACCTATCTATCTATCTATCTATCTATCTATCTATCTATCTATAATAATAATAATAATAATAATAATAATAATAATAATAATGATGATGATGATGATGATGATGATGATGATGATGATGATGATACTTCGCTTAAATGCCCAGCATACTGAATTCCGAAACTTGCCCAAACAACTTTCAAGTTAAATTTGCGAAAGTTGATATTCAATCAACGGATTATCAATTTTCCTCGACCGCCGGAAGTATTCAATTACAGAAAATTTCTAAAGCGGAGCGAGGGGCTGGTGGAGCAGCTCTAAAGTCAGTGGGCATTGATAAGTCAAGTCAAAAACTCTCCTGGGCATACTGGTTCAAATTCAGTTAACTCTCAAAATGCAAATCGTGAGCAGTGTTTCTGGATTTCTCATGTCACTAAATATGAAATGATAAGAGTGAATAAAAGGTTTGAACCAATTGTTTAATAAATGATAGTAATGCATTTTTGGAGTAAAACGAGCCAAAAAATCAAACCATAAATGTGCGAATTCTCTCCCTTACACTTTCAGACATATTTAAAAGATGAATGAAACGACTAGTGGTAGAATGTTTAGGTATGTCAGTCAGTCAGTTAGTGACGGACATCGCTACTAAAAAAGCTCGTACATCTTATAATTTTCAATGGATTTCGATAAAGGCTCTACACATCTATTCATTAGAGTGAATGAAAGTTTTGATGTATTTGCTCAATAAATAATTGTAATGCGTTTCTATAGTATAATAATTCCCAATGCATTTCAATAGTAAATTCCCTCTGAATCTCTATAAATATCTTTCAATATTTGCTTGGTCACTATGTATGAAATCACCGAAGTGAATAAAAGTTTGGACGGGTTTTTTAAAGTAATGAGTTTCATGCATTTCAAGGGCCATTATATAGATAAGAATTTGGTATAGAAATGCATGGCAAGCGAGAACGGAAGATGTTGTCAGTGATCAGGAATTAATGCAAGCGTTACTGAAAGAAAATGGCCATAACAGCGACTGCCGAAATATCTTTACATCAAAAACGCTAAATAAAACTTGACAAGTAAAAAGGTGTTTGGGAGGGACTTGATTTTATGCTACATCAAAGGCAGAAAGGTGCCATCGTACATCGTGAAGATTTCTTCTGCAGTCACTGTATATACATTATAGACTAACATACCATTTACTATAAGATACATTGTAAGTTAGGAAGAAGGAGATTGTCGGCGGCCAGTAATTAATGTAAGTGTTACTGACAGAATACGGTTATTATATGTATTAATAGATGAGCATTTATTACAGAAATATATTACAAATTATTTTACTATATGTAAGTATTGCAAATGAGGAAAAAGTTTTATGAGTTGTTTCCCTTGTATTGTAAAAATCATCCAAAGCACTCGGATTGAAATCACGTTCAATTTGTTGACGATACGTAACTTACTTTCTTGATAGTAGATATATATTTGGACAATCTAGATGTTTCTAGGCGTTTAAGAGTTGTTGTTTTTTCTACTCAATTTTAGATGTAAACTTGAACTAGCGCGTCCATGGTCTGACTTTCGGGCTTGTTTAATCATTTAACCCAAAATAAATATCAACTGAAAACAATTAGGGTTATTTTAATTTGGCACAAGGCCTGTAGTATTGGGTACACTAAGAGAATCGAATCTACTACAGAAGTAATGGTCCAAGGGATTAGCTTGCTAACCATTGTTTCACGGTGAGCCCCCAAACCTATATTTATTTGTCAAGGAATGATGTGACTTTCGTTACCTATTCATGAGTGTAAATCTATGCAAATAATGATAGTTAATAGTGTCAAAGGGAACGAAAAACACTCTGGATGTAATTATAAGTGATTGGATTGCGTAAAAGTCAACAAGCTGGTCAGACCAGGACCGGATTAAGCTAGTGCAGGGCATCTAGCATATGTTATAGAGAGGCCCCAAATTGAGACACTACACACTTATATTAAATCATATAATTTTTACTTGCAAAGTAATTGAATATTTTGAATTGATATACAGCAAAATAATTCGACAAAATATGTCTGACATTTCAATAAGACTATTACTTTCTTTCCGTTTTGATCTTTGTGCGGCAGCTATGACTTCAGTTTCAAATACCTTCGTATTTATACATTGTATATGCATTATATCGATACTACATTCTTATTAAATACTTTATTAAAGTAATAATCCCGATTAGAGGTGATCATTGGTTAGAATCACTAACATTAAACACCCAGTCGTTCATGAAAGTTGTAGGCAGTATAGTTATATGGTAATAGATCAAGTGTAGAATTGATAGGTTTTGAGCATTTAGCGCGGCGTCCTAAATGTTGCGAAGCCAGTAGCACAGTGTTTCCAAAAGTGGGCTCAGGCTCAAGTTCCCATAAAAACTTTAGGGTTCTGCAAGAATTAGGTTGCCGACGTGAAAATAGAGGTTTGTTCTTTTTTTAAATTTTCTTTTTATTTCAATGTTTTATTTTTTATACTTTTTTTTGTATCGTTTTTTCCCCTAATAGATACATTGTTTCTCTAAAAACAAATTTTGTTTCATTTTATTGAATTTTGGGCGGCTGAGGTTGTCCACGATATGATATCGCAGTATAGGTTCTGCGATTTTTTGAAAATCGTATATGGTACTGCGATAAATAAAGTTTGAGAATCTCTGTTGTAGCGTATGCTACTTATACTCTTATACTACATGATTAATCCAGCACTGTTTACTTCAGTCTAGTACGTATTAATTATACTGTGAGAATCAAATTTATTGCAGAAGTAATGTTCAACAGAATTAGCTTGTTAACCATTGTTCCTCGGCCAATCCAAAAACTTAAAGTACCAAAGAAAGATGTGACTTTCGTTGCTGATTTATGGGATTAAACCTCTACAAATAATATTATGTTCATTATTATTGATACTCCCAAAAGGGGGAAAAACCCTACCATAGATAAATTTACAAAGGGTTGGGTTGCTTCTCGGAACACGGAAGTAAGCAATCTGGCCAGACAGACCATCAGTCAGTGTAGTCTAAGCTGCGAAAATGTCCAAAAATGTGTAGCCATTAAATATCAACGAATAAGATAGCCTGCTTAGGACAATGGCGCCCTTGTTCCCTCCAAGGTACTCCCTTTGGGACCTCATATACTTATCCCTGTGTCTCTTCCATTTTCAAAACAGCCTGCAAAGTCTCCTTTCGTTATGGCCATCCGCTGCCTCGTAACATTCTCCTTAATCTCTTTGAGAAAATCCTGTAGTCGCAGGGGACCAAATCTGGATTATGTTTGGGGGCTGGGGTGACAGTTGACTGACCTGGATGATGTGATAGTTTACAAAAAAAAAAAAGTACAAAACAGCACGAGGTGTGAAGAATGACTTACATGGTCACTGTAAATGCGACGGTCACACAGTACATAGGCTCTCTCAATGGTGTCTCACAGCCGACTGAGTAACCCAACTGGAAAGTGTCCAAACATACGCTATAAAGTTCTCTCTGATTTGTTGCCAAGTTATATGAAGGCAACGCAACCAGTTCTCGAGATATTTGAAATTGCTGGATACTCTCCGGGCATACCTCGTACAGAATTAGAAGCGTTGATAATGAAAAGTGTTAAGGAGTGAGCAGTTAATTTGACCTGAAGACTGGGGATCCGTCCTCTGGACATCAATCTCCCCATTGCACTAAGAGTAGGGTCCTGAGTACTCCCCCAGCTTCAATGTCTTCGACAAATACTAAAGGGTTCAGGTATTCGGAGGGCGTCTACCCATATGGAAGCAATCGGTTCATCTGTGCGTATACAAAATAAATACCAATCTAAGTTGTTAATGACAAAAGCAGGGGAGAATTGTCTCGTTGACCATTTGAACTCAATGTTCTGATGATGATGCAGGAAAACATTGCAATATTAGCAAAATTGGCTGTGGTTCTTCTTCGTCAATCAAATATTGATCAGCTACAAGCATTTTTCATTGTTTAGGTTTTTAAATCGTCTACAGAGTATGAGGAAAAGGTTTTGGCAAAAACCCTCACACTCACAAACATGTATGGGCGTGTGTGTGTACGCGCCCGCACACACACACATACATGCATCATCTAATGATCTCGAAGATGAGTATGAATATCATTCTACGATTCATTCAGACTAGTATCTTCTTGTTTTTTTTTTTATCACCTCGTAGCTGATGCATTGCACGGTCTTCTTCAGGTGTAAATCCGTCATGTAATGCTTCGGGGTTTTCTCTTCTTTCGTAGATGTTATCAAATTCGGAGTGGAAGTGCAGTTGACCAAGTGAAGATAAGAAGGCGAAGGTGGCCTAATGGTTACCGACGCGGAAAATAGAATCGGCGAACCGAATTCAAACCCCGACCAAGGTAATTAGCGCTCACTTCGCGCTCTCCCTACCCAGCTAAAGGTTGATTGCAGGTCCTACTGGGTTCTTCGGCCTTGATTGGCAACCAGTCTAGGAAACGAAAAAATGTTCAACTCCTCCTCCAGTGACGTGAGATGCTGACAAAGAGCAAAGTGGGGAACGTGTTCCCAAAAATGTACGGCTACCAGTCTAGGAGACAATTAAAACTAAGAAATTCGAACCCTTAGTCCAGCGGCAAGTTCCTGAAATGTGCTGTTAACGGGACTCTCGAACGGGCCTAGCAAGTCGATGGTGGTTTATTATGAATAAAATGAGCTAAAAAATAAAGGAGAATAAAAACAGAGAGAAGAAATAATGCAACCGGGTGCAAAAACGCAATTGCTGTCTTCACTTCCCCAGGACACCCCGAGTACAAGTGCAAGCTTTGAAAAGAAATGAAAAGTATGAAAATTATAGTAAAGAGGTCATGTCAATAGAAATGAAAATAGGACTTACGAATAATGATTAAATATTTCGAATGCGAGAAAATTGAACTAATAACTTTTAACTTCCAGCAGAAATAATAATTCGTTGATGCAAGAAGACTATTAATTACTTCTCTTGTCAAATGTGCACTGACCCAGAGTTAGTGACCCCGCTTCGTTCGAACTAACTACAATAATTGGTGTAAATAATCACCCGCTTTGTCACTCATAAAAAATAATTGTTAGGCAAATCTCTTCGTCGTGCTTCAACGCGAAGCAGTTCAATCAAACGAGTTTTGATTTTGCGACATTTCACCACCAGCTGCCTTTTTACACTTCTGTGATTCCTTAAACAAATAGTTTATTCTGTTCTTTGAATTTCTGACCCGTCTCATCGCTAGTAGCCTTGCGAAAATTGCCCTTCTGAAAAGAAGGCGTGGTCGAGCACCACCCCTTCCAACCTCCTGGTATGTTGAAAGTGTTTTCCTCTTCAGTTATTGACCGACAGCTGATAGCGGTGCGCCGTGCAACAAGGATGTTCAAATAAACAAGTACTTCGACTCGGAACATAAGTATTTTTTTCATTCAAACCATAAGTACTTTTAATCGTATTTATAAGTACTTCTATTCAAAACATAAGTAATTTTTCATAATCCAAGTAATTTCATTCAAATTTACAGGTAGTTATAAGTATTTTTATTTCTAGTCCCAAGTACTTTTATCCAAATTATAAGTGTTATCATTATTCAAACTCGAAGTGCTTTAATTGAAATTCATAAGTACTTTTATTCACAACCTGAGTATTTCTTTTATACAAAAAGTACTTTTATTCAAATTTATGAGTATTTATATCCAAAACATAAGTATTTTTATTCAAAGTCCAAGTACCTTTATTCAAAAGATGAACACTATTATTTAAAACATATGAACGTTTATTTGAAAAAGATGTACATTCATTAAAAAAATGAGTACTTTTATTCGAATACAATAATATTTTCTTCAAAGTATAAGTACCTGTATATAAAATGTATTTTATTCATTCAAAATATAGATATTTCCACGCAAATTTACCAGCAATTTTATTCAAAATAGGAGTACTCTAATTCAAAGTGTATGCACTTTTATTGAAATCATAAGTACTTTCATTCAAAACATGAACTTTTTATGTAAGAATATGAAACTTTATCAAAAGGGGTCTTTTCATGAAAGCGAAGTACTTTTTATTCAAATACTTGAAGTAAGTACCTTTATTCGAGTACTTTATATGCTAAGCAAGAAGATGAATTTGTGTACGGGTATATCATATCAGAGTACATTATTCAAGTACGTTGAATGCAGTATAAAGAGATGAATTTGTCAAAAACTCAAATCTCTTTTTTTTCAGTGTTTTCTATTGTTAAAGCCGTTAACAAGACAAGTGTTGTTGTATTGAGCTAAACAAATGACAGTCTGAAAGTGCCTGGCCTGGAGAATATTCTTGCATGAGGGAGAACTTCCTATTCCAGCACTATGATTGATCGTTTGCTGCGTCGGATTTGCAACAAGATGTCTGCCGTTACCATGCAGTAAAATCGATTATCTTATTCAGTAAAGGTACTTTTCAGTTTCATTCAAACGATCCAAGTTGCATAGAACCAGTTAATCAAGCTTCTGGCAATTTGTAATTGATTTCCTTTCAAATTTCATCAAACATCGATAAATCTTTCCTTAGAGATTCTATTTAGGTTGAATTATTGAAGATTGTCCTTCTACACTCGATTTTCTTCGTTTTGGATTCTCTCAAACAATTCATTTTTCATCGCCAGATACTATATTGTCCAAAGCTTTTAAAAGGCTGTATCTGTAAGTTGTCGTTCTGCTGGGGTGGCAAACAGGGCATCCCCCCTACACCCCTGATCACGACTCCTAACCTACGGCGAGGGGGTTTGAAAGTTGGAATCTTATGGTCGATAGAGGATGATGGTGCAGTACGATTGCATTATGTAACCCCAATTTGATGTGACAACTTTAAAAGACTGTATCATTATTCAATAGTGTCAGGGTTGCTGCTAATACATATTCTGGGTATATCCTTTTGCCCCCCCCCCTGTCCCCACCGGAAATATAACCCTTTGCACTTAACAACGGTGGAAAAGTGATGCCTATGACACGGAACTTGTTTTTCTTGCATCAGAATTTTCCATAAGATTTGTAAACAATGTACTACGGCTAAATGAATGCACTGGCAACAGAGAGCCGAGTAAACTTGGAAGACGCTTCAAAGATTTCCCAAACACTGTGTGAAAGAAGGCACTGGAAACTTTTGCATCAATTTTCGGCCTGTTTTCCTGGTCTGTAAACATTCCTTATCTTATGACATATAAGCTGTTGTGATGCCTTTTTTTGTTTGTGGATTATGCCACGCTAAATCATAAAAGAAAGCTTATGTCAGTGTGCTCACATACGCTGAAGCACCCAGCTACCTATATATCTATGTGTAGGCCTCTTCACCTATTTATTACAACTGCTGCTGCTGTCTACGTAGTAGGACGGGAAACAACTTTGGACATCGCTGATTTTTCATGAATAAGACTAATGTTTTCCTCGTTAGAAATACGTTCATTTTTACCTAATTGTTTTGAAATTATGAAAAAAAAAAAGTACAATGGTAGGAAATAGGCAGGAAAATAAATTTCATTCGTGATACAAGCATCTTTTGTCATAAATACATTTATGCTAAAATATACATTTGTATCTATTTGTATATATTTTAAGACGCAGTAGAGTGAATAATTTTTTCATTGTTCCGCTCTGTTTATGCGTAGATATCACTTTAAAGCTCCATTTCCTCTTTAGTTCTGATTGACGGTATCAAAGCAAAGCTGAATAAAAGTGATTATTGTGTCATTATGCTCCATGAGTTCAAAATCGGCCATTGAGCTAGCGGGGCCACCCTTAACATAAACAGAGCTGAAATCGGCTTCAGCACGGACTATGCGTTGTTGGTTCCAAAAATTCGTTTCTAGTAATCTAGATCTTCAAATTCTCGCTCTATCATTGAAGAATTGGAGGCAGTCGTAGAGGCTCATTTACAAAGCAAACATTCGAGCCTTGGGAACAAAACTCGGGGTAGTCCGTACAACAGTGAGAAGACATCAGGCATAATTCGGCAAAGTGAAGAAAAAATCAGGAATGGGTACCCCATGATTTGACTGTTAATCAGCATTTTGCAGTTTGATACTTGTGGCAATTCATCTCGTTTGTCTGAAAAAAATCCCTCTTTTCTCGATCGTATGCTTAATCTTAATGAAAAGTGGTTCCTTTCTGATAATCCGTTGGTTCTTTGGGCCGACGAACTTGCCAACCTCTCTCAACCTTCCCAAAACCAAATCTTCACTCCAAAAGTTCCATGTGATCGTATGATGGTACTGTAAGAGATTTCTCCATTACAACCTCTTACAACCTGGTCAAGCCATCACAACAGGCACTATTGTCCTAATTCGAAACTTATGCATCGAGATTTGCGAACATTTTTGTCAGCAATGGTCATCGGAAAGGGACCTATCCTAATGTAGGATAACGCAAGACCAAATACTTCACTATTCACCCGGCAAAAACTGGCGCACTTAGGCATCGAGGTCCCCCCACTTTCTACTCACCGCTACCTGTTCCTTTCCGATTACAATTTTTTCCGGGCCTTAGATGCATTTCGCGCCAGCAGATGTACTCGAAAGCTGACCCGGGAGAAAATACCTTCAGTCAGTTAATCGACTCCTGTGGTCCCAGTTTTTATTGTGGTGGAATAAATTCACTGTTGGGTCGTTGGCAACATCGTGTCATTTTTAATGGTGCTTACTTTGACTCATAAAGTTGTGTTTGAGCCGAGTTGTGGCGTTTTAAAGTTTGTGGTTCAGAATAGCATTTTTTGTCCAAACCTGATATAATATACCCGTACATAAATAATCCCGCCATTTTCACGGTAACTATGCTAGTCGTTGTATGATTAAATTAAGGTATTAGGCGTAGGATAATTGATCGTTCAGTTGACTGGAAACACCTACGAATGAAGATCTCTTCTATAAAGGTCCGTTTTTTTTAATCTTTTATTTATTTTCCTTGTTTTCAATAAAGGGCCTGACGGGGGGTGCATTTTGTGCCGACGTGACTTACAATAGAACAAACGTCCAACAGGAACGTCAAAAACACAAAGATTTATCTTTCATGTTGGATGGCACGCGTCATTGTTTAGTCGGCTTTTTGCTTTTTCATTGGGGGGTACTTGAAAACCCGCCCGATAGTGACATTAATTTGCGCACGTGGAAGAGGTCCTTTGTTAACAGACTTTTTATGTGGTCGGATCAGTTAAATTTATTTACACCTCCATTGAAGCATGAAAACGTGCACAGATTAAAACTAGGAGGCAGTCAGAGAGCGCACACCTCTGCCAACGCCATTGCCAGGGGAAATAATTGTGCATAGATCTGCTCCAATATTTAATCATTTTTCCATAGCTTAATGCTCACCATTCCACCTAATTCTATTGAGAATTGTTGAAGATATCGAGTGGGCGGACATTGGCGATATCATGTAATGTAGATATATAACTACGCCGTGGGGCATGTAATTGACTTCTTTCTTCGCATTTTGTCCACCTCTTCACAGATTTCCATTGGAATTCAATGAGAACTCTAGGAGAGAGTGGCAGCCGAAACAGAGTTATTGAAACAACAAAACTGAGGGTACTTGTTTGGATAATTCATGAAATAATGGCAAGCATTCCTTCTAGAAATTCAGAAAATATTGAGAAAGGTTGAAGGGTGTACCAACCGAAATTTTGATGACCGAAACGGCCAAGATGAAGCTACTCGATCGATAATTCATGGAACAATGTCAGAGACGTTGCTGAGGGAGTTGTGGGGGCTTTTTGAAAACGACCTTCGGGTCCCCAAAAGCTTTATAAATGGTAGTTCACCTACTGCATTTCTACTGACAATACGCAATAAAAAAAATCTCGCTACACTTAACCCCCCCCCCCACCAACAAATCTCGAGCTGACGGCAAGAATTTCATTCCGGTTATGCAGAGATAATTCATCAATTTAGATTTTCAGTCTTTTTAGAAGCTATACGTTAAAGATTTGTATTGACTCATTAAATACATTAAAACTGGAAAACATTGCCGTTCTTTCGTTCACATTTTCAGGAATTATTATTGTACATCAGTGGGTCTGAGTTCAATTTCCGGGTCGGGCAGTGCAAGCCATATACTGTGATTCAGTAGAAAGGCAGAAGTGGTTCCCTAAGGAATAATTAACTAGGATGGGTATTTTGACTCATACGAGACATCCCCGAGCATGGACTGCAGAATGAGAACAATCTACTCCCGTGGATTGGGGTTAGTATCAACTGTTATATCCTCATATGGACTTGTTACCTAAACACTCCAATAAAATATAATGGATATCTCGTACCAGTTGATACGTCCTTCTTAATTGATTCTTTCTTGCAGAACTGCTTTTGCTTTTTCGCATATTAGTCTTTAAAAATTGAAATAATGATTTTGAATTTGCGTTCGTTCCCATCCCCCGTAATAATGATTTTCTCTATCTCTCTCTCTCTCAATATATATATATATATATATATATATATATATGCATAATACTTCATGTCTGAGGTGGGAATTAAGATACCCCCCCCAAAAAACAGTTTTTATCTTTAATTATTGCCAGAGGCCCCAAATTGGTCTTCCTAGCAGGAAACCCCGACTTGGGGCGGATTTTCAGCTAGTAATTATAATTCCCCATCGCAGGAAATCAAACGAAAACTGACCGTTATTGTAACATATTGTAACGGTCCTGATTAAAGGGTTTCTTCTTGCTCAACTGCAAAGTATTCTTCAAGGGGAACATTTTAACACATTTAGGCAAATGAAAGACTAGACATTCATTTGTGTCGGTGCAGGGCAAGGGTCTTTTTCATTGATGGAATGGCGAATCCGAAAGTAAACAGCTATCGTTGGCTTTTTAGATCGGCGGGGAGCCACTTGTCATGACTGACCCTCTGTTTGAGGGTCACCATCTGTCATTGTCCATCTGTCACTAAGAGAACGTTGCTATGGGAGTCTACTTATGTGTGTGTGTGTGAGTGTGTGTGTGTATGTGAGAGAGAGTGAGAGAGAGAGACACACACACACACACACACACACAGACGGAGGCAGAAAAAGACAGAGACAGTAAAAGAGAGGTAGGAGAAAGAAAGAGGCATATATATATATATATATATATATATATATATATATATATATATATATATATATATATATATATATATATATATATATATGTGTGTGTGTGTGTGTATGTGTGTGTGTGTATAAAACAAGGGGGAGGAGAGTGAGAGAGAGAGAAAGAGGGCACCTTCACCTATGTCCAGTTTGCGTTTTCCTTGCTTGCTCATTTTCTCTTTATGACTGATTATTCTTCTAAGTTTCAACGGGCTCATTAGTTCCCTCATCAAAAATTGATAATATTCGTCCGAACGCATGAACTTACCTCTGACCCCCAACCACCGATAATAATGTGCATCTTTTGAAAAACTTCTTCAATAAGTGTTATTTTCTAGTTGATTATGTCTCAAGAGTACAGAAAATGTCAATTATTGCCTTTAAACTTTGCTTTAGTGGTCAACACAGTGATAATTTGCAATCAACTTATTTTCATTAGAATAACGGGTAAATTTGCACATTTTTAATCACATAAAGTGAAAAAAATTACGTATGAATATCTCTATCCTGGTCATAGAAGCAAAATTGAAAGGGAATAATTAACATTTTGCTATACTTTTTATACATAAGTAATCAGAAAATAACACTTACTACTCGGGAACAAAAATCGCGTTGCAAAGTGTTATGGTTTTAGTCCTAACAATTTCATGAGCAGTTTCGGTCACAAACTCCACAGTGAAACCTCCAACCACCAATGTATGATCAAACTATAATTCACCAAATATCTGTCTTTCTGGCTACCATCGCATAACTCATGGTCGGCCAGAGCTATGGCTACCAAATCTTCAATGGTCACAAATGGGGATCTTTTTTAACCCTCCCCCAATAAACTGCATGAGGGTGTCGATATACAATGTGAATTCATGCTGAATTGGTCCTCTATTATGAGTTCGTTCGTACGAGATTATTATTATTCAAACAATTCAGTACTTTTATCGAAAAATAATACTTTGATTCAAAACATAAATACTTTTTCAATATCATTTTCAACTAGTTCTGTTTTCTTTCGTTTTATTATTATTCTTCACGATGCTCTTGGTTGATATGTGCTTCGACCATCATAGTCAGCAGCATGAATCTGAATAAAGAATCAAACTTATTGGTACTTTCATTTTTTTAATAAGTCACTTGAATTGGAATATAGAAGTCGGGGGCTTCTTCTTTCCTCTGATTCACGCAGCCTATTTCAACGGTCGAAGAGCGTATCGACCAAGTAGACTTGGACGCTTAGACGAAAGAAACACCAATCTCGTATAAAAGTTAAATCGAAATCTTTTCGCCATCAGTAAGAAAGAAAATTGGAGCAAAGTACTTATATGTAGCCCGGCAGTGGCCAGGATTAAGCTCTTTCATAACAGGAAAACCTTGGCCAGGGTAAAACTGTATGTCTTTTAGTAAATAAAACCCTGAGCTATGCTAAATAGTTCTACTAGTATATATATATATATATATATATATATATATATATATATATATATATATATATATATCAAATTGATTTAAAAAACTGTTGGTGTAATCCTTGAACAATTCTCTTTATCTTAGATGTGCCGTTGAAGTTGACCCAACTGTCTATTGCTATGTTTTTTGCAAGTTTTCATCAGCTGATAACCCCGGGGTCGGGTATCTTATGATATAAAAGGCTTTATCATTTTCTTTGCTAGTTGGTTTGTTTCTTTTCTGTCACGCTTAAACGAACAGAAAAAGATGGAGCGGTACTGCAAACACAAAGTCAAAAAAAGACCAGGACTGCTGTGTGAGTGCTGCTGCCCTAGGGTCGATTTCGTTTTTCACCAGATTCTGTTTCCTTATTGTTTTGAATTCATTAAAAAAACAAAACAGATATTATAAAGACTTTTAAAAAAATCGACAGAAAAAATAAAGGCTTGTGTTTCTTTGTTCGCATTAAATATATTTATACTGAAACATATATGTTTTATTATCTATCCATACGTGAATAATACCCCCGTTTTTGACAGGTACTATGCCAGTGGTTTTTCATCCCTAGCCTCCAACAAGTGACATTTTTTTTTTCGTAAAACAGCTGCCAACAGCCCCTGCTCTTTCTGATGCGTTAAATTCTAATTAAACATTAAATGAGGGTCAAAGAATTTAAATGGCCCCAATGCCGTACACAGTGACACACGTGGCAGTTTTCGGTCTTTCGATATAATGTTCAATCAAGAAGAATGCCACGCTAGTCGATCCAATATCCGGTCCTGTGTGGCACCTAACGATGGCCCGTTTGATCGGACATGAGAGCCGAGACCACTAGGGCGAAATTACTAATGATGGCAGGCGTTGTGTGCATAGGTTACCAAAATGGACCACGTGTCCCAGTGACCATAAACACGTTCCCTATTTCCGGTCCGGATAACCAGAAATTTGAAATTTAAAGAAAGAGAAATGAAATTGAAATTACTCCATCGATTTTTTTTCTTTCGATGGCGAATGCACATCATTATTTCAAACAAATAACGGATGAAATTTAAGAAGGAAGAACGGGCAACTTGATCAACAAAGAATGATAATTTATAAAGGTAGTTATGGATGACCAAGTCCTATCTACCTAATTAGAAGAAGAGGTACCGAAAACAACTCGGAGAATGGACTCAGCGAGCCGAGTTCAAACTCCAGCAGAGACAGTGTGTGTTCACTTGATATTAATACTCTTGGGAAGGGCTAAAATCCATCTCTTCTCCTAACTATGATCAAAATAGCTCAGAGTTAAACTGAAATACAAAAAAATACGATAATAAAAATGCTTCATCCCAGAATTTAAAGACTATTACTAGATTGTAAAAAAAAAATGACATATTGTAGAAGATTCAGAGTTAGGGAATGGAAATATGACTAGATTTGTACCCCATGATCGAATTGGTTTAGGCGTCGTCCATGAAAGACAAACTCCCGTGATATGGATGCTAGTTCAGGTTTCGTTGGGAGTAACTTCTTTATTCCTTTTTCACGCTACTTACTTAATCGTTCAGAAGGTATTCGTTCTATAAAGTTGGGGTGAAATGTAACCATAAGATAAAGAAAGGGATAAAAAAAAAATGGATGGGCAAAATACAGTATCTTGCTAAAGTTTGGAAACCCCTGATATTTTTACAGTATTATTGAAAACCTTGGTATGCTTTTCTTCTTCAATTGAATTTACAACAGTTCCATATATATATATATATATATATATATATATATATATATATATATATATATATATATATATATATATATATATATATATATATATATATATGTATGTATATATACATATATATATATATATATATATATCATAATAATGTTGATCTTGATAAGGTATCCAACTGTAGTGGCCCTGCGTCAGACTGAGCTAAGCCTAAAAAATATCTACAAGGAGTGGATGGTTTTGCTCTTTTTAACTTGGAGCTGATACGTTTTTAAAATACACAAGAATTACTTCCCTTTAGACCATAAAAATGCGTATTTCATCGCCTTCAATGCGAAGTCATGAAGTTTGAACATGGATTCACTTATAAGAAAGAAAACATAGCGGTGCATGAAAATTATTTAAAAAAATTGAAATCAGTCGATTTATATCAGATGATAAACAAAAATGCGCATATCATACTAGTTAATGATACACGTAAAAAAATTCACAGATATATTTGAATTTCTACGAAACGATTTTAAGAAAAAATTAGTGAATTTGTTTCAGTTATAGAGTTCAGTTTCAAATGGTGGGTAAGAGGTATTTTGATCAGCAAAATTTGACCCCCGAGTAGAAGAGTTCAGTGTTAGAGACTGAAAAGCAAAAAGATCACATTCCTCATATATAAGTATAATAACTCAGTGTGAGTTGCTATCAGACAATCTTTACTGGTAGATCCGATGAGGATCGAACCCATTAACAACGACCAGCAAGATTAGCTTCTGGTCATTGCTATACAGTGTGCGTTAATTTCAGAATCTTTGATGGCTACGGTCGTTCAGTTCGTTGATAGGAAGAGTACATAGTTAAAAATAGTGGGTATGGAATATTTTCATCAGCAAAACGTGTACCCCTTGAGGAAGAGTCAAATAGTGCGGACAGAAAAACAAGAAAATCACAGTTTATTATTATAGTAGGTTTGAAGTTTGAACTCTATCTTATTACTGTGGCTTTTCATCATAACACACTGTGTCGATACATTCTTCATTATTACTATTATTTATTACTAATTTTACTCCATCTTATTAATGAGTGTTCTTGTCTCATCATACTGGGCCAATAAAATATTTGATTATTAGACGTTTATTTTGTTTTTGTCATTAGATGACATTAAGAGAGTTTAGTTTAATTAATTCCTTACAAAAAGTTTGTTTTCCATTTTATTGTGACAGCTGTAATATCAGTGTACGTAAAAACTGACAATATTGGCGTATTCTTTATTATTGATTCTAACATTGAAGAAAGAAGAAAATAGATAAGAATTTCGGCATATCATTTTTTGATTTTATTTTAAGAAAGGTAAAAAAAGTGTAATTTTCAGATAATGCATTGGTTAAGATCGAACGTGTTGGACGTGATTTGCGGAGTTTAGCACTTGAAATTTCACTCTGAACGATGCACCACAGTCAGTGGTTTGATAGCGATCAAATCAAGACATTACTTGGGAATTATCAACGTTATGTTACACAGAAGATATCGAATATGCTCAAATATATTTAAATCAAGCGCTGAAAATCATTTGCACCAGCTTGATTATGTTAGTTGCTTTGATGTGTGACTTCCACATAACTTGAGTGAAAAAAAATTTCTGAGTATGATTCACTACTTAATTGTATTGTTTCGTTTTTGAAACAAATTGAGATCGATGGTGAAAAGCAGATACTTTAAAACAAAGTGGACAATAAGAGATTGTGGGGAAACGAAGTGAACTCCTACTAACCGTACCAAAAGTCTTCGGTCAAAAAAGGTGATGCTGTCTATGGCGTACGAATGTTTCGGCCGCAGACGTTTCGGTGACAAACTAAGTGCAATTCAAACTGAAATAGAATCATAACATCAATGTGCAATCATAACGTAATATATCTTTGTTGTTTAGTTTTTGATAAATTTTATTTTAATCTTTTTATTGCCAATTCTCTATAAATAAACTAGGAAGCATTCGGACGGTACATACGTCTGCCGACATCGTTGTCAGGAGGAGTAATTGTGCATGGATCCGCCCCAAAATTTGATCTGTTCTTCCGTAGCCTGTTGTTCATCCTTCCCTAAATAGCATTGTATTTCATTAAGGACATGAAATTTGACCATATTATGTAGTTTCGACCTATTACTACGACGTAGGGGAAGTAATTGTGTATGGATCCGCACCAACATTCAATTACTTCTCCCGTAGCTTTTTTGTGCATCTTTCCACAAAATATTTCTGAGATTTATTGAAAACTTTTAGAGATATCGAATAGACAGTCGTAGGCACGTATATAAATGTAATTGGGGAAAAAATGGAAGAATACCTCTCAATCAGAAAATATCCCTGGATCCGTCCCCAAATTTTATCACCTCCTTTGCACCTCATTGTCAACTATTCAACGAAATTTTATAGGAATTTATCTATTACCTTTGGAGATAAAATCAAAGATATAATTATATCATAGGGGAGATAACTTTGGATGGATACGTCCCAAAATGTAATCACTTCTTCAATGGCTTATAATCCAGCCTCCACGAAATTCATTGAGAACATTTGGTGATATATCAACCCATAGTCCACCGTTCCACAAGATTTCATCCAAGTTCATTCAGTACTTTCGGAGATATCGCGTGTACACAAATAGACAAACAAACCAAGATCCAACAGACGAACGTATGCGATCAAATACGTATGCCTCTTTGCAACTTCATTGATTGGGCTATATAAATCTCCCTCACTTTCGGCCCCTTGGAGGATAGGTTTCCCATTCACTTTACACTCCGTAAAGAATTATATATAAACATATAAAATGAGAAGATTTTTGAATGGGTAGAAAGTGCGTTCCACTTTGGCATTATTGTTACATTTGGCTGGGCTACACCCATGTTTAGGTACTTTTTATAGCGTAACAAACAATTATACTCATAAAAGCGTTATATTATTAGGAAACACTATTTGAAATGACAATCTGTTGATGAACGGTGAATGTATAAGTTGGTCAAGACAGTGTAAATAGAATAAACCATAAAAGCTGCAGGAATCGAACCTGCGACCGATGGGTGGGCGCTTCAAAGTAGCGTCGCTCTTAAGCATGGAGCTAAACAGCTCGCCGGTGAGGCGGAGGCCTAGATGACTGACATATATCCAAATTTTTGAATTGTCGATACACTGTCCATATTTGCTCAAGACAGTCTCATTGGTGAGGCTGTTTAGCTCAATGACAAAGAGCGATGCTACGTTAAAGCAGCTACCTATCGGTCGCAGGTTCTATTCATACAGCAGACCATTTTCTTTAATTGTATATTCTATTTATGCTGTCTAGGTCAAATGATACATTCACCGTGTATCAATGTCAAGTCATTCCAAGTAGAGTTTCAAAGTAAAATGATGTATTAAATATCCATTTCTTATATATATATATATATATATATATATATATATATATATATATATATATATATGTATATATATATATATATATATGTATATATATATATATATATATATATATATAGTAACTGGCTTGTTTTAAGACCAAAATAATTGTGTAATTCTCAACGGTTTCAGTAGTCAAGGTTCGAGCTCTGGTAGAAAGTCAGGATTTCGAATGCTGACTCTAGAAAAGTTGGCTATTTAAACTGAGAATGTTAGCACAAGAAAAGCTTTTATCATGCCCCTGGATCTGTGCCAGATAAAGCAAACTGAACGCAAACTAGGTGAATCAATAGAATAAAAGAATAAACTAGGAAATATATCATGTACGATAACTCCTTGAAAGGAAAAATTGAATACTCAAGGAGATAATAACAGAGAACAGTTGGAGAGTGAGGAAACTCAGAGAAGCGGCATCCATCAATACGTCCACTGATTGTATAAGTCAGACCTGTATTGAATTCAACTCGATGTGGCTTTCAGTGCTCAACAGGGACAAGGCAAGGGAGTCCTTGCCTAACAAAGAAATGGGCAATCTGCATCACAAGCACTGCGGTTTATTATTCTCTAAATACTATATTAGCTAGCGTTACTTGTCACTACCGGTAAAAAAATTCTTGTTTTTACATACGGATAGTACGCCTGAGTAAAGTCGTAGAATGGGTAAATTGAAACGCTGTGTGAAGAATAAAAATAACAAGATATGTAAGTTCGATTGTGCGAGAAAACCTTTGAATGCTAATGACTCGAAATAATAGACAAATATCTAAGCTTAGTGAATATCTAATAATAGAGAACTACCAAACACTCACTGTTAATCATCTTAATGTGATTCTCTCAAATCGGAAACGATAAGGCAGGGGATGGAGAGCAATTACACTGTGCAATGAGATTTTTGTTGCTGAGTAGTGATTGTTATTTACTGATTGCTTATGCGCAAAAGGTATAGAAAATGGCTATCATTCCCTTCAAACTTTGCTTTTTGTGGCCTGGATTGTAATAATGTTTGTTTTACATTTAGCAAACTTCACAGAGAATTGACGCAATTTCCTTCCGTTACAAGTACTACCTCACCCAAAAACTGATGAGTCATACACGTAAAACGATAACGCAAACATATACACACATATATGACGTTTGCTTTCATGTCAACAAATCTAAGAATATTTACGAAGACTCAATGTATTTTTCACATTTCTACACCTAAGTAAGAAAATTGACAGCTTTAAGAAAAAGATGGTTAATTTAAACCATGTTCCTCATAGTATTTGTCATCTTTGTTTCAAACGAAGACAAGATGTGAAAGCGAATTATTTTTCAGTTTGAAAATTGGGTATTGGTGTGTGTAAGTTGTGGAGCAATGTTTTTCATTTTATATTTTTATTTCAAAGTTAGAACGTATTTCATTGTAAGAAAACTTAACAAAAAGGAGACTTATTTCAACTTAAAATCCCTGGATATAGCCTGAATTTAAAGAAAAACCATTGAAAGTTTTTTAAGAACATTGACGAAAACCAAATCTATTTCTCTTCACGATTATGTTGTGAAAATGGCACATGTTTTTTCAAGCGTTGATCACTTTTCTTTTATGAATACATAATGTTTGGAACATACACAATACAAAAACAGTAATAATCATTTTACGTGAAAATATAAGTAGAAATGGAGTTTGATTCTGCTACGGTCAGGCTTGATGTGATTAAAATGTCCTGGACATAAAATAGATAAACATTTTCTATTGAAAAAAGTTGCTCACTGTTATCTGTGAAATATTCTCATTCCAAATAAAGCCTACGCCAGGTTAATAATCTGTGAGAAGATGAATACTAAAATACAATCCATATTTCTCTTAAATACAGTAGATTCTAGTTAATCGGGTCACCGGTTAGTTGAGGCATCCATTGGGGCTAAATATTGAAAAAGAAAAAAGCCAAATCAATATCAGATTTTTCTGACAATCCGAAAGTAGAACGTTCTTATTGAAACCTTTCTTTGGCCGAAATGTCGTAAAGTGAAGACTCTATTGTCATAGTCATGGGACAGTTATTTTCTTTAGCTTTCCTAGACCAAAAAATAACCCACTCCATCATAAAACCTAAATCCTAAAATAATACTAACAGTAAAAGTTGGTGTTATATTATATTATATTATTATATGGATGTAATTTGCCTTTGTCTATCATAATTTGTTTCGCTTACTTAAGGCTACCAAGCTGTTTAATTAAACCACCATGAAGAAACCATATGGTTTGTTGGTTATTGCTGAGTGGCGAACGGCTTAGTCAGTCTATCAATATCTACTGTGTATCTGATATGAGCAGATTTTTAGAGTATAGGTACAATTATATGTGTCATTTGGTTTATGCTAAACACCAACTCTGCAAAATACAATATGATTAACCAGAAATCAATAGAACATATAAATGGATCTCGATACTATTTTAGGTAATGAAGGTACTCCGTTAATTTCACTATTAATGTGCTCTGATCTTTTTTACGTACAAACACTTAAAATTCATCGGCAGGATCCACTTGATACGTACACTTAACGGTAATTATCATTAGGGATGATAGTAGTTTAATACGTTATTAAATATGTATATGAAAATAGGTCTGATTAATCACTCAATAGAAACCGTCTTGTGGCAGCATGCCGTGTTTGGTGTGATTAGTTAAGAAATTGGGAAAACGATTGATCAATGTAAAAAAAACAACAAAAAACAAAAAACTAAAAAAACGAGCGTGAGTACTTTTTAAGGGACTTATTTAGCATAGACTAATATAACTAACTGAACCCTCACTAAAAACCCATGAGAAGTATTTTATTTAATAAACGTTTTCTAGACATAATAAGGAGAACAAGTTTACATTTTCAGTCCCCGAGGTCATTGGTGCGAACTGAACTAGCTATACAAACATAGCCAACCAGCCAGACCAACTTGAAAACTGAAGAAACCCATATTGTGGTGACAGTTTTGATGATAGTTTTAGTTACTAATATGCAGAACTGTCAAAATTCTCGTGCACTTTTTTTTCAAAATTGACCCAATCCATTTTCAAACCCTATTTAAATTACAAAGATGTAAACACTATTACATTTTGGATTCTGCATTCATTCTACAGTTGTTTACAAAGAGAAATCAACTCATTTCTGACCTCTTCTGATTCCAAGCAAACATAACCTCATTCTACTCACTATTTTCGACCGCATGTCCGTTTAACCTCAATCATAGTTACAGGTTATAATAAGAGGTCTGAAATCAAACATGTTACTTTTGTAGTTGTGATTATCATGTTTAATATAATATATATATATATAATATATATAATATAATATAATATAATAATCATTGGAACAGGTGAAAGTTTGAGCCCAAAGTGTTCAAGTGGTAGTTAACCTGAGAGATGCCTCTTTTAATAGTAATGAAATTGCAAAAAGTGGGAATATCAAGAAGTGTTTTGAACATTTAGAAGAAACTGAAAAATGGTGAAAATTCGTCTTCTCAGCATATCGGAAAGTCTGGACGAAAGCGTGTTTCAACTCGAAGAAAATATAGATTATTGGTTACAGTTTCTCCTTTGTTTGGAAAGGAAATAAGTTAGTTTTGGAAAAAAAAGTGCACAATGATTTTGACGGCAATGTATATATGACGAAAGCGGCGAATGATTTCGAGACATTTTGTCTGTAATGAAGTTATGTCTTTTTTAAAAATGAAATGAGGTCAGCAATTATTTAATTTCACCTTGTATTTGTATGAATGTTTACATCTTTAAAATTTAAATGGGGTTTGAAAATGAAATGGGTCAAGTGGTAAATAATTTTTTCGCTCTATAACAACCATAAAACTCAACATTTAGCTGACTTAGAATTGTGACCGTTGTTGCTACCACCTATCTAACAAAATTTGGACATGAATGGTTTGGGATAGCCCGGTTCTTGCTCTAAATGGTAAGGGGATACGCAAATATTTTTTGTTCAGTTCAAAATCAGAAGTTATTTTATAAACAAGTCAACTCGTGAAAAGTATATAATATTAAGAAAAACCACCGATTCGAAGGATAATCCAGCAAGGGGTCAATAAGTGAAAAGATTTGAGGCGCGCCCAGAAATGAGAGAAAAATAAACACTGCAGTTATCATAAATAACACTGTTAACAGCGAAGAAATACAGGAACTCCCCGATTAACGTCGTGGCTAAGTTCCAGAAAACCACAACTTTAACTGAAACAACGTTAAAGGAAAAATAGGCAAGGATGCAATTTATCAAATTTAACATAATATAAAATTTCATTTCTACTAAGTTACGTCACCAGACGTCACTGATTACGTACGCGTGACAGACGACAAATATATCTTGTTGATTAAACAACTCTAGCAACCAAAGGTGGCAAAGGGTTTTTATCCCTTTTCTGATGTATGTGTGGTTGTGTGTTTGTGTGTACCAGCGCTCCTGACCAAACCGTTTAGACTTGAAAATTGGCATCAGTACTCCAATAGAGTTTTTTTTAGGTCTTCCGTTCCTAGGGTTGGCAACTCAGGGGGTCATCCCCAGGTAGTATGAAGGTAATCTATCAATATGCAACAAGAGAAAATGAGAGAGAGGGATTGTAATATTCGAAACCGTCAAGCAAAATTATCACCCAAGTTGCCAACATAGGCTTCTTTAGTTTTAAAGTTGGTCTGTATGGCTGGTTAGCTATGTATTACGAGTACCGGCTGCATGGATCTAGAAGGATGAAAATTTAAATATTTACTCTCTATCAAGTCTTAAAAAAAACGTTGTTTTTTTTTAAATTTTTAAATCGTTCCCGTAGGTTTTAGTGGGGTTTCAATTTGAAATGTATGTTTATGCCAAATTACTCCTTAATTTGTGTTGTGGCAGCAATCACGCTTTAAAAAAAAAGTCTTACTTGATCACTGCCTATCAAAAGGCGAGAGAAGTAGCCTCTTTTTCTAATTCTTTGACTGAATACCCCCAACACGGCATTCTGCCAAAAGACAGTTTCTATTAGATGACTAATCAGACCAGTTATCTCTATTTTATTTTTTCATTAGATGTCAACCATTACTAATTTTTTTTTAGTATTTAATCAAATTGTTTCAGCTATAAGAACCCTAGGACTTGCAGAAGATAAAATTGAATCACTATCGGGGGGAAATCCAGGGTAATTCCGTAAGGTTGGATTTGATCTTCTGCGAACCATAAGGTTCTCGTAGCTCCACTGACAGAGCAGCTAGTACTGAAAAACAGGCTTCATATGACGAAAGGGATGCGAGGTCGACTCTGACCATGAGTTTATCCTTAATTTCCTATATTTGCTGTTTACTAACTATCGTAGATTGGCTGTCTGAGAAGCAAAAGAAAGTTAAGATGAGAGAAATACTAGTGAGCCTTACTATATTTCATCAAATGTCTATTCGTCAAATCATCGCAAAACTCAAAAACGGCCACAGCTATGGCCAGTGAATTTTCTTTGGTTATCAATAGAAACTTGGATCAGGTTTTTAGCCAGTTAGTTTTTTTTAAATTCATCTCAAAATATGTTTCAGTGAGAGTTCAGTTTCCATTGTAAATTCATGCTAAATCGATTCCTTAGTTTGTATCATGCACCGTTCACGCTTACGAAAGAATGAACTATCTTATCATAATTCAGCAAATCTCCGTCTGTCCGTTCATATGTGTTTGCACAAAGATGGCCAGGGCGATTATAACTGATAGTATCCGAAAATTTAAAGAAAGAATTCATGCGGGGTCTACGTTCACGCCGTCACTGATGATAATGATCTATCTATCAGATGCTAAAAGTCTGATTCTGTTCATCTATATATGACCTTCAATTAGCCGAAACGGTGCATTGCAGCCAGTGGTAAAGATTTATGGAGTTCCCAAAACACAATATTGATCTCTTAGGGCCAAAAGCCCCTTTATGACTCCTGCGGGAACTAGCCTGAAATTTCATCCGTATGGCGGGTATTTCAGTGAGCTTATCATTTGAACACGTTTCTCTTCAGAAAAAAAGCGTCAATTTAGACCTAATTGTCAATGGATGCACAATCTATTACTCTATAAACTCTAGACGATTTCTTGCTTACTATTTGCCAGACTGGAAGATTGATAGTTCGCAAAGATTTATTTTCAAGGAAAAAACTTCGATAGGAATGTGGAATATCAGGACCCTGCTTGAGAGTGTGAAATCAGCTCAAGTGGTGGAGTGGAGTCTACAAGAAAAGAATTTAGTTTCCATACAGGACCTGGGGAAGATCAGTCGAGAGTGAGACAAACACTGACGGACTGACATGGGTACAGCTGAGGGGAGTCACCGAGGACCCAGTCCACTAGTGTAGTATGCTTGCGGCCCTATGCTCCACAAGAAGTTGACAGAAATGTACAAACAACAAGCAATCCTATATATATATATATATATATATATATATATATATATATATATATATATATATATATATATATAACAAGAAGTTGACAGAAATGTACAAACAACAAGCAATCCTATATATATATATATATATATATATATATATATATATATATATATATATATATGTATATATATATATATATATAGAGAGAGAGAGAGAGAGAGACAGACAGACAGACAGACAGACAGACAGACAGACAGACAGTTGGCTTAACTTCGGACCACATGAGGAGGGCCACCCCAACCAAGAAAATCGGTTTTCGAAATACTTGCTTTTATCTAGACTGGTACATCAACCACTACCAACAAGAGAAAATTTACTTATTAAGACATGAAGTAAGGTCGGTAAATATTTTTTACTACTGGTATGCTTTGATCAGTGCGATTATTCTCTGTACCGTTCAAACCGCATTGTTCAAGGTTTCATTATAATTTGATGCGCATAGGGGTTTTTTTTCAGCTGATGCCTAGTTACATTAATTTGTAAAGCAACACCTTGACCGTATTACATTAAAACCCGCACTAATCAAAGCTGCACTTATGGAGGAATTTCTGTACTATTATATTTTATTACAGATCTATATATTTCTTACGGAACCGCTGGAGAAGTAGAAGTTGTAGTAGCTTTAGTATAGTTTTTGTTGTTACAGTTGTTGCTGTAGTCTAAGTAGTAGCAGCAAAAGTAGTAGTAGTAGTAGTAGTAGTAGTAGTAGTAGTAGTAGTAGTAGTAGTAGTAGTAGTAGTAGTGTAACGAGCGGGGGCAAAAAGTAACGACTCGATTAAATCCTGATTGTTTTGTTGTCCAGACCGCTGCAGTCTGAAATCGATACCCTATTTTCTTGCTTTGGTAAATCCAGAAATAACATTGCCGATCGTTCTTTCATGTGATCCTCGCCGCTTTTCCCCCACCCCACCCCCTCCACAATTCGCGATTCGTCAGTTGGAACACAGCCAAAATATCCACTTTTAAACCGTCCGTCCAAACGCGGCTTTGGAAATTCTTGTTGTTTTGGAGATCTCAGTCGCCCTGAAGTAGAAATTAAATGATAGCCTCTTTATAAACAAGCCTGCTTTATCTCAATCAGGCACGATCAAGTAATTTCCTAATTTTATTGACATATTTTCCTGTGAAATTCACAGTAAATCAACCAAGAAAAAAAATAACGGTAAGTTGCCTTCTACTCATTGTACTGTTGTAAGACTCTTGAACTTTCCCCCGACACTTATCAAGGTAGTATGGGAGGCTCCCTTTATAACGAAGCTGTTTGGGTTCACGAAAGACCACCACGTTTTTACGATACTGCGAATGAGCAAAAGCCAATTACAAGTGCCAAAATGTTCACCAATGGAGATGGTGATGTTTTCATTACAAAACCAAAGAAATTATGTGTAAAACACCATGTATATACATATAAATTGATTTCAAATTGAATGAATTTAATATTTCAGTCATATCAAGTAAGTCTGGTTGGTTTTCGCCTATTGTTTTTGTGATACGGTTGGTGGTGATTTTTGTGGAAAGTTTGTAGATGCAGTTGGAAGACAACCGATGGACACCACGACTCTCAACATGAATCCCCAGAGATCATATGCGCAACCCAGGCCAGCAGAATATTGAATGGAGAGACGAACTAGACAAATTCAGAAAGTATTGGCTCCGCGACGCCCACGATAAAGAAGTGTGTCGAATCCTGGGGATGGTCTTTGTCCAACGACGGATGTTGAAAGAATGATGATGATGATGATGATGGTGATGATGATGATGATGATATTTATGTATATAAAGTGTACTTGATGTACTTACAAGTAACAGAACATAATGAAAGAATTAGAACGATTTATTTAAAGAGGTAATGGTGACCAATTTTATTACAACGTATATAAGACATCAGAATATAGTACTGAATGAGAAATGATGAATACAATAGTATTTGTCTCTACCAGAAGGAGTAGGACTCTTAATCACACGCCCTTGTTAACCGTCCCCTCGCCTCTGTTCTGGCCTAATAGCGCTCTATATTTGTATACTGAACTTTCAAACACCATCAACACTTTTTCTTTCTTTCTCTATTTGACTAATACACTTTAACCCTCGTCACTAAGTTACGGGAAATTGACTTTCCTAGAATGTAGACACTCGGAAGTGATTCAGCAAAAGATTTTTCAACTTGAAACATTTTATGGCATTATTTGTTTAAAACCCTTTGCTTTTCCAGTGCATTGCCTGCACGCGTTCCTTTCAACAGAGGATACACATAAGAAGTACAATAATAGGGAATGAACTTGAGAAATACAGAATTAGCAAATATGGAAGGGTTAATTTCAGGTCACTTAAGGCACCATGTGAATTGAATTGAAGGATTGATTCTGGTATCTAATAGAGCCGCTTCAAAAGGAAGCAACATTGATAGCTGAAGGCAAGGCAGTAATAAATACGCTGGGTTGAGGGTCGAAATCGCACAAGATATTTCGGCACGTGTCGTGATTTAAAACGGATCTGATAGAACTCCGGTGCAATTTCCTGTTCGCCGGCATTAATTAATTTCATTGGTCGAAAAATAGTAAATTAATCTTTCAAAATGAAAGATTGGTTACTATACGCACACACACACACACACACACACACACACACACACACACACACACACACATATATATATATATATATATATATATACATATATATATATATATATACACACATATATATATATATATATATATATATATATATATATATATATATATATATAATGTTTTTTTTTCGTGTTTCGTTTTTTTTTGTTCAATTGTGTTGATGTGGCGGTAGCAAAGATCATACAGGGTGGAACGGTTTATGAACGTATTTTGCTGTGTGGAAACACACACACACACACACACACACACACACACACACACACACACACACACATATATATATATATATATATATATATATATATATATATATATATATTCACACACAACAAAAAATATATATATTGATAAAACGAAACACAAAAAAATAAACTAAATCAAGCGACAGATCAAACTATTCTCCAGTGATAAAGATACATCGAAATGTCGTATTGAGGTTTTTTTTCCTATTTTTTGTCTTTTCCTCTCCCTCTTTATTTCTATATCTATATCTATATCTATATATATTCAGACTGACAACTATAGCTTGAGGGATGCGGTAGTTATGAGAGAGTGGTTTGGCCTAGTGCTAACTCATTTGATCTCTTCTCCATAAAGCATCGACGAGGCAATCTTCTACATTTGACGCACCGCTAGTTTATAAGTTGTTGGAAGATAATTAGGGATGAGTTAAGTGAGATAAATTTCAATAGATTGGTACGTATGAATTGCCGCTTCTTTTTAACCGTAAGATGAAAAATGATATAAATTACAAGAAACGGTAAATATCTAATAGAAACATAACCCATATAAAGCAATAACCTTTTTCCAACGATTTTCTAATAGTATTACGGCACTTCTATAATGTAGGGTTAGTATCAGAAATCCAGTAAAAGTTCGAATTATGGCTTCCTTATTATTAAACATTTATATTATGAAGTTCAAAAGGATTGGGAAGAAAAGATAAGTTGGAGAATTTTCAGGTGAATATGAAGAATACTGTAAGACTTCATATTCCAGTTGTCCAAGCTTAAACACTATCAGCAGAGAGGTGTGGGTTTCGACTGCTATGAAGCATTCCATTCACTACACAAGAGACCAATTTTTGTGAACCTTTGCTACTGCTTTGAGATGACGTGATACGTTCGCGGCTGAAGTCCTAAAATCTCAAGAAACTGCTCGATCTCGTCGTTGGCCACAGTTGTCGATAATTCTTTATCATAAAGAACCAGTTTGGGCCTCTTTCTCGAGGTTTATTATTGATATCCATGTTTCTAGACATAAACCTACTGAACCTTCTCTTAACAGCACGCACTGTAGTAGTATTCACTCTAAATCCCTTCTTGACGTTACCAGCAGCTTGATAGGCATTATCTCCTAATTTAAAATCGCGCTTGAATATAAATCTAACTTCTTGAGTAGCCACCATTGCATGTAAGGCTACAAAAACCTCCAATGATTTCGAATTATATCACTTTTTGTATTGAATCTATAGAGAATGTATCACATTAGTCAATCATACACTTTTAGCTTTTATGACGTCAAAAACGACATTTCATGTGAAACAACTTAATATCGTGATAGTGATTTGTTTGCGCAAATTTGATGTTGTACTAGTCTCAAAACAGGGTCAACCAATAAACCAAACATATCCTAATTTTTGGCTCCAAATCAAAGGTCAACCTATACACGTGGCATATATTGGTTAAATAGGTTTCTGCCCTATGACTACGACTCATCCTCCTACTACCTCAATATCACGTAGTTAACCCTGAAATCATGCCTGACCCTTAAGTTTGAGAAATATCAATATGAGATGATCTTGTTTACGTGCGGTTCCAAACCAAAGTTTATAGCCGAAAGTAGCCATCACGAAAACGGATTACAGAACTTGTAAATCTCTTCCCCTTATTTTTTAAACATTTCGAGCGCAAAAGGTCATTAATTAAACTCTTTTTGTGTACTTCACTTGTTAAGCACCAAACAACGTTATCTAACATCCCCCTTCTTGAAATCGCGCCTCGACTTCATTTTTTCATCCGCACACTATGCAGCTTATCTGCTTTCTGGCGATATTATTTAGTCTCGTAAGAATCCATTTTTGGCCTACACGCCAGCAAAAAAACAAAAACAAAAAACAAAAACAAAAACAAAAACAAAAACAAAAACAAAAAAAGGACAAAAAACAAACGTTGACACAGAAGGACTTGATTGGCATTAAATTCCTACGCTGCTTCTTCCAGTCCATATGAGATTTAGTAGTGCTTTGTAGGTATTCTGGGAAGTGTCATCTAGGCTTTAGCGTTACAGCTGTGATATGTGAGAAACAGGAGACCGATGGATGATGATTGCAACCAAGATGTTAACCATAAACAATGTCTTCATTGAATCAATAATGATCAACATGTAGTCACTACCACCAGTCATCTTGAAGTTCCCGAAGGTAGTAACTCGGATTGACTTTTAACATGGTATAACATATTATTGTCTTGATATCTCTCCCAAAATGCAGTAATAAATAGTCAGCTAGTCCCATAGAACATTACGTCAATGTCATAAGTTCAATCCTCACTGATTGTCAAACAATCGTAGACTTGTGCCCGACAAAGTTAAACTAAATACCTATAAGACCAACAGGTTGTGAAGTAATGGTTAGTCAGCTAGTGTAGCAGACGATTACATCTGAAGTAAGCTTGATCCTCACTGGTACTCCATATCTGTGTCCTGGTGCCAGACTAGGCTATGCTTAGTAAATATCCATTACACGTCTGGTTAATCACTCAAAAGAAACCGTCACATGACCAATGTATCTTGGGGTGATCAATCAGCAAATTGGGAAAAAGAGAGATCAATAAATAAATTACTTTTCTTGCCTTTTGTTGGTGTGATCCCTGAAAATGTCTGAATTTTAAAAAAAATAAGAACGTTACTGGACACAAACTTAGCAACCAATTCAGCATAAACTTACTTTACAAGCTGATATCCTGTAAAAGCAATGGGTGCAAAAAGGTATTTTTTTCTGTACATAATAAGGAGTAAATGGTTTAATTTTCAGCCCTCTAACTCCTTTGGTGTGGCGTGTACGCGTGACGTATACGTGCATACATACATAACCAGCCAGCCAGCCAGCCAGCCAGATAAGCTTAAAAACTCGAGAAACCTAATTTGACATTTTGGGTGACAGTTCTAGTTGACAGTTTATTATACTATGAACTGTCAATACTATCTGAAGTAATCAATGTAATAACTCCTGGATGTTTCGACCGGTGCATTCTCCGGCTTTCTTCATGTGCACATCGTACCCGGTAACCTTTGATGGGTTCCAAACTTTCTAGGAAAAAAAAAAAAATAAATAAATAAATTGTTGGGTACTTCCTGAAAACGAGCACTCCTTCTTGTTCACGTCATCATATTGCTGCAGTTAGGGAAAGAATTATAGCGCCTATCTGAACCGGAAGCCAATCCCTGTGTATTATCAGAGAAATAAATTGCAACGCAGATGTTGGAAGGAACCGATTAACAACCCATCCTCTGACTGTTTGGGGATGGACGATTTTGATAAATCCGTACACCCTTATTGCACTCTCACACACACACACACGTACGTGTGCGTGTGTATGTGTGTGTGTAGGCGTATATCTATATATGCCTATATATATATGTATTTTGATTCCTCAATTTTCCCAGTCCATAAATTTGCAGACAACATCGTCCTTTTCGCAGAGAACCTACACGACCTCCAGCTAATGTTAGATGATCTAAACAAAGAAAGCAAAAAAATCGGCCTACACACGAACTTCAGTAAAACGGAAATCATGTGCAATAATCATGTTGAGAATAAGAACATAACTGTCAAGATAGAAAATGCAAAACTCGGCAAGGTAGACCGCTACATCTACCTAGGACAGCGAATCTCAATGAGACCCTCAAAAGAGGAGGAAATCAATCGAAGAATCACTCTGGGATGGCAAGCCTTCGGCAGAGCCAGCTCAACTTTAAAGAACCAGATGATCCCAAAAATCCTAAAAAGAAGAGTATAAAACCAATGCATTCTCCCGATAGTCACTTATGGAGCTGAAACATGGAACCTAACCAAGAGACAGGCCTACAAACTGAAAAGTATGCAACGTGCGCATGAGAGAATCATGCTCAACCTTACGTGGAGAGATCACAAAATAGTACAGTATATAAGGGAGAAAACGGGTGTCTGTGACATCATAGGAACTATTAAAAAACTCAAATGGCCATGGGCAGGCCATGTTGCAAGAATGAAAGACAACCGATGGACATCACGTCTCACAACATGGATACCCAGAGATCACGTAAGAAACTGAGGCCGACAGAACACAAGATGGAGAGATGAACTAGACAAATTCAGGAAATACTGGTTCTGCGACGCCTAAGATAAAAAATTGTGGCGAATCCTTGGGAAGGTCTGCGTCCAACGACGGATGTTAAAAGACTGATGATATATATATATATATATATATATATATATATATATGTGTGTGTGTGTGTGTGTGTGTGTGTGTGTGTGTTTGTGTGTGTGTGTATTCTTGCATATGTAAAGACGGATCAATAACTCCATAGCCTGATACGTAGTCATTAGCCGACTTTGATATGAAAATTTTGCTGTATTATACATAAATCTCGTTCGGAAAGACTTGTTTTCTATATTATAACGATACGATTTCTGAATGTTTGTTCGTCGATATGATGGCCTGTTTCCGTAGTATAGTAAAAACAAGCACGTCAGTCAGTACCGTTAAAATACTTTAACTTAGAGAATAAATCAATTCCCAGTCCAATCCGGCCACTGGGCTGATAGGAATTTATGTAATTGAACATGAATTGACAAATCGTCTGGATTGTCTTGTTTAAGGGAGATAACTCCATGTATATTAACTGTTAATTACAGTTATTTATAAGATAAGCGGAATAATCGAATGATAGTAATGAAAATTCTATAAATAAGAAGTGACTTGACATTGAGCTTGAAAAAACCGCCGGGCGGCTTTTAAGCGAGTTCATTATAGTAAAAAGTTCAATTGAGGGGGAAAATACACAAAAGAACTAAATAAGACAATACATAAAAGCCTGCTTTCAAGTTTTACCGGACGCTGCTGCTACATATTGTGTGGGTGTCAACAGAAGAAGTCTATTGTTTAAACGAAGCACTTGAGAAAAAAACGTCGGGGTTGGGGCAAAGAATTTTGCGTCTAGGCCCTGCATTGAGGTGTATAATAGCCCCAGACTTTTATCTTTTGCCGTATCTTCAGTCGGAGGATGGTCTTGTGAACAGATGGTTTTAGCACGACTTTAAAAGTGTTCGTTTTAATTCGGGTCAACGGAGGGGCGAACAACTACTCCTGCATCCTCGTTTTAGCAAAATAAATGACTTCTTGAGTGAGGCTCCATCCCAAAGGATCTTTTCGAGATATTGATAAACTTTTTAGTTTCTATTTTCCCTTTCACCTGGTTCATCAGTATCAAATTCTAAGTCTTTCATCCCTTATTCTGATTTTTTGATAACGATTTTTAATTCAACACAGTTTCGTTGTGAATTTACAGGTTATCAGATTAGGTTTAAGTTTATAGATCGTAATTTCATTGGTGTATTTACTAAAGGTCTCACTGCAATTTGACTAGTTAGTACGAGATTAAAGCTAGTGATATTTTCAGTTCGACTTCGCCCTGCGCCAAGCTAAACTAAACTAAACTAAACAATTATCAAGCACTAACTGGGGTATCTAGTGTAACCCGCGAAACAAAAAACTTCAAATATAACAATATAGGAAAGTAAATGATTTGTTTTTTATATATAAAATTAAATAACGGGGAGAGGTACACTAATACTCAGTCCTATGGAACTTACGCACACAACCCGTTTAGGAGAGTTACATTATAGTTATCGTGTAACATTAAGGTTACATTGTTACAGTATAGTTACATCGTAAATAGAACCTCACTGAAACTTTTTTTGAAAATCGTCTTACAACTGATAATTTCTTTGAACGTTCGGGGGTTTAATCGGATGAGACCACTTAAAATTAAATGAAAAAGTGATTTTGATTTTCTTTGTCGGAGTTTCTATTTGTCCCACCGATTCCATTTTCCATGAATGAGTTTTTGTTACAGAAATAAAAGAATTTTTAAATAAAAACATACAAATAGTAGTTTTGGCCCTAAATTGACCGGCAGGGGCTTCGGAGGTTAGTGTCACTTACCCTATTTTAATCCTGGAGCCAAGTTACCCCTGTGCACAAATTCGCTGTCTGAGTCTTCCTTAAATTTGAAAATATCAAAATTAACCTGACCATAAACTGACCTTTAGGAGTCACCAGAGATCAGAGCTCCTTGTCCTATGTTCATCCAGGGGTCATTTTTACATTTATTCATAAATTTTCAACAAGTAAGGTGCAGCCGTCTCCCTGAGATTTGAGAATGCCGAAATTTATCTGGCCCTAAATGAACCTTTAGGTATTTCCAGAGTTCAGTACTATCTATCCTATGTTTATCCTGGTGTCAAGTTACCATTGTACCTAAATTTTCAGCCTATAGGGTACAATCATTTAGGAGTCTATAAAATGTAAAGTTAGTTAAAAACGAAGTTACAAACATTTGTCGTCTATATAGCATTAGATATTCTACTTCAGTATTTACAATGTGTATACAGCCTAGTTTGACAAAAGGCTACAATTACAGAGCAGCCAGTTGTAATCAAATTTATCACAGTATCAATGGTCCGCATCACAAGCTTGTTGACTATTACTACACTAATTGTGAAACAGGGTATTTCATCAAATTACTGAAATGTTCTTGAATTTCAAAAGTCCCCTATGGATTTCGCGAAATCATTAGTTTCAAAATGTTACAATGACTCACGCACACAAATACATGTGTGTGCATCTATGCCTGTGAAAAATCACCCTGTATTTCCATGAATAGACACACACACAATTGTCCCTTCTCTCTCTCGGTCTGTCTCACACACACGCATACGCACAATTCATCAAAGAGCAAGATCAAAGTGAATAAACTGTTTATAAGCCTTGCGCTGAACTAAGCAAAGCTCAGATCACTTCTCGTGGTTCGCACGATGAATCAGTTGATATTTAGTCGTGATCAAGAATTATTCAACCCTGAGTCGTTAAACCTCGTAACTCGTATTGCAATATTATTCAGATGCAGGTGACCTCCACTTTTTGAAAGTTCACTTTGCACAACGTTTTCACTTTTACAAGAAACAAAAGTGAAAAGCCAGAAAAGCGTTCAGCTTTTTTCGTTTTGCAGCGGACCTTTATAGAGGCTACGTGCACCCCTGTACAGTAATAATTCACTTGGTGCAATCCAATTTAGCGTTGATTCGCTTTTCAAACACTTTTCGTAATAAATTTGGTGATGTCGAATCTCCGAAATAAATAACGATAAAAGAAATCACTATGGACAGTCTCTGAAATAACTGCATGCTGCACACTTTTGTTAAGTTGTCATGTGTCAGAAAATTAACATCTAAAAATACAATGATTCATCGTGTAATGATATACGACGAAACCAGGTGATATTTCACCAGCTCCAGAAAATAGCTGCCATATTAGATATATAAGCACTAATTGACCCCATCTTATAGAGGCTCAGCAATGAAATCATATATTCTAAAATGACACAATTTCTGTTCATGCTATGTTATAATGACCCCTATAGTTCTGTTTCATTTTGCAGTGTTTTAGGAACGTATTTAGAGCTCTATCTGAAGTATTACTGTATTCGCTTTTGTAAACTCTTATGTCGTCCGCATTTTAAGCCATCACATCTGTTCATTCTTTCCTCTTTCCAGGTTTTCCCCTTCAGTGTTCTTTAACGACGAACGATGGAGTTTCCCAAGTTGTACCATCAAACAAATAATACCTCTTTGCAGTTCCTTTATTTATCGGCATATAGCTTGCGGTGAGGAAGTTTTCATTGACCAAAATCACAATTCTTATTGAGATAAAAGAGACACTCAAAGGGATTTGGATTATCAAGCGGATTTCACGCCGATAATCAAAGTATCAAATAATTGTGCGGCGGAAATGATGCAGCGGAAGTTCCGATTGTCACTTGCTTTCTTTTTAGAAACCATTAGCCAAAATTGTCATCAAAACAATCAACATGAGTTTCTTCAGTTTTCATGTTGGTTTAGCTGGCTATGTATGTATGTATGTATGTATGTATGTATGTATGTATGTATGTATCACGCGTATAGGCTGCACCGATGGAGCTAAAGAGCTAAATAAATTGAACATTTAAACCTCATTATGTTGCAAATATAGAAAAACTTTTTTTGAATTAACCCCTAGAAAGGTTCTTAGTAGACTGTTCAATTTGGAATAAAAGTTTATGCTAAACTGATCCCTCACTTTGTGTCCGGTAGCATCTGCACTTTTTTTGTTTGGTTTTTTTTTTTTACAAATTCAGATTTCTTTTAGAGATGACTGCACAACAATGGGCAAGAGGAGTAACTTATCCACTGATCATCCCCTTCATCATTTCTTTGAATTGATCACCCCAACACGATATGTTGACAAAAGACGGTAGTCAAATGACGTTTTCTATTATGTAACTACCCAGACCAATCTTTTTTTTCTTGTAAGATCAATTGCTCACCGAGAGCAGCGATAGGTATGACCGGAAGATATCTCAACAAAATCCATCTTGCATTATTCTTTTCAGACTAGATAATGCTTCACCCGTCCACTCGGATAGTTAAATGCAGAAGGTCCCGGGTTCGATTCACTGTATGAGCAAAGAGTGTGGACAATTCTTTATTAGGACAAATTTCCCTGTGCACTCTCAGCTGTGTGATTTGGGTCGATCCCACGTACAAAGCAAGTTTTCAAAAGCTGATTTTCAAAGCAGGTCTTCCCAACTCGGAAGATTAGTGTGTCTCCATCATTATACTTTAACTATCCTCAAAGTTGCCTTGTACCAAGTGATGGGTCTTTTTCATTATTTTTTTTATCAAAAGCTGATATCCATAATATTAAGCGGAGTCAAAAAAGAAAAAAAAAGGAAATTTCTTGTCGAAAAAAACCCAAAATGATGGGTCTTCTTTTTTTCGTTATTCCACATCACAAAACAGAACCCCTTAACCCTAACAAAAAATCCCAGGGGGTGGGGAGATAATAAAATGAACTTAATGTATTAATTCCTACTGGTTATGAAAATTGTGGTCTGGTTGGATATTAACGAAAAAAAAAACATGTTGCTGATATTTTTTCACATTTTAATCTTTAGACAGCATTATCCTAATCTTCAAGTAAAGCTGCAAGAAGCTGACACTGATCTGGAACCCAACTATAAACCTATATAAACTGGTCATTCAGGAGAAAGATTAGAATGTTTTGATTTTTCGAGATCAAATTGCTGTTAAAATTTGACCCTAAACTATCACTATGAATTCAGTTTCTGGTCGACGAGGAAAAGAAAATACGACCTTATCATTTTTTTTCTTCTTTTAAGACTACTACAATCTCAAATTATGGCCGTTAACTCATGGTAGGGACTAACAAAAATGCCCCCAGTCATGAGTGACACTGTTATTCATTGGCGATCTATCCAACTTTTAAATGGGTCATCAATTTAGAGTTATGTACTGGTATAGTAACCAGCATCCTGCTCTGATTCTCTCTCTCTCTCTCTCTCTCTCTCTCTCTCTCTCTCTCTCTCTCTCTCTCTCTCTCTCTCTCTCTCTCTCTCTATCTCCCATTGACGGTCCTCTCCTTCTCCTTCTGGAATTTATTCAGGGCATCTTTTTTTCCAAGTACTAAATTCCCGGTAGAGTCAGTGAGATGGTGATGGAGAAAGGTCATTTATGACCCAAGTTTGCCGTAAAATCTTGAGCGCTTCTTAATTTCGCCTAACATCTACACATAAAAGCATCTAGAAAGATTGGGAGTATCTTCAGTAGTGAAAACTCCAGCTGAAGGCATTTTGCGATCTTCTGGTTACATGAGAAAGTCTGTAGACCCAAGAAAACAATCTGCTTTAGTATGAACATACATCTTAGTGAAAAGTAACTTCTCGTGTAATTCTCATATGACACAAATGGCGATGGGCATGCCATATTGCAAGGACGCCAGACGACTGCTGGACATCATGACTCACAGTATGGGTCCTGTGAGATCATATGCGAAATCGTGGCCGGAAAAAAATATGATCACTGATGATTTGCTCAAGTTCAAAAGATATCGGCATCGATACGCTCGTGAGCGAGAGAACAGACGAATATTGGGGAAGGTCTATGTCTTGAAAAGGCTGATGTTGTCGATGATGATGATGATGATGATGATGGTTACCCAAATCGGCACCCCTGCACAATAATATGATGTGTTGGAACAATCCATGAAAATTTGATTGGCTATTACTCCACCAATGAAATCAAAGAACGTAGTTATGGATTGTTTCGTAAATGGATAAACCCATTCTCATCAGTATCTGCGTCCCTGAAAGAGATACAGTTGGTCCTAACAATCTTGAACAGGGGTTTAAAACCTGGTGAGGAATTTTAGACATTGGACCACCAATTGATTGATTCAAACCACAATTCCTTAAATGCAGTTTTTGAATCAAACAATCTAGGAGGCAGGGGAAGACATCCTGAAATATGGTGAAAAGGGTGCTTGAAAAAAAAAAAAAGGTTGAGACCGACCGATTAAAAACAACCATGATTCAAGTCTGGAATAATGCTGTATTTTGAAACACTTTTCCAAGCAACTTCGTACGTTCAGAGCTACCTTGGATCACGCAACAAAAAAAAGCATGTCCTCTGTTCAAGACCGCATTATAGAAACTGAGTCAAGTGTGTTGCCGCAACTATTCATATGGTCTTAAATAGAACCGTGGAATAGAGGAATATGTATGTCAGAGGCAATAGGCAATAGGCAAGATGCCACAAGACGCGAGACAGTGTACGAGTTAATGAGCATGGAATCGTTTACTAAAGCTTAAGACATTTGTTTCAAGGTCTATGGAAAGCTTTCGGTGTAAAAGAAGCAACAGAAATAATACAGAAGGGACTGCCAAACAAAACTGTCCTCAAAACTTTCAGCATGGGTTTCTCCAGTTTTCAAGTCAGTTTTGTTGGCAGGCTGGTTATTTATCTATGTATGTGTCGCATATACAGACTGCATTAAGGTAGCTAGAAAGCTGAAATTTCAAACATTAACTCATTATGTCAAGAAAAAACTTTCTTTTTTTTTTTTGACTCTCATAGGTTTTTAGTGGGAGTTTCAATTTGCAATCTAAGTGTATGCTAAATTGGTCGATTAATTTGTGTCCGGTAACGTTCACGTTTGTTGTAGTTTTTTATCTTTTAAATTTGAACATTTTTAGTGATTACCGCCAAACAAAAAGGTGAAAGAAGTAATTCATTCATTGACCATTCCTTTTTTTTCCAATTTTTAATTGATCATCCCAAAATGCTGCCGAAAGATGTTGGTCACATGATAGTTTCTATCGAGTGACTAGCAATACCTATATTTCAAAAGATAGACCATGACCGCTATGAAAGATTGGTAACTTTGTTTTTATCATGATTTGCATTCCGGAAAAATCACAATCTGAGTGCCTCGCCACGTCTAACACATTATGATTATTGTGGTGAGTTCCATCCTCACCGGGTGTCTCGTTCATGACTGTAAAGACCTGTATATAAAAAAGATCATGTATCGTGCGCCTCGTCGAGGAACAATGGTTAACAAACTAGCTCTGCAGACTGTTATTACTGTAGGGAATTCGATCCTTACTCGATGTCTTATACGTGAGTTAGTATATACCTGTATATATAAGAGATCCAGTGTTAGATATCTTGCTGCGTAGAAATGGTTAGCCGGCTAGTCTCAAAGACCATTTGAAGTGTACATCTTTTTGTGCCCCGTGCCAAACTAGGCTCAACTCAGTAAATATTTATTTGGACATTTGCTGTGGAACGAGAGCTCATGGGCCAGTCTTGCTGGCTATAGTTAGTGATGTGTGGTACTATTATATGAACGTAGCCCAATGATTTATCATTTATCAAATCATTTATTTAACGCAGCAAATATTTTGTTTTTCGGTATAGTCTCTTTCTTTGTCGGTGCACTTGATTCAGATGTGAATATTGATAACACAGATCGAACTGGGAACACAGAAAATTTCCGATAGAAATTCAGAAAGTCAATCAACGGACTTCCCCTTTCATATATATATATATATATATATATATATATATATATATATATCAAAGTACAAATCTTTAAGCCAATATACGATATGCAGTGGGTTTATTTCATAAAAGTGCTCGGTACAAAACGTTCCCAATAACATTTTTGAATCGGGATCCGAATAAATCTAACTATTCGCCTGAAAAAGCCCAAGTGGCAGACACACAAGCGTGCCTGTGTAGCGAATCTATTTTTTCCTTACACATATATATAATAAAAAGAATTTAGCTATGTACCAAAATCATACCCTAAGGTGTTTAGCTCAATAGTGAGAGCAACGCTATGTTAAAGCAGCTATCCTATCAGTTGCAGGTTTCATTCCTGCAGCTGCCCCTTTTTTTAAAATTATTTATCCTATTTACGCTGTCTAGGCCAAGTGATACATTAATTGTGTAATGACGGGTGGTCATTTCGAATAAGAGACAGTGCAGGTATAGGAATCAACACTATATGACGTGGTCTGAAGATCGCGGCAGTGTGGAACTCGAAGTCGCCATGAAGTGTCAATTTTCATCTCTGCTCTCTCTCTTTCTATGTATACATCTGTATACATATATATATATATATGTATTTAAATAACTGTGTCATCCAAAGACAGTTGTTTCGTAGTATTACAACTCTTCAATGTGGATTATCCCATCTGGTACCACGAGGTAGGATCGAAACATTCACTTCAGACCCAGAGGCTGGCAACTTGCCTCTGCCCTACGCAGAACTGGACAGTCAGTAAGCTTGAATATAAGCGATATATATTGAATTACATATAATTCCTCATCCACCAGAGATGAACCCACATAGTTGAACACCTACACATAGCTCCTATACTATATATTACGAACCACGCCAAACAATCCCATGTAATTTAAGTTCTAATCATAAAAGGGTTAAAAAAAAAAACAGCCGAATAAGATTCTTTTACTAAAAGTATTCGGATACTGAATGTATTCAACATTGATTGCTCGGTATGCCATCATATCTTGTGGATTCCTAAAAATAGCGAACCAACCACTTGAGAACTACTTAATAGTCAGTTCACAGAATAACAAGCAAACATTTCCGTAGAGCCCCCCTCGTTGGGATTCATTGCCTTAATCCCCACACCCTTTCATCATTTTGGATCCCCAGAGTGTGACATCTACCACTTGGTAAAGAAGCTCTGGAATTTTCGCTTCGAACAAGAACTAGTATTTTGACCGTTCCTTTAATGAAAAAAAAAAGTCTCGATTACGAACTATTAGCAGTGACCTACATAGGATACAAGATCGATATGCACATATATCGATTGGTATAATTTTGATATTTACTAAACTTGGTTTACTGCAACTGAAGGCCAAATGGGAATTATGAAGATTTTTTTCAGGGGAGGTAGAGGCATGAAACTCAGTACAGGTACACCACTGATGATTCGCTCGTTTAATAGTTAGCACGTCTGCCTTACACGCCAAAGGTTCCGGGTTCGATTCCTGGTATAACTTAAGAGCATGGACAACTCCTCTTCATTAGGACAAATTTCCCCAGGCAGTCATTAGCTAACTGAGTACACTTTAAGCTTTGTGGTTAGGGTGAAAGTGGGCTTGCAAGAGGATGATCATGAGGACTTGCAAAAAACCGCCAGTTATACTACAACGCGGGTGGAATGAACAGAGCGGTTGTCGTGACGGGTACTTTGTTCGATTCATTGTCGGATGTGTAGCATACTGGGTATGTACAAATTGGGTGGAGCTCAGTCATGTTGCTGGTTGTAGGGGTGTTGTGATGGTTTTGGAGAAAAAAACGAGACAATTCTATTCCTCTTTCTTCGACCATTAATTTTTATTGAGAGAAATGGTTAGTTAAAGTATTCTATTTGTTTTTATTCAACAATACTCAGTAGCAAGCCTGGCAATTTCACTTTAAGAACGGGAGAAATGTTTTCTTACCCTGTCAATTAAATTTCCCAGTAGTTAAAACGCACTGAATTGAAGACTATTGTCCTGGTTTCAACTAGACTTGAAACTCGCAAGGCTCACTATGCCGACGCATGCGAAAGAAACCGGGACTTCGCTACTTTCCGTTCACACTCCGATGGGGGTTGTCTTCTAAGAGTTGGACACACAATCTTTTATACCACCGATTATTCAGTATGTCTTTTAATCCGGAAAAATACAAGCTGAGACTTGTATTCCCTGCAGCTCTCACACTAGTTACCTGAGTGACCTCAGTTGGCATTATGAGTGGGGTCATCTATAATTGCTTATACTGCGGTGGATGTTACAACACCATTGAGTTTTTCAACTTGCTACCCAAATGTGCTTAAATAAACCCCTTGTAATGGCTTCCAAGCTAATTGCAAGTATCAGTGGTGTTGTGAAGTTTGCAATGTAAGGAAAGGTAATAGTGTTGAGATGAGTCACTTTGAGATGGGTGGTGCATAAACATTATTTGTAAGTATAGTATGTATTCTATTGGTTCAACTAATATAACTATATCCGCTTCTTTTATGAAACTGAATCATTGATAATAATGTATTGCATTCAATCAATTCGTCCCTTGTTATTTCTATTTTGACTATCCTAGTTCTCTCCCCCATCTCTCTGTCTCTCTCTCTCTCTCTGCCCCCCTCTCTCTCTCTCTTGTTTATCACGTGTCAATCTGAGTTTCTTACACTTTCTTCCTTTTTCTCACGGTGTTTTCCGTCTTTTATCTTCACTCTTCTTTCTCTTTTTCAGTCATTTCTTTTTTGTCTATAGCCTCTCTCTCGCTCTCTCTTCCCCACTCTCTCTCGCTCTCTCTCTCTCGCTCTCTCTCTCTCTTTCTCTCTCTCACACACACACACTCACACACGCATACACACACATACACACACTCTCTTTCTCTTGTTCGTCACGTCAATCTCAGTTTCTTTTCCTCTTTGGTGCGTATATAAGACGCATCGTATTGACTGATTCAAACCTTCCAAAGAGGAATATTTTGCTGTAGGTGGCGCTAATACACTTCCGCTGCTGACATCTGCTGGAAACCTGGCTTCCTTTTCACTGATTGGCTGTTTGTTAAACAACCTTTCCTCTCTTTTGACCTTCTGAGAGATGAGCAACAATGACAAAAAAAGGTCACATGTCAACTTGATCCATCCAAGATCCGGCTCACACGATTTGATTCAATTTATCACGAATCATGTAATAAGCGAATATTTTCCGTAGATTTCATTCTTCATACTCACACACGTGGAATATGAGAGAGCGAGAGAGGGGGAAAGATTGAGTGTGTGAGTGTGTGCATGTATGTGTATTGGTACGCGTGAGTGTGAGTGCGTGCGTGTGCATTCATGCATATGTGTGTGTATGTACTTATGTACATTTGTGTGTACATGTGCGTTTGTGTATAATCTATGTGCGCGTGTGTAAGTATGTGTGTGCGAATGCACTTGTACGCGTATGTCTGTACGTGTGTATGTACGTATATGTGCCCGTCTGTTTGAGTATGCATATGTGCGAGAGTATGTGCGCATGTGTGTGCTCGTACGTTTGTGGAAGCGTTTCTATGAGCGCACGTACCTGCGTGTATCGTTGGAGTACATGAATGTCTATGTGTGTGCGCGCACGTATGTGTGTGTAAGCGTATGCATTGTGTAAGAACGTGCATCTATGTCAATGCGGGTGCGTATACACATGCGTACCCATGTTTATGCACATATTCGGAGGTGCGCCTACAGGTATGTATGTATGCGTGTGTGTGTGTGTGTGTGTGTGTGAGAGAGAGAATGTACGGACGCGCGTATGTTTACGCACTTGAATTCACGCGCCTGTGTTTACGCGCGCTTTTATTGTGTGAGTGCGTTTTGTGGCTGTGCCTTAGTCCATATGTTGGAGAGTGCGCGCGCGCGTGCACGCGTGTGTGTGTCTGTGTGTGTGTGGTTCTGCGTGTGTGTGCGCGCGCACACGCGTCGAGTGTTTCGGATTTTTGACCTGACCTGGTTTACTAAGTACGTAAGTAGGTCAGGAAAATAAACTCGATTTTTTTTCCTATTCTATTTGTCACGAGAGTTTTTTTTTGTTTTTTGTAAAGCCATGCTTACCACTGGTAGTGTTGTGTTGTTATGTTGGTGAATTTTGTACTCCGTTCTAATTTGCCTTGCCAACCCGTTCCCTTCCGAGAGGCTCATATGACAAACACGACCCACGTGACAGAATTCCTCTTGCCCTATTTTCTTTATTGCTTCATTAGGAACCGTCAACGAAAACTGTCACCAAAACTGTCGACGCAGGTTTTTCCAGTTTTCAAATCGGTCCGGCTGACTGTGTCGGGCTATGTATGTATCACACAGAGGCCACACATAGAAAGAGGGCAGAACATTTTCTAAATCAACTTAGAAAAAAAAATTTACTCCTTATTTGAATATCTGCAAAAAATAACCCCCCAAATAGTTTTTTTTTTCAGAGGTACTATTTGCAATGTTGGTTTATGCTAAATTGACCCCTTAGTACGTGGCAGCTTGTGTTCTGAATATTTTCAATGGCCACTGCACAAGCAAAAAATGAGGGAAGTAATTTATCCATTGGTCACCTCTTTTTGCAATTCTTCAGTTGATCACACCACACATGGCATGCTGCCAAAAGGCATTACATGCTGGTTTCTATTGAGCGACTAACCAGACCTGTTTTTATATACGTTTTGCTCTCTTTTTTTCACACTACGCTAACCTTAATCGCTAAATCCTCGACCCCTGCCTTCAATTTTTCTACATCCTGTCTTCAATTTTTTTCCTATCTTTTTTTTTTTCAAACTTGACTCCTACGAACTAAAACCTCTTGCCTACGTCCATTTTCATTTCTCATTTCTTGTTTTTCGATCAAGAATTGGATGTCTCGTGAGATTCCAAGGTACACCGAGTCAATATTTACGAACGGGGCTTCTCACATCGAGGTACGCGTACCCTGGGGGGATGGGTACTCGAAAGAAATTACTAGCGTCGATATTTGTGAAAAAATCGGAATTTCGAAGTAATCACAACCAGCTAAACGCAACTGTTGTTTTTTAACCTGACATACTGTTGGTAACACTGCGTAAACAAGCCTGGTTGCTGCAGGATCAAACTCCGTTCCTACTTCTATTCCGATTGAAGATGATTACTGCAACATTTGTAGTGCACACATAATTAACAGATTCGTAGGTATATAAGACTTGTCAGTTTGGCTGAGTTGTTTAGAGAGCCGCCTTCCAATCACAAGATCGAAAGATATTAAATCACAGTTGGAAAATATCAATTTTATAAATAGGTTTGATTTAACGTGACGCAATAGACAAACAGTGAAAAGAATCCCGCCCCCTCTGAATTTGGTGAGGATTGGTCTTGTTTTTGTTCGGAGGAGAAAGCGAAGTCAACTTAAACTTGAACAGGGGTTTGACAATGGAACCGATAGATCCGTGAAGTCTAAATATCTCTGTTCTGCACGTACATTCAAGTTTGTTCGACTTGAATGCTCTTTGTGTTTTTAAAAAGCATTAACTAAATTCTACAAGACTGTCTATTGTGAATGTGTCTCACTGTAACAGTGAGTAGATTTGAGATCCTAACTGGAAAGAGCCAAGCTCGCCAATCTCATTAAAAACATTGCATTAAATTAAATGAAATTACCAACAAATATTACATTTCTATCATCTTTTCAGTGGTACCCATACATTTAAAAATATATTCCTCTCAGAGGGTAGGCCCAAACTGTAAGGCTGGACAAACGGTTACGCTGGAAGAAAAACTTAACGAAGTTTATCTTAATCTGTCCGTGTACCCTCCGACCTTCGTTGAGTGTTCCTGGTTCAAGAATCTAGAATCACTTCCCAGAACGCACAATCGTATTGAACTGGCAATGTCATATCCGTTTTTGAGTATATATTCCTATGAACCTTTTCATTGAATGACCTTTTTGCTTCTTCCGAAATGGCTTTTTTGATAAGAGGTTCCAAGATGCTATTTATATAAAGACGAGGAAAATAGTTTGACCATATCAGACACAGAGATTGATACATCCCGTCAAACAAAATTCAGTCAAGGATAGTCTTTTATTTCTTTCTCTATTTTTAGTTATTAAACAATTGCAAAAATAGTCGTTTTTTTTTACCACCATGAATTTTTTTCGGTAATGTTAACTTTTAACGTCCTGAATTTTATTATTTCTATCAAGGGAGGTATAAAAAATTAAAATAAAAGTTAATGGTTTCTTTCAAAAACAAAACTTGGTACAAAATAGGGAAGGAGATCCCGATTGTAAATTGTAGAGTTTCACTTCTTCGCCCACTCGATCTTAAAAATGGTGCACAAATAAATTGACTTTTATTTCATTTTTATTTCGAATCTAAATAGTAGGGGAATAAAAGAATTTAAGACGTTAAAAGTAAACATTACCATTCTTTTATTTTCCCATGTTTTTTAATTCTCATATTTCACAGCTCTTCGAACCTATAAGGCCATTTTCTCAACATAGAAACAAAAACAAACTATTTGCATTGAGGAAAATATTTCTTTTTTGACACGGCAAAAACATGCGTTAAGATATATAAGTATACACTTAGGAAAGAACAGGTCTGTTAAGTTTCAATGTAAAGAAAGGGTGAGAATAGTGTAGAAGAAAAAACAATTTTCCGAACAGGAAAATCTGGTAAGGGGCTTCTAAGAGAGTTTGGGACCTGGCTCCCACGGAAAACTTTGAAAATTATTTATCCAAGCCTGGCTAAGATTGCGTTTCAGGGTATATCTCAAATATATTGAAAGGATAAATTCCAATCTCACCATCGATATTGTCGTTGGACGTGAGCTGAAAGTTTACCTCACTCATCAAAAATGAGGTTTTGTTTGATAAAAAATATGAACCTATTTAATAAATCTAAATGAATTTAGCACTTTTCATTAAATGCGTGATAAAGGTTCTCCAAAAGACAATCTAAAATACCTTTGTGGATGCTTAGGGGTCTTCAGCTCCCCCGTTGGGAGCCACTGCACACAATATTGGAGATAGTAGGCCCCAAAGCTCGAATTACAGCCTGAGCCTTGTACATATTCAACTTGTAAAACAATTATTGTTCAAAGAGAACAGCCGTTGGTTAGATTAGTCAAATCATTCATTTCTTGTAACTCGCAGCTAGGCCAGTCAGAGGGTTTGGAAGGGAGCGTTTGATTATTGGTTTCCAGCGGAAGGATTATTAACGGGGTCGCCATAGGAGGCTCTCTACATGATCCCCAACTGCTTGCTGAACCCGGTATTTCCAAAAAGTCGCCCATCTCGGCATTGACCAAGCTGGACATTGCTCAACTTCGGGGATCCTACGGTAACTGGTGTGTCCAACGCAATTTGGCTGTAAATGGGTAAATTGGTCGTATTATAGAAGTATACATTGTCAAATTGGGAAAGAAAGATTGTGTTATGTCAATCTTCCAAATGAAAGGAGCCAGCTCGCCTTGAAAATCAGCTCTCAGGATCTTGGCTTTTTACGTGACTATGAACACCAACCATTGGCACTAGTGGAAAATATGCAACTTTCCAAGTCATGGAATAACAAAATAAGGTCCAAAAATGAGAAATTATCAAAAAAAATAAGGTCCAATAATTGAAAAATATCAAAAAATAAGGCCAAATAATTAGAAAATATCAGAAAAATAAGGTCCAATGATTAGAAACTATCAAAAATGTCACGCAAAACTGTCAATATAGATTTCTTCTGTTTTCAAGTTGGTCTGACTGGCTATGTATGAATATATGCATCGCACATACAGTTTTGGGCGGTAGTTCAATTCGCAATGTAATTTTATGCTGAATTGACCTCTTCGTTCTATTCAGTAGCATTTTTCATAGCATTTTGAAAATTCAGATTTTTATAGAGATCACTGCATAACAAGAGGCAAGGGAAGTAACTCATTCATTGATCACCCCTTTTCCAGTTTTTCAATTGATCACCCCTAAACGACATGTTGCCAAAAGATGTTGGTCCCGAGATATTTTCTATTGAGTAATTAAGCAGACTGAAATTCGTTATTTACACCGCTACTCATTTCTGTTGACAAGTAAACTTTGCCCAGAAATTTTCTCTTATTGACACGCAATTTTGAATAATCAGGCAAAGTATTTAACATTGATAGAAATAATCCATATCTAACCACCAATCTCCGACAGTCAATGAATCTGTCTATCGCTCTGTCTCAGTTTGTTCATATCAATCTATACAACAAGCTATATATTTATACATAGTATCTCTCTCTATATCTATCTATCTATCTATCTATCTATCTATTGATTAGAAACCGTTTGCAAACTGCCAACATGGGTTTCTTCAGTTTTCAAGTCGGTCTGTCTGGGACTGGGACAGTTCACGCTGGAGAACGATGTGAAACCTCTTATCCCGAGGTTATGGGTAAATAGCAGCGTAGTTGGGGCCCGTTAGCCGAGTAGTTTCGAAACTTTGAAAACCCGAGGGCCCTTTCTTTAAAGGGAATATTCTGGCAGACCCCTGTCTTAACATTTAGTTTTTAGACTGATCAATGAACTACACTATAAGGCAATTTTTGACTTCTAAAATTCATATTTATTCTAAATAGATAAGATTAATTTACATTTCAATACGTGGTACAGATCTGTGTACAATAAGTATGCTTTTCTAAACCTGTGCGATGGATGATGTCTCTATCACAAGTTTTGCATTGGTTTAGAGGGAACATTGCTGCGAACCCTCCTAAGGGGTCCACTGACCTCAATTTCGAAACCACTGCTTTAGCCTTATCAAGTAGCCTATCCTTAACGCACATTTGTTACTGAAACGATGATTGGGACTCCATAGATCGTTCGAGAAATCGGAACATAATCAACGCCATAGGTGACTCGAGATACAGGAGCACCTTTTCGATTCTACGTAATAACCATAGCAATTGAATTCAGAATCATTATTATTAGAAACCGTCAACCAAAACTGTCACCAAAACTGACAACATAGGTTTCTTCAATTTCAAAGTTGATCTGTCTGTCTATGTATGTATATATCACGCGTACAGACCGCACCAACAGAGCTAGACAATCTAAACATTTGCTACTTATCATGTCGCAAATAAATTCTTTCTTTTTTGAAAATCCCCCTTAATAGGTTTTTCAGGGAGGGGGGTCGATTTGCAAAGTAAGTTTATTCTGAATTGGTCCCTTAGTTTGTGTCCGGTGGCGTTCACTCTTGTTTTTTGAAAATTCGTACTTTGTTAATGATCAGTGCCCAACAAAAGCCGAGAGAAGTAACTTTTTAATTGATCACCACCAACGAAGCATTATGCCAATAGACGTTGGTCGCATGGCGGTTTCAGTTAAGTGAATAATCAGACCTGTCCTATTTGAATATTTTCACTTCACATCTGAACGAACTGGCTTTTTTTTTTTTATCGAAACAATTTATGATCAAAATGAAATAGATCGTTTCGGTCTATCGAGTGTTTTGTTAGCAAATATTCCATTCATAATGTGTTTTTTTTAATACTCATTTTTAATAACTGAAAAACATATAAAAGCATTGCAGATTCGGCTTCGACCACGTCGCGCCATCGGATGAGAAAAAGGGCAGATAACCCCGGTAGATGACACGCGCAAACGAAGACAGGCGTCCTGTCGAAACGATCCCCTGTTCCGTAAATTGATTAAACCCAATTTATCTTCAGATCAAACTGATAGGCTACGCATATGAGTAAATAAAGTTTGTGTTGGCCCATTCAGGAACGAGTTAGGGACTACATCGCACTCGGGAATCATTTCGCCTGTGGTGAGTTCAAGCCTGCAAACTGTTCCTACACGTGCCGACTCACGTGTGTAAGGATATTCGGATGATAACACTTACCAGAGGAGCAACGTCTCAGATGGTTAGTTTCGTAAACATTAGCTAATTGACAATTGGAACATGCAAGTGGGAATTTAATTGACTCACATAGCATGGGTTGGAAGCACGGGTACATCGTTCACGAAACTCATTTCAGGTTGAATTGCAAGATAAAACTCCATAAAGTGAAAGAAGAGGTTACAATGGTAGTAAGCTGTCATTGATGCCCCCCACCGTTTTTTTATCCCCCAAATATCTCAATATATTCATTAATTTAATGATGGTTACGGGTTAACGAAATAACAGCTAAAAGCACATTATTGGACCACAAAAACCAAAGAGAGAGAAAAAAAGAAAAAAAAGAAGTAACTTTTGGAAAAGAGTGCATAAAGGGAAGAGAGAGAGAGAGAGAGAGAGAGAGAGAGAGAGAGAGATTTTGAAGAGTAATATGTGTGTATGTGAGTGTCCAGGTTGCGTTTGAGTGTGCGTGTCTCGACGTATGCGTGACTACAAAAGAAAAAGAGAGAGACAGACAGACAGACAGACAGATGGAGAAAGAAAGAGGGAGAGGGGAAAAGAGAGAAAGAGAGAAGGAAGTGAGAATTCTAAAGAGTAATGTGTGTGTGTTTTGCAAATGTGGGTATGTGTGTGTGTGTCTTTCGACGTCAGTGGCTACGAGAGAGATAGAGAGATAGAGAGAGAGAGGGGATAATTGAGGGCTTGGCTAAACTACTCTTCCATTACTGTCTTACCTGCCTATGTATTAGCCGTAATATCTACAATATTATTCATTTGACGTGTATATGGGTTTCATTATTAAGGTTCAAGCAATATCAGAAACATCTAGCCAAAACTATTGCAACAACAGCGAAGATGAGCTTCTTCAGTTTTATAAGTGTCCGTCTGTCTGTTCGTCCGTCTTTTTGTCTGGCTGGCTATTTATTTATGTATATGTCATGCGTACAAATCGCACTTAAGAAGCTACAGGGCTGAAAACCAAAGTATACACTTCTTCTTAAGTCTATTAAAACAGTACTTTGTTGTTTTTTTTGTCTGTTTGTTTTTGTTTTTTAATGTTTCAAGTGGGGATTCAATTGACAATGTCAAAATTTTCCAAATTTTAATTACCTCACCAACCCGGGGATTTGCAAAAGAAAGGCTTTTCCCTCCATTACCAATTTTGCTGAGAATATAAGCAGAAAGTTCAGAGTGATTTTTCAAACTGGGGAAACCAAATTTTTCTATAGGTTGAGATTATGGAACAGGTCTTGTGCTCATCGCCGCGAAGCACGGATTAGAACTCATGTCTCAGTAACCATTATCACTGCGGTGAGTTCGATCCTAGCCTGGTGTCCCACATTTGTAGGAAAGCTTTGCAAGTAAATCTGGTGCCTTACCGTAGAGTACTGGTTAGCAGGCAAGTCTAACCAATCATTACTGCTATAATGAGTCCGATTATCACTATGAGTCTGATACTGGTGGATTCGTGATAGAATAAAGTAAGGTTAGTAAATAAGCCTAGGGCTTTGCAGTGGAGAAGAATTAGTTGGCTAGGTAGCTAATCTGATAAATTCAATGCCTGAAAGAGTAAAAGCTGCTAATGATAAGTTAACCAAATTTTAATTTGTATAATATAATTGGTCATTCAATAAAAGCAAGAGGATTTGTGCCAGACCAAGTTAAGTACCAAAAGTAGCATGATCAAGCTCCAGTCCGAGCTGGAAGCGAGAGTTATCTTGTTCTTTTCCGCCATGACAATGCGAACAACCCTAACCTGATTTAGAGAAATGAACTCGTCACTGTTTGTCTGTCCTGTCAAGTTAAGCCGAACCAATACATGATATTAGTATTTCCCAGTCGTGATCGGTAGGCAGCTCATATATCAATTCGGCCAAGCTGACAAGTCTTCATCATCATCAGTCTTTTAACGTCCGTTGTTGGACATACACCTTCCCCAGGATTCGCCACAATTCTCTATCATGGGCGTTGCTGAGCCAGTATTTCCTGAATCAGTCCAGTTCATTTTTTCTATCTTGTGTTCTGTCGGCCTCGGTTTCTTATGTGATCTCTGGAGATCCATGTTTTGAGACGTGATGTCCATCGGTTGTCTTTCATTCTTGCAACATGGCCTGCTCATTGCCATTTAAGTTTTTTCAATAGTTTCTATGATGTCACGGACACCCATTTTCTTCCTTATATACTGTACTATCTTGTGATCTCTCCACGTAAGGTTGAGCATGATTCTCTCATGTGCACGTTGCATACTTCTCAGTTTGTAGGTCTGTCTCTTGGTTAGGTTCCATGTTTCAGCTCCATAGGTGACTATCAGGAGAATGCATTGGTTGTATACTCTTCTTTTCAGGATTATTGGGATTATCTGGTTTTTGAAAGTTGAGCTTGCTCTACCGAAGACTTGCCATCCCGAAGAGATTCTTCGCGTGATTTCCTCCTCTTTTGAGGGTCTCATGGAGATTCGTTGTCCTAGGTAGATGTAGTGGTCTACCTTGCCGAATTTTGCATCTTTTATCTTGACAGTTATGTTCTTATTCTCAACATGATTATTGCACATAATTTTCGTTTCACTGAAGTCTGAAATATCAAAAAAAATGAATGTTAGAAATACGTAAGACTTATTTCATTCTAAAAAATATATATATTTATAAAATTGACTTTCCCATACCGTGATTTGAAATCACAACCAAATGATCCGTAGGCTGTATTTCTGACTGAACCTAATTGACATTTCTTACATATCTACAAACAATCATGACAGAAGGACGCAATGGTTTATTTCATCATAATAAATAAATGCATTCAAACTAAAGAAAAAAGATTTAAAGGATTTTTTATATATACATTGAAAAAGATTGCAATAATCATCTACAGTCGGAATAAAAGTATAAGTGGGGCTGACAGCCAGTCTTGTTAGTTTAAACTTTAATTACACTGAAAAACAAAACCAATGACATCATCAGC
>OY735218.1:34317191-34381789 GCA_963457665.1 Thysanoteuthis rhombus
CAAACAAAGCAATGTCTGTATTCCTCGGGTACACTAGAAAAATTTTTTTTTTATATAGATTAATGTTAATTACTTTTCCGCTTTCGGCTATTTCGGATTATAAAATGTTTTTACTTAATCTATGTATCAGTGCATGTGGGCGGAGAAGAGTCCATCCATGTTTCATAGCCAAGAAGCACGACACTCTGACGGACAGCGCTGTGGCCATGGCAACAAAATTAGAATCGCAGCTGAATGGCGAGAGGCAATGGGAAATTATAGATAATAACAAATTGTAACGACAATGTATAATTAAGATCAAAAAACAGGTCTGGTTAGTCATTCAGTGCTAACTATCACGTGGCCAACGTCTTTTGGTGGCATGCTGTGTTGGGGGTGATCAATTGAAAAATTAGGAAAAGGGTTGATCAATGAATACGTTAGATTTGTTTGCCTTTCGTTGGACACTGATCACTAGAATTGTCCGAATTAAAAAAAAACATGAACGCTGTCTACACTAAGGGACTAATTTAGCATGGACTTACATAGTAAATTGAATTAAATGAACACGTTAATTCTTAAGCCTTTAGTCAGGCAGTGATCTCTGAGAAGGGTCTGATTTAAAATAAATTAAAACAGGTGCAAATTCTGTCGACACAAATTAAGGGACCAATTTAGCTTGAAACTATTTTAGGGATTAAAAAAAACTTTTTTTCTACTCATGATAAGGATTAATGTTCAAATTTTCAACTCTCCTGCTCAATTGACGCAACCTGTATGTGTGATAGATACATGTATAGATAAATAACCAGCCTGACTCGCTTGAAAAATGAAGAAACCTGTATTGTTTGACAGTTTTGTTGACGGTTGACGGCTTTTCAAGAGTCCGTTTTTGGATACGGGAAAAACGGCATTTTTCTCTATTCTTAATAACGTTCGCTTTTAAGAATCAACAACTAAATTTAATCATGTGCATAATAAGTACCATGTCTGTCAAACTTATAGTAGCAGTAGCAACCATTATACGAACCTGTTGTTGCCATGAAACACAAGCAATCATCGGCAGCCACCAGCAGCAGCCTGGACTGAGCGTAGGAAATTGGAGCCGTGTCTATCACACTTATGTTGACTTCAAAGGCCTTTATTATGATAAAATATATAATAACAGCCGTGTCTGTCACACTTATTTTACTTCATTTTAAAATATCTTGCCCGAACGAGGAGAATGCGTGCGTAGACATCATAATGAGGAAGAGGAAGAGAAGAAACAACAAGAAATGTAAATAGCATAATAAATAAGAGGCCTTTATTTTAATTTTAAGATATACAATAAGAGCCGTGTCTGTCACACGTATGTTGACTTAAGAGGTCTTCATTTTGGAAAATATAACTTGAACGAGAGGAATGCTTCGATGCCATGATGAAGAAGAGAGGGAGGGGAAATTAACAAGAAATGTAAATAATACATTAAAAAGAAGAAAAATGCAAAAATAGACACAACAGACCACGGACAGTGACACACTGCAAATGGTACAAACGACATAGGTTGGACAATTTAAGCAAAATGGTACCAGCACATTGCAGAGGCTATAAGTGCACCGACCACGCTGTCCAAGCTAGAAGACCGGGTCGGATAGTTAAGAACATGGAAAAGAGAACCTGACAGATTGTAGACGAGGCTGTGCTAGTGATCAACAGAAAAAGTCTAACCATGGATCTTTTCTTGCGTGAAGATCTTGCCAACTTAATCTTTAAATTGACATCCAAATTCAAAAAACATCTTAAAACTTCTAGAAACAACTGCATTCTCCAGATATATATACAAAATATTTTATCAATTAATAAAATTAATGTGACTTTAGTCTTCAACATTTATTTTATGAAAATATTACCTAATCTATCAAAAAATATTTTTCATTTCGTTACTATGAATCAAATAAACATATTCGTTATTTTATAAATATTTAGATGAAAAATATCAAAATCGGTAACACTGAGCAAACAAGCAAACTTACTTGGACTTGACTGAAAAAATATCAAACAGAAGGTTAGCGTTATGTCTCATATAATTAGGTACTTAAATATTGAATTCAATGTAAATAGACATAATTCGTTATCATTGGGAGATTTGGAAGACTCAACAATGGTGTCTTCCGAAGAAATTAGACAAATTTTCAAGTACAATTTCACATTAAGACATGACTAGGGGAGAGAAAGTGAGAATATAAATTTATAAAATTCTCGTACTTTTTTTTCCGATGAAAAAACAAATGGTAAAAAAAGGTTGGATAAGTAGAAAAAGAAGAATATATTCCCCAAACTTGACGAAGACCAAAACATGTTCATAATGATAAAGAATTAAGAATTCCAATGGCCAGCGATCCACGGACAACGGTACGAGCACTTTCTTGAGATCTAAGCATATCGCATTATCTGGAAGCAATAGGAAAGGTTAAAAAGCTGCGGGAAATGGTTGAATATTAACGGAATGGAATGCTCCATGACAGTCCAGACCCTAAACCATCCCGCTATCTATGTCTAAGCTTAGAGAAAAGGGACATGGTATCTTGCAGTATCATCCATGTCCACTAGATATCTTCTCTACAGATTATCATCTTTTCAAGCATTTTGAACTTTATATCCACAATAAAAGGTTCAATATTAGGGAAGCCATAATTCGAGCTTATACTGACTTTGTGACCGCCAAACCTTTGTTGGATTAACTATGTAGCAAAAGCAGCAAATGCTGTGGGTCTGCAATTTCAAGTGCACCGCGCTAAATGCTTACAAGCTATCAATTCCGATTAAGTGATTCTGCACTTGATCTATTACTACACTATATCATATGGCATTCAACTTTCATGAATGGCAGGGTGTTTTTAACTTAACAATTTTAGCAAATTGTCACCTATATTTGGAGTTATTATTGAACACAGTAATTAATGGAAGTGTCGCAACTATGCGATACGTAAATGACTCGAAGGTATTTCCAATTGAAATCATAGCCGCTGCACAAAGATCAAAATGGAAACGAGGTAATTGTATTACTAAAATGTCAGACATATTTGTCGTATTATCTGTCTGTGTAGCAAATGAAAAATAATGTATGCCTTGTCTAAAACTTTGAGACGAGTAATTAGTATACGAACTTTTCTTCGGATAATCCAAGCTCTTCTATTTATCTCTGATGTTGACTCTACGTTTCGGCTGATTAATACTACGGTCTTTTTCGGGTGTTATACGTGATATCCATGAGGAAAGGGAGTCTCTTTTTATTGGCATCTTCCGCTGGTGGTGCAAAGAGAAAAATGGTATCAGAAAGAAAAATATAAACGTGGACCGTAACGCTTGTAAATGATATATGTGTTTTAACATTTGCGTTTATTTTCTTAATTCAGATAATTCCAAGGACCTCTAGATTAGAGAGATACAAATGTATAAGACTGGTTTACCTCAACTATAATAGTGACATATTCATGATTATCATGGAGAGATCTACTCGTGAGAAATCTGAACGCCGGAATCCTGAAACATTTTGAAACCGATAAGCCATATTCAAATCAGCAATACATTATTTAGAAATCGTAAACCAAAACTATCGTTAAAACTGCTATCATAGTTTCTTTAGTTTTCAAGTTGGTCTGGCTGGTTGGTTGGTTGGCTGGCTATGTACGCATCGATGTTGCTGATGAGCAAGAAATTTTTTTTTTAAGTTTTTTTTTTTTTTCCAAGAAATTACTCCTAATCCCCAAATAAGATTTTTTTTAGAGTAACTTCAATTTATAATGTAATTTTGAGCTAAGTCGGTTGTATTGTTCATGTCCGGCAAAGTTCATGTTTTTTTTTGTTTGTTGATTTTTGGCGGGGTTGTGTGGAGACCCAACAAAAGACAGAGAAATAACCTATTCATTGATCGCTCTTTTTCCAATTTTTTTAATTGATCACTGCAACACAGCACGTTGCCAAAAGACATTGGTCATGCGTCGGTTTTTATTAAGGGACTAAGTAGATCTGGACTTTTTATTAAATTTGACTTGTTTTTATCTTCATCCTATTTTTTTTTCTTTTCATACAGCCTAATGCAACGAATAACAGTGCGGTCTGAAATAAAGGGTAAGCCTTCAGTGAGATTGGAATTCACACTCTTATTACCAGAGGGAGTCTTACGCCTAATGGCCTGAATTGAAAATTGTAAACTAAAAATTAAGATAAAAGTAAAAACTAATCAAATTAAGTAAAAAATAAAATGTGTTACAATACTTCATCAAATGATAATGATAAAGATTCCCATTAATAATTTAATACAATCATTTACCGCACCAGTAGACAAATTGATCTATTGAGTGAATCATGGGATCTTAATTTCATGATTCACTGTTCACTATTCGATCTCGACTCAACACAAATGGCTCAAACTACACTGGGTCAACGATTAAAGACATTGACAGCGAAAGGGCAGAGGAAATGTTTGTGATGCGTGAGAGATTTGAATAACGCGTTAAGCCTCATCTACTTGAGAGAGAGGAGAAAGAGAGTGGAGGAGAGAGGAAGAGATAAAACAAATCGTTTTCTATTAATGATGTTTCGAAATTTTGTTCTAAATCTCTCTTTGATGTAAACAATATAACGAGCAGTTCTGATTAGTCACTCAATAGAAACTGTCATGAGACCAACGTCCTTTAGCAGCATACCGTGTAGGTGATGATCAGTTACAAAATTCGAAAAAAAGGGGTAATAAATGGATAAATTATTCCTCTCGCCTTTTGGTGGGCAACTATCATGTTAAAAAAGAATCCGAATTAAAAAAAAAAAAATACAAAACTCAGCGTTAATGCTGCCGGGCGTAAGCTAAAGGACCAATTTAGCAAAAACTTCCATTTCAAATTGAATCCCCTCCACTAAAAACTTATTTGGGGTTGGGGGTTGAAAAAAAGTTCCCAGACAAAGTACAGAGTAAATTAATTTTTCAGCCTTCTAACACATCAGTGTTGTCTGTACATGCGATACATACATACAAAACCAGCCAGCTAGACTGACTCACTTAAAAACTGAGGAAATCTATGTTGACTGTTCTGGTTGACAGTTTCTGATTATAACAATTAACGCCAAGTCTCCAGTCGTCGAAACTTTAATCAAGGGAAAAGTCTTCCATTGTTTGATTGAGCGAATTTTTCTCTTTTTTGCGCCAATCAATGATTATATAAACCCATGATATCACGGATAGAATTGTTTTTCATTAAACGAATACAGCATAATGATTTACTGTATGATATATCATTATCTGTTATGAAATTTTACCATAACTTTATTTTATTCTAATGATTTACAATACAAATGTATTACAATTTTTTTTTGTACACATTCATCTAAACTTTAACTCGAATTATTTACTATAGAAATACATCATAATTTCTTATTAGGTATATTTGTTAAAACTTTGATTCACACTAATTATTAGAATGCCGTCAAACGAAATTGTTACCAAAACTATTAGCAAAGGTTTCCTCAGTTTTCAAGTGAGTATGCCTGGTTGGCTGACTATCTATCTATGCATACGTCACGCATACGGTTCACACCAAGGGAACTACAAGGCTGAACATTAAACATTTTCTCCCAGTTATGTCCACATGTGGGTTTTTAGATATGCGGTCCAACTTGCAATGTAAGTTTATCTTATATGGAGCTTCCATTCGTGCTAAAAAAATCCTAACCTTTTAGTGATACTGCGCAACGAAAGGCAAGAGAAGTAAGTTATTAATTGATCATACTTTTAACCATTTTTTTAAAAATTGATCATCCTAACTGAGCATGCTGCCAAAAGACATTGGAAACGTGACAGTTTCTGTTGAGTGATTAACTTAAACCTGTTTACAATAGAAGTGCATTATTGATTAAACAAATTAGTCAAAACTTTTATTTTGTAAGTCATTGCAATTATTTATTGATCAAATGTGCCAAAACATTTCATTCATTCTAATGATCTCACATATAGTAACGCAGCAAATACTAAAATTATTTATAGAAATCCGGTGGAAATTATTTTACTACTGGAATTCATTACAATCATTTATTGAACAAATTTGTCAAAATGTCAATTCACCCTAATAATTACATATAGCCTTTATGGCAATGCGATATCGAGTGACCGAATCAGATTAGTCTAGACTTCATGAATATATTCGTAACTAAACTTTATTTGAACTGCCCTCCCCCATGTTAATACACAGTGAATGTGTCAGTTGGCCTAGACAGCGTGAGTAGAATAAACAATCAAAGAAAATGGGTCGCTACAGGAATCGAACTTGCAACCAATAGGATGCCGTCTCAACATAACGCTGCTCTTACCATTGAGCTAAACAGTCTGCTCGTATGACTGAGGCCCAGATAACGGCTTGATGTCCAAACCTTGTCTGGTGTTTGTGTAAACATTTTATATATATATATATATATATATATATATATATATATATATATATATATATATATATATATATATATATATATATATATATATATATATATATATATATATATATATATATATATATATATATATATATATGTATATATATATATATATATATATATATATATATATAGAGAGAGAGAGAGAGAGAGAGAGAGAGAGAGAGAGAGAGAGAGAGGGTGGGGGGCAGACCCAGACCCAGTGGTAAACTGACAAGAGAAAATATACAGCTCTGAGATAAAACGCTGTTCCTCCGAAAAACTTCATCATTAAGCAGGAGCTATTGTCATGGGGTCTTTGGGGTTAACTCTGGTAATATTCACATAGTCATCAATCTCCATTCAACGTGATAGCTCTTTTATTGTTTGCTCTGTAAAAGTTTTTCCCATTTTTTGTGAGCGAAACGCAAATGATATAAGAGTTTATTACTCGAGTTAGTTCCGAAAATCCCATGATTTCAGCTTTTGAATGATGTTGTCAAAGCCGTGATGAATTCATTGAGTATTGTATATTGTTTTTCCATGTATGGATCTATCTATCTATCTCGGGTGGCAACAATATACATTTTTATGAATCAATCACACGCACACAAACATACATACACATATATGTATAAATATATACATGCATATGTGTATATATATATATATATATATATATATATATATATATATATATATATATATATATATATATATATCAAAAACATACATCTGTGCAAATATATATATATATATATATAGATAGATAGATAGATAGATAGATATATAGGGAGGGAGAGAGGGGGGTAAAGATGTGTGTCTGTGTATTTGTATGTGTAAACGAATGATTTTTGATAAGCTGTAACCATTTATAAAAGTAAATTTGAATTCAATGCCATTTGATCCAAAGGGGATTTTTGTTTGAAGTTTCTATGAAATCCTTTAAATAAACCACATCAACTTGTGTATTATCTAAGAAACTCTTTTTGGGGCAGACGATGAGATATTTAAATTTACATTAGAAACCATCAACTAAAACTGTCCCCAAAGCAGTCAACATAGGATTCACCAGTTTTCAAGTTGGTCTGGCTGACTAGGTATGTATCGTGCGTGCAGTCCGTATCAATGGACCTGAAAGGTTGAAAAATTAAATATTTACTAATTATATCTATTTATATATATATATATATATATATATATATATATATATATATATATATATATATATATATATATATATATATATATATATATATATATAAATTCTCATCTTTGGTGTGTACGGCAGTATTGTAATGTTCAACAAAATAATTTTGGCATTAGGCCATTCTTCGCCATTTTTAGGTCAGAGACGTCTTCAGACATCTTGCAACCCAGCTGACGAGGAACATGCAACTATCTCAGCCACGTGGCAGACAGTGAAACGATTGGTTATTTGATCGTCGGCTGTTCTACTACTTGAACTGCTAGGTATGTTACTGCTTCTGTTGCTGGCACTGTTAGCACTATATCGAATCGATCGAAGCGAATACACCTTGAAGCTGTTCGCAGATAGGTCAATGGGTCAACAGGTGAGTGCTGCTAAGCAGTCTGTGGCTCACTGACCGCCGACAGCTGCTTAAAAAAAGAAAGAAAGCAAAAAAGAAAGGATGGAAGCAACAAAAAAAAAAGGGCGAGAAAGAAAGAGAGACAGACAGAAAGGAAACAGACAAAAGATAAAAGTAATAGGAAAAAAAGACAAAAAAGAAAGAAAGAAAGAAAGAAAGACAGACAGAAAGGAAGCAAACAAGCCAAAAGGAAAGCAAGAAAGCAAAAGGGATAGAAAGAAAGAAAGAAAGAAAGAAAGAAAGAAAGAAAGAAAGAAAGAAAGAAAGAAAGGAAACAAGCTAAAAGGAATGCAAGAGAGAAAGAAAGAAAGCAAAGGGGAAAGAAAGAAAGAAAGAAAGAAAGAAAGAAAGAAAGGAAACAAGCCAAAAGGAAAGCAAGAGAAAAAGAAAGAAAGAAAGAAAGAAAGAAAGAAAGGAAGAAGGAAAGGAAGCAATCAAAAAGGAAACAAGAAAGAAAGGCGGGAAGACTGAAGAAGGAAAGAAAGAAAACAAAAAGCAAACAAAAAAGAAAGCGAGAAAAAAGAAAAGAGAGAAAAAAGAGAAAAAGAATGAATGAAAAAAAAGCCGTCTGCTCTAATAACAATAGTTATTGATCAGATTCAAATGTAAGAGAAGGAATGGTCTCAGGGGGGAGAAAGTGAAAAAAAGAGGGGAGGGTTGGAAAGAGTGAGAGTGAAAACGAGAGTGGAGTTAGGAGAGGGAGAGAGCGAAAGAGAGAAACAGAAAAGATGAGTAGGAAGACACTGATACAAAGAAAGATTCACTCAGATGAAAAACATAGTTATCTTTCTCTGGTACAAAATTAATGACACCCATTCGGAAATTGAGATCTCTCTTTGTGAAGAAAATAGATGCTCTATTCAAGATGAAATTAGGACTCTGTTGTTGGTTCGCCTCGTAGTCGTAGTAATGATGATAGTAGAAGTAATAATAGTAGCTCTAGTTATTGTTGCGTTCAATGCGTGTATAGATGTGTGTAAGGGTGGGTGATGCCCGATGGAATTCTGGGACGCGGCTCAGAAAACATCTCAGCTTTAGAACGATAATCTGATTAACAAAAGAATCACATTGTCGAGAAAGTAATTCATGAACGCACGTTTAATAAAATAAAATAAAAAGCTATTAGGAGATTTGAGTATGGACGCATTCAGAATATATTTGATCAGAGTGTCTCGACTTGAAGAATTTTCTTTTTGCTTTTGTCGAAAAATTCCAGATAGCTACGATGTCTGGCTTAGTCTGGAAAAAAAGGTCACAAAAGTGGGACATCCATCGAGGAATCGAACTCGTTGCATGCGCAGTGATCTATGAAATTGACTCGCCAGACATCAATGTACGGCTGTTGTGCCAAAATAAGCTTAGCATAGTCCTTTGCAGTGCCAGAATAAGTATTTACTAAACATAGCTTAGTCTGGCACAAGGTTACAAAAGTGGGACATTCACCTAGGAATCGAATTCACTGCACGTGCATTGATCTATGAAATTGACTCGCCAGACATCAATGTACGGCTGTTGTGCCAAATAAGCTCAGTGCAGTCCTTTGCAGAGCCAGAATAGGTATTTACTAAACATAGCTTAGTCTGGCACAAGGTTACAAAAGTGGGACACTCACTGAGGAATCGAATTCACTGCACGTGCATTGATCTAATAAATTAACTTGCCAGACATTAAAGTATGGCCGGTGCGCCAAATAAGCTTAGCATAGTCCAACAGTCACAATATATATTTGCTAAACTTAGCTTAGTCTGGAAAAGAAGGTCACAATATAGGAAACTGGAGAGTATCGAAATCAAATCAGGTGTAAGAACCTGTGAATTTGACTTGCAAGATGTCAACGTATGGCAAGCGGCTCAAATTTGAATATTCGTTTAGTTAGCTCTGCATATTCCAGTATATAGTCTCAATAGATATTTACTAAACCTAGCTTGGTCTGGCACAGGGTCACAAAATATGGACACTCAGCGAAGACCAAAATCACTAAACGTGCAGTGATCTGTGATCAACTGAACCCCCCATTAATGTACGCTAGACGTCCAAAATTTGTGTATACGTTTAGTAAGCATGGCATAGACCTGTACAGTGTCACAATAGACATTCAATAAACTTCTGGCTCAACGCCACAAACGTGAGGCACCGAATAAGAATCGAACTCACTGCAGTACATACGGTGAGGTGCCGTATCTATTCACTAACCTGTGCTTTGTTTGACTCAGACATGAAGGATAGACAGGCTCAGTCATTTTGAATCCAATGATCACCCAGTACACGAGCTCGCTCAATAGCGTCTCACTACTGACTGAAAGTCTGTTCATGTGTGCATTCTGAAGTTCCCTCTAATTGGTTACCTAGTTACATCAAGACTCTGCAGACAGTTTTCGAACTATTCAGAATAGCTTGAATTTGCTGGGCGGATCTCGTACTAGTTCAAACAGTTCCAGGAATAGCATCGTGATCGCAACAATAAAGGTGGAGGTACAAGAAAATTTCTTAGACTGATGACAATATTTAAGTCCAAAACTTCGCGAAATACCGGGGAGAGCTGGAGAGAACATTGTTAAAAACGTTGTCTTGAAAAGAACAAAGTTAATGATAATTGTCCAAATGCGCTATATGAGAATTTTCGACGGAACTTATAAAGGTCAGGAGTGCACCAGAAGTAACGATAAATCAACAAAGAGGATGATATTAGACCAAATAAGTCATGGAATTATGACTCTACTCCATCTCATAATCATAGATAGAACTGAGGCCGAAGAACATATCAACCAAAATGTTGTAATAAAAACAATAAAGGTGAGGATATAAGGCTTGATAATTTATGGAATAATGACTGCTTTTGTTCAATACTTGGAACAAGACAAGGAAAGCCGAAGAACATATCAACCAAAACGTTTTGATAACAATAATAAAGGTGAGGGAGCTAGTTCAAATAATTAATGAAGTTTTCCTTATATTCGGTGAGAGAAGACCTTATCACTTTCATCTCCTTGTAAGCGCCATTTTCCTTTTCTTTTTTTATTGAATGACAGAACTTGTGATGATAGATTAAATATAACAATTTCTTGATGTCATCGTAATTAATGGATGAGTTTTCTAATTTTGTTGCCATGCTGTAGGAACTATATTATTTTTAGGCGAAGTCAGGTCTTAAATTAATCCCCCAAAATAATACACGGAGTTTTATTTCTGTTTGGAAAACGCCAAATACGCCAACATTATAAATACATCAATGCGTACGCCAACTGATGTGCAATGGTTAGCAAGTTCGCCTCGCAGACCTTGTGAAGTGAATCCAATCATCATAGGGTGTCTCATTTCTGTGACCTTGTGTCAGACTACGCTAAACTTGATACGTAACTATAATGGTTGGTTGTTGGCATTGTTCCCTCTCAACTAAGCACGTGACCGCAAACACACGCGTTTTGCAACCAGCACACAAAGGAAATTAATGTTCACACAAAAGATTTCAAATTCAGTTCTTATTGGATAAATATTGATTCAATGTATAGAATTCAAAAGTGTGCACATACTTTTGTCGCTGGAAAAAATTGCACAACATGAGATTTTAGCGCCCGCTGACTTCTGAGCATTAGAGGGGACATCGGTTGTTGGGCATCTATCGTAGCACGATAGTCAGCTAGCTTGTTGCACAGACCAATTTGCTTTTGTAGTGATTTCGATTCTCACCGAGTGTCTCACTACCATCGTCGTATGTCGGACTAAACTGAACTTGGTAAATACGAACGCCTGTCTTGGCGCGATGGTCTGCGAGTTCAACTCGCAAACCAATCCGCGAATATGGTGCATTCGATCCTCTTCAGATGCCTCCCTCATTACTATGACCTTGTGTCAGATTAAGCCAACCTCAATTATTAGTAAATTCGAGTCATGGCAAAGTAACTATGAGCTACAACGTGGTCCCTTTCAGCTTTTTACGACTGGAACACAAAGCGCCAGCCGTAGAGCCATAACTAGCAAGATCATCTCACAAATCAACTCGCTAGTGTAGTGAGTTCAAGTCTCACTATAAGTCCCTATATTGTGGATCTGTGCTAGACTTGAAAAGGTTTTGATGCTTCGTCATAGTGCAGTGAGTAGCAGATAATTGGTGCTGGGATCAATTTGATCTTCACTGGGTGTCTAACAATGATTGTCTTGTGTCAGACTAAACTAAGCTAGCTAGCTAGATAAACAGGAACAGACTGCCATAGATAGATAGATATCAATAGATAGATATTAATAGATAGATAGAAAGATAGATAAGTATGAATAAATAGAGTTGGACAGATAGATATAGATAGACTTGGATAGATGACGATAGATATTTAGATAGATATAAATAGATAGATATTAATAGGCTTGAACAGATAAATAATTATAGACTGGGATAGATAGATACTGATATAGTCATGCTTTTTAGGAACAGACTGCCATATATATATATATATATATATATATATATATATATATATATATATGTATATATATATATATATATATATATATATATATATATATATATATAGAGAGAGAGAGAGAGAGAGAGAGAGAGAGAGAGAGACTTGGGCTGATAGATATAAATCGACTTGGATAGATAATGATAGATAGATCTTTAGATAGATATAAATAGACTTGAATAGATGTATAGATATTCATAGACTTGAACAGATAGATATTAATTGACTGGAATAGATAGATACTGATATAGTCTTGTTTTTCGGCGTGGAATCGCACTACAATAGTGCGTTTGATCTTCACCAGGTCCTCCTCACTTTTGGCCTTGAGCCAGACTTGACTAATATCAATAAATAACTATGAATAGATTGATGAATAAACAAAAGTAATATCGAGGATTAGATGCCCTCATTTGACCTAAATACTGGCCAAAACAAAGGTTGGTTATGTGAGTATGTTAATAAATCTGATGACCCCCTTTTTCTGATTGATAAATAAATGAGTAAAGTATTATCCTTAAAGATTGAATCGGGGAGATTGAAGAGAGTCGGTGCGTAGGCGTGGGATGTTCAAGGGGATATAGCCCCAGGGAGAAATGCTCTTCGGGAACCGGTCGGGAAAGCTATTGAACCAGGAACGTGGGCGACTGTGTGGGTGTTGATTGGGTGGGGGCAGCAGTGTAGGGGGTGCAATTGGCGCGTGGCTGTGGGGGGTTGGTCTAAGTTCGTAGGGCGATTGAAATGACTGTAATGCAGACTGATCTGTCATCAAAACGAAGATAGAAACGAAAGGGAAAGGAAGAAAAAAAAAGGAAAGGAAAGGAAAGGAAAAGAGAAAAGAGAAAAGAAGTGAGTCGGAAATGGTTGGGGGTACAAGGTTGGGATCCCCTCCCTCTTTCCTACTGCTTTTACATTATTTTAACCTGGGTCGATATCGATGGACTTGGGTTGGGCTTAATTGATTGGTCATAGATACGAGTTTCAACTTTTTTTAATTGTAGGTCAAGTAAACAGTTACAGGTATGATTAGTCACTTGATAGAGACCGTCACACGACTAACATTTTTTGTAGCGTGCTATGTTGGAGGTGATCAATTAAAAATTGGACGAAGAGGTGATCAGTGAATAAGATACTCCGCTGACCTTTTGTTGGGCAGTGATCACTAGAAAAAAGTTTTAATTTTCGAAAAAAAAACCCCCCAAAAAAACAAGCGTGAATGGTGCTGGAAACAAACCAAGGGACCAATTTTGCATAAACTTACATTGCAAATTACCCCATCCACATACACACACACACACACACACACACACACACACTAAAAAATCTATTTAGGGGTCAATTTTCTAAATTGAAAAGAGAGGGTTTTCTGTACGCCATCTTTATCATCATCAGCCTTTTAGCGTCCGTTGTTGAACATACACTTTCCCATAGATTCGCCAGATCTCTCTATCATGGCCGTCACAGAGCCAATATTTTTCTGAACTTGTCTAGTTCGTCACGCCACCTCATATTTTGCCGGCTGCATTTTCGCATATGATCTCTGGATATTCTTGTGGTAAATCGTGATACAGCGGTCGTCTGACATACTTGCAACAAAGCCAGCCCATGGCCATTTAAGTCTCCTGGTGGTTTCTATGACTCCTGTTTTCTCTCTTATGTAGTATTCTGTCTTGTAATCTCTCCGTGCAATGTTGAGCATGATTTTCTTATTCTTGAAAGTTAGGCTGGCTCTACCGAAAGCTTGACGTCCTAGAGTGATTCTTCCCTTAATTTCATTTTCTTTTGAGGATTTCATGGAGATTCGTTGCCCTAGGTACACGTTGTGATCTACTTACTTCATCTCTACATTTTTCCTATTCTGATCGTTGTGTCTTTGCCCTCTACATGTTTGTTGTATAGGGTATTTATTTTACTGAAGCTCATTCGAAGGCCTACTTGCTTTCTTCATTCAGATCGGTTGGCATTCTTTGGAGAAGGTTCTCAGCGAGACAGGACGATGTCGTCAGCAAATCTGAGGTTACTTACGTATTTGTCCTCTACTCTGATTCCTAAACATGATAAGGATTGAATGTTGAAAATCCCAGGGCGGTCTGTACACATGATACATACCTAACCAACAAGCCAACCGAACTGACTATGAAACTGTAGAAATCTATTTTGACAGTTAGAGTTGACAGTTACTAATACTGGGTGAATGACAAGAAACTCCTTACTGGACATTGGTAATAACTTTGTTATTCATTGGTCGATTGAAGTCAAACTAGATTTATTTTTCAATTATCTTTTTTATAAAGAGTGGTTGAATTTGATTTACGATTTCATGTATCGGCGTAGAAAGCTATCTAAAATGGCGCATCGTCTCACAGCATCATCGAACGCGCTATTTTGGACCTTTTTCTTTATTGGTATCTGAAATCTAAAATCATAAATTATATTCTACTACTCTAAGGCCCAAAATAAAATTTGTTTCATGGAAATAGCACAATATTAACAAATCTTACAAATAATTTCAACTTAGGAGGTAATTCTCAACCATCCTGTAGACTTGCTTGTGAAGTTTCAGCAGGTGTCGGGGACCTAACGGTAAGCAGCACAGAAAATGGAATCGAAGCGCTGAGTTAAAACTCCGACTGGAACAATTTGCATTCATTTCAGACTAATGCCCTTTAGGAAGGCATGATCCCAACTCATCTCCCACAGCTATTGGTAAAATTGAGTGACACCACTTCGGATGCATGCTGACTTTAAATCAATTGTCAAATATTACAAAACCGAATTAGCAGCGTGGAAAAAACTTATGTGATTCCCAAGGAGGTGTGGCTTGCCGTATGCAGCGCAAGGACAATATTTATTTATTATCCATTGGTCAATTTTTAATAAATAAGAAACCGTAGATATACACAATTTTCTTATGTAATATTTATTTAATTATCCGCGAGTCTCCAACTGTATAAACCCACGAGGTCTGTACAGAAAGTATCAAGCCATTTGATATTAACAAAGAAAACTCCCTACATACGGTATGGTGACTTAGTCTTCTTCAAGGCGCTCCCCTTGGGACCTCACGCAATTATCCCTGCGTCCTTTCAAATATTCAAAACATTCTTCCAAGTTTTCTATCGTGATCACCATCAGCTGCCTCAGCGCATTCTCTTAAGTCTCGTCGATGGTCTGAAATCTCTTTGGAAAAAGCCAGAAATCGGCAGGCACCAAAACTGGACTGTGGGTACTGAGAAATAAGTGTGATGCAATTTTTGGCAAGAAAAAAAAAATTGCACAAAACATGAAGAATGGCTTGCTCGGTCTTTATGAATTAAACAGATAACATGATACCCAAGTTCACTTACTGCCGACTGAGAAACTCTTCGTGAGGGTTCCTTTCACACATGCGCAGTACGGTTCCCTGCAAATGGTTGCCAAGTTATATCATGGCTGTGCAACCAGTTTTCGAAAAATCGGGTTATGTATGTGCCATACGTACAGGCTGCACCTATGAAGCTAGAGAGCTAAAAATTTAAATATTTACCCCTTAACATGCCTAGAAAAAAACATTAAATAGGAATTATATATTAGGAGAAGATTGTGTCACTTCGATCTCCTAACTCTAGATAACTTACACCTGTGCTCAAAAAGCAAGTGATACTCGTAATCTCAAATATCTCCGACCATAAATTATAAACCGAAAAATAATGTAGAGCATGTACAGTTTTTCACGTAGATTTTCAAACTAATCTCACAAATCTTTATTACAGTAGTGAGTTCGATTCTCATCGAGTACACCACGTTTGTGACTGCAGTCTCTATGAAAAATTTTAGATAAGATTTTGTCACTGACAAAATGGTGAGTAAATATACCGATTCTTCATTATAATAATTTCATATTGTACACTACTTTGTTTTGTTTTTTTCATGTTGAAATTTTTTAAAAAAAAGTTTAAAGATGGCCGTCTAAATTATATTCGAATTCAACAGACTTCCGGCTTCAACGGCTTCTGTTTATTGTATTGGAGCTTTTTTATGTTTGAATATGGCTTCCAAGGTTACATTTTGATTTAACAGACTTTCGGCTTTAATGGACTCTCCTCCCCCTCTATTAATTCTTTAACTCAAAGGCTTACTTTGTTTATTTTTTCTTGAATTAAACATTGGAAACAAATTCTTTTGAAACCACTGATTAAAGCCGCCTCTATTTTTCGCTGCGTTATGGGTTTTATTTCAAATCAAAACAGCCTCAATGAATCCGGTAACTGTTAATTAAACGCAATCGATATGTATTGGACCCTGTAATTTTCTTTTTGTTTCCATGCTCTCGTTTTTGTTTTGTTTTGTTTTTTGTCTTGTCCATAATACATTGGCTTATGGCCAAATGGTGTGGATCTCTACTGACATCGGCATTACTCACGCATGGAACACTTAACACTATTTAAAAAAGGTGGTTTTACATGTCGGTAAACAAGAACTATCAGTATTTGACTGAGAAATTAATTTGTTTGTCACAGCTGACGATTCCGTGCTGTCAGATAAAACTTTTCTTTAGAATATCGAATCATCCCATTCCTAAAAAATAATATTTCCCTCGTCATTTTTCTTTCTTTTTTAGGGATTATTTGACGACGTACAGAACACACTCCGATATTTACTCTGCTTCAAAGCAAAACAAAGTTGCTTACCGTGTCACATGACACACGGGCAAGGGTGTTCGCTGGGGTGGATTAGACTTTCTCGCCGAGGTTTGAAAGTTGGAAGTTAATCTATACTAATATTTGAGTTTCTTGTTTATTTGTTCATGTCTCTTCTCCGCAAAAACTACCAGGCATTGACCAGATATTTAGCATCGTGAATTAATAAAAATCGACTTCCCAAATGGACTGACCTTCGAGGTCGCCGGAGGTTATTCTCTGATCATTTGGTTCTAAACATCAGGAAAAAAAATTATCTGGATTTTCGTCAATTATTCTCCTTTCGAATATCGCGCTTATTTTTTTACAATAAAATCAATTCTTATAATAATATTCGAGTTTTTTGTCGGATATCGCTTTTTTGGCAATGTAACTGATGAACAATATAAATTTTACTGCTATCAATTCCATGGAGGTTTTTGTTTATCCCTCTACCCCCTCTGTTTCTCTATTGACAAAAATCCAACGTAATTCATTTCATAGTGAAGGGAAGATTTCCTCAACCCCTTTCTCTTTTCTCATTGACAAAAATTCAACGTACTTCGGTTCATAGTGAAATCGATGTGGTGCAAGCTAAATCAGTTCATCAGGATAAACTTGAAGGTAATTATTCTAATATTTGGAGGAGGGGATAAAGTATTGTAAACCATTATTATTATCATTATCAATAATAGTAATTTTTGATAACTATTTTGCTTTATCTCAATATTTTGCTCATCTCTTCGGTCACTATCTCTGTAAGACCATCTGTCTACGACAGTCAGTAAACAGTGCGTATTGGAAGTAAAGGTCTACGTCTCAGTATAAATAATACTTTTTCGGTTTGTTGGGTTGGGGGAGAAGGAATAAAGAATCATACATTCCACTGTGTTGTCTAATATGAGGTTCTATTTTCTTCTGGTGATGGCTGGGTATCCCTGCTTGTAGTCAAGAAAGGATAATGGCGCAATACAATCATTTTACGTAACCTAAACTTAATGTTTCCATACAAAAATACTTGCATTATTGCTTGCTGGTAAGAGGGTTACTACTAAGTTATATTCCAAATATACCCTTTTGCCCCACGCAGGAAATATATCTTTGGAACCCCCCACCTCTAAAAAGTGGTAGCGGACTCCCATGCACAATTTTGTTTCCAGTTCTCGAAAGATTCATTCATGTCAAATGTTTGTTTGTTTTTTCAGGGAGGAGGGTTTAATTTTTTCAGAGGCTGATGTCCAAAATAGTTTGTCTCACAGTACTAAAGAGGTCCAACTGCCCTGCTATTTACTGATAGTTTTGGAAGGGGTGGATTCATGCCTTTACCAAAGAATTAACGCAAAGCGAATGCGAACTCTAGGCCTTGCTATGCTTAGATTATTGATAATAACAACACTTCATTTCAACTCAATATTAGGAAGGCCAGAAAAAGCATTGAAACGCATTAATCGAAATAACAAAGATGATGATACTTGACTGAATAATTCATAGAATGATAACAATATTTCATCTAACAAAATAAAGAAGGCGGGAGAACGCATGGGCTGGAACTTACCGATCAAGTCAACAAAGATAAGGATATTAGTCCAAATAATTCATGGATTAAGGATAAGAGCTAGTCTGAATATGACAGGTATGGCAAACATGCTGCATGTAGGAGTTCCCATTCCTATTCCAAGATCGTTTACAGTGTCAACTTTCTTGCTAACTACTACCTTTTTGTTAAATAATTTCTGTCAGGTTGTACAGTACTGAATTTGATTATGATTGGTAAAGAATCCCTTACATGGTTCAATTTCAGAGTTAAGATGGTTGATTTCATAGTTCGCTAATATCTATCTTTACCTCTTCCTATTACTATTCTATATAACATTGAAGCATTACATATGATTTCACCGTGTTCCAAATGCAAGACTGAGCCTCATCAGGTTGATTCGGAATCAGAATTGACCGTCACTTAGACTGGTTGCTTACTATAACTACAGAGTCCAGTTTGCGCTACTATAAGAAGAGATTGATTTATGTCTTTCTGAAGTGCATTTGTGCGAATTAAATACCAACTCTATCAACCGGAGTTTGAACTCAGTTTGATGAGTCCATTCTCTGTTAACCGCCCGGCTATTCTGCACCTCCCATGCTGATATTATTTGCTGTTAAGTAAGTTTTTGTCAATATCAAGTTGTACGTATCAAGTTCCTTAATCACTGCAGGGCCGTGGAGTTTCAATAATGAGTATTTTGCCAGCATTTTTTCATTATCACAATTTTTATATTGACACGAACCTGAATAAGTGTTCCAGCATATTTCTTTTCCTGCTCTGTCTCTCTCTGTCTCTGTTTCTGTCTGTCTCTATCTCTCTCTCTCTCTGCTCGGAAGAAACACAGGTTATGTGGATATTTATACCTGATTTATACATTGTAATCTGGCACAAGTTCAATACAGGAGACGGTGTATGGGACATAAATTATCTCCCCTGTCCACAGCTAGCCTCTCACGTGATCCAACCTTTCCACATTGAAACTCTGGCGACGAGAATCCAGTCATCAATTTCATTCTTTCCATTCACCAAAACACCTCATCTTCTCTAAGATTACCTGACTTCCCCCTGAAATGATACGATACAAAACAGTATGATTTGGATGAGGGAGGGAGTGATTCTAGAGGTCTGTCTAGAAAGTATCCACCTAATTTGAATATCTCATAAACCGTTACGCGGCTTTGATGTAACTTGGCAATCAAATCTCCCCTCTGATCAGCAGTGAGACGTCTTTGAGTGAGTTTGTATACTGTGTGATCGTAGCATTCAAAATGACCAAACCTGCCAATTCTTCACATCTTGTGCAGGACTTTTTGGCTGAGCATCGAACCACCCAGGTTCGTAAGCCCCACCTGCAGTTCAAATTTGGCTCGCTTTCACTTGTGACTTTTCCTAAAATAGATTTCAGACCATGGACGAGATGAAGGAAAATAAAAAGAAGTTGATGGTGATCTTGAAAGAAGACTTAGTAGACAGTTTTCAGAAGTGAGAGGAACATTTGCAAAATATGCGTGGTCCAAAAGTGAGTACTTTGAAGTACTAAGGCGCCATTATCCTTAAGAAAGTTATCGCTGTGTACTTCTCGTACAATCATAGGTCAGTTTAGCATAGCCTGCCTTTAGACAATGGAGGGCGCCTCTCGTCCACACATACAATTATGCAGAAAATAAAAAACAAAGATTTATACCACGTTCTTGGTCATTTGTGACCAAATTTTTACACAAGGCTTGTCTACTTCCAGGTAACCGGTTTCACAAGATAGCACCTTCCCATCACACTAAGAGGTATAGGATCAGGCTTTTTCCTGATGCCTGTGGCGGGCCAAGTATTGTGCTATGACGTGTGGGGTCACACCCTGAAGAGAATCCAGCGCCAGATTCCACCTGAGCAGAAATGCGAATAAATACCAAGGAACCCCATTTTCTTTTTCTTTTTCTTAAAATACTATTCTTTAAAAACTAGGATAGTTTCCGTTCCAAAGGTGCATGTTTGGAAGGGGTCAAACATCATGGTGTGTGGAGCAGCCTGCCATCTTGAAAAAAATAATTTTCCGTCCATTGTACAAAAGTATTTAAGTTACTTCTCTTCAGTTTTGCCGATTTAAATGTTTTGTATCTAAATTGGAATAAGTCGAGGTAAATAATTAATAGAAGATTTTTTAAAATTTATTCTCACAAGTTCTCTCGAGAACCACGTACCCAAACTCGACACTGCACTGCCTTGGGTGCTAACCAATATATCTGACGAATCTCAACTCAGTACAATGGTCAGTTATCAAGTAATTGAGGTGTGCAGACACACACACACAGACGCAAGCACGCTAAAATTTCTTCAATTGTGGTTAGATACCGGAAAGAAGTAGTCCAGGGGAAAGTACGTTAATAAAAAGGACCATAAGAAAAATTAATGATCAGCATATAAAAAATATGGCTTGCCCCTTTACTTAATAATCAGCTTGACTTTTTTTTTCCATGATTCCATGATTTCCATTGATTTTCGAGCGTTTGAAGTGAGTAATGATCTTTTTACGGAAAGAAAGTTGCAGATTGGCTAAACAGTAACACAGCAATTAAAGAAAAGAACAAATAATGTCTTCTGCAACAACCTTTTTTTTAAAAATAAATATCGATAGAAAATTGCACTATGTAATAACAGAGCATTTGGATATCAATCATGGACACAGGTGTTTTCTTAGTGTGGTTCTCATCATCATGAGAGTGTTTTGTTCAAATCGATTTCAATTTATTTGTCTTCAATTAAGAAACCCCTCCGATTTGATTTTGTTGCACAATTTGGCTAGGTGGAGCACACGTCCGCTACCACCTTTTCGGGATCAGGGGCAAAGCATATATTGCCGGGGGTATGTATTTGTTAGGATCAGGGCTAAAAGGTATATTTGGGATATATCTTGGAAGTAACCCTATTGCATGATGAACATTCCATTCATTATTTGCAGTGTAAGCAAGTACAATCCTCTTTATGATCTAGACGTCAGATGGTGGACTTGACCGTTGACAGAGACGCATGACCTGACCCCAGGATACACGATAGTGGAAGCTACAGCTAATAATAATAATCTTTTTATATGGAACATTAATTTTTGATTACATAAGACTTCTGTATTGCACCATTACAGTTTATTGGCTATAAGGTTCCAACTTTCAAACCCTTTGCCCTCGGTGAGAAGGCCTGGTCCAGGGTGGGGGCTAATATCTGGGTTCCCCACCACCACCAAGCGACCGCCCTTCGTTGAGGAGTTAGCTAGTGGCAGTCTCGGTAGGAATACATATCACTAAGTTCGTAGAGAAGACAAGGGAACATATTGACCAATCAGAATGTAGGGTGAAAATTTTTAACAAGAGGCCACACTAAGTGAATTTAATCTAAATTTACGTTAAATTTAACATTATAAATTGTATTTTCACTTGATTTTCCCTTAGGATTAGTTTGATATTCAGGAAATATTGAACATAAACGAGAAAATGTTAGACAACATAACGTTTTTGATAGTTTATAAGCACAATGCTATTAACAAATTAATTAATGCCATTATCTTTTGAAGGCAAGAATAAACTACAAAACACAAAAATTTGAGTTTGGGGCGCCCTAGGCAAGAAAAAACCGTCCTATGAAACTAATCTCATATAGAGCTGAATTCTGAATGAATTCTCGTCCTGATTAAACTTGTGACGCTACACCCTGATTCGGTACCGTCTGTCCAATTCTCATTATGAAATTAGATCTGTCATCTAGTTTTCTTTTCAAAATCATGAGCGGGAATTACAAATTAAAATTTAAAAACATGTTGCCGGTTCTGTCGGGATTGTTCAGAACAGAGTAAGAGGTACATTGTTCCGTATAATAATCATTATTGCTAATGCTATTTATACTGAAAATGTTCAAATGAAAATCAGTGTTTCAGACTTGTAAGTTTGAACAACCGTAGCCATTAGTGATGGCGAAGTTGATCAACCTTACAACCATCTAAGATGGCAAGGAATTCTATCCTTTTTATGTATGCGTGCGTTCGCTTGTTCAGATATTTGTAGATGTTTTTTTTTTTTTACTCCATTCTAGATGTTTTCCCGTCAAAAAAAAAATGCCAGTGATGTTATAAATGGACCTTATTCCGACCATATTTATTTTTCGATTGAATTTAGCGGTACGGTTGTTCAATTCTTGGTTGCATTGGCCAGTTAATTTCATGATTATGATCTGCAGATGTCGCTGCAGCAAGAAAAAGGAAATTACTTTTCTAGTATACAACCGAAAGGTGCATACATACTTTTTTTTATTAAAGAGTTGGAGAACACCAAAATTATTTCTCTTCTGTGAGTAGGGGATCAGTCCCATGAACAGCAATTCTAAAGACCCACCTGACTGTCATTATAAGTGTACAACACATGCTCAGCTGACGACTGTAACTGATATCAAGTGAGAGAGACACGGTAAGACAGAAAAAGGAGAAAAGAAAGTTGGCAAGTTTCATAAGGAAAACGTTTGAAGTTCAGTAAGAGGGTAGGAAGAGAGAAGGGAGGACAGAAAGTTAGATAGATTAATTAGACAGTAGGGAAGGAGAGAAGATGAAAGAGAGTTACAGTATTATAACTTGATACAGTACAATGCTTTATGGGGAGGATATGGAATAGGAAGAGTATATCGCATCAGTCTTCCCGCTGATGAGGTACAGGTTACCTACCTTGAAAATCAACATTCGAGATCCTACCTATTACCTTGACTCAAACACCGATCTCTGACTTCTAATGAAAATATGCAACTATCTATACCAAGAGGCTGGCTGTCAGAATATTATATTGTAAATAAACACGAAAATATCTCCTCTCTCTCTCTCTCTCTCTCTCTCTCTCTCTCTCTCTCTATATATATATATATATATATATATATATATATATATATATATATATATATATATATATACATATATATATATATATATACATATATATATATATATATATATATATATATATATATATATATATATATATATATATATATATATATATATATATATATATATATTCCAATCTCCTTCTATGACGCACGTGATTGCGCTAATCTTTGCTATGTCTTACTGGCAAACTCTAATCTCTCCATCTTGTGACTTATCTATGGCTACTACGTTTACTTCTCACGGGCAACAATCGGTTTGGTTTTTGCTGTATTTGGTATCCTTTCTTCTCCCTAGTTTGTTTTGTTTTTTTTTTTGTTTGTTTGTTCAATTACTTGAACAATATCTTTCACCCTTGCCCTCTCTCAGACCCATGTTGATCTTTCTCTATCGCTGAGTTATTTTAATTATCTTCGGTGTGTTTCTGAGATCGTTCTCGAATGGTTTTGTAAGTTTTCAGTTTTAGCATCCAAGTGTCAATGCTGGTATTATGCATTGATTTTACGGTTACTTCACGTTTTAAGCATAGAGACTATTCGGTTTTCGGTCTCTCTTCATACCAAATGCTTCCCAGCGTTATGGGTCGTTATTTCATTTCCGTGGTCTCTCTTTCGCTTTATTGCCTGACCTACGTAAATATATTCCTTAACATCTCTTATGTCTTCACCCTCTATTCTTATGGTCTTTTCGGGACTTTATTAATGAAAATTTATTTTTTTCTTTGTTCTGTTCATCTTCAACCCTATTTTTTTTTTTTAACATTATCTATTAAGTCGCAGACACCTTAAAAGGGGCCCACATGTCTAGTTGAATTGACTTCTTGCAAATGGGCAACGGGACTGCCTTCGGGGAGATATGGAATCATAAGTTCTTTTGGGTAATTTCCCTATCTGAAGCAAGCTACACAGCTTGGGCAGAAGAGGAGAAATAATACCGTAAAACTGAAGCTCACACTGGTTGCCAGATCTTTTCATGCAGTCTCAGTGGTAAAACTTAGTACGTAGATGTCACTCAAGATCTGGAAACTTTTGTAGACTACTTCTTTTTCTTTATGGTTCGAATAAGTTAGCTTCACGACAATGTTTCGAGCAATATCCATCTTTTACAAGTAGGGTTTGAATTTTGTTTGAGGCCTGGCATAGGCAGCGGCATTTCTCTACGGAACCAGAGAATTTCCTGAAATAAGAAAGCGATGTCCCAGAAAGACTTGTAATTCGAGAGGAAGGCACGTGAAGATGAATCTAGATTTCCAATAGCTAACGTCCATAATTTTTAAAGTAAGGAAGCTAAAAAGGAAAAAAAAAAAGTTGCATTTTTCTTTTTTTCGCTGACTAGAAACTCAATACCTGGTGTTAGTTTCGGGTCAAATGTTAATAGCAATCTTGTATATCTTTCTACTTAGGTTCCAGGTATGTCAAGCGGTCAAATTTTCGCAGCTTCGCCCAAAGAAGAGGGTAAGGCTACCAAAAGTTTGAAGTAAAGGAAAATCGTAATGTAGGGTGTAGTATTTGGGGGCTTCTCCGTTTGTCTCCGATCGACCAAAGGTTTCATAGCTAGGGGGAATTAATATGTTAAGTTAATTTCGTTAGACCCCTCATCAGGTCAGTTTTGGAGGTTAGGTTTGACGCTTAGGGTAAGGCTTCCGTTTTCGTGTGGGGGAAAACAAAAAAATCAGCACTTAGGAGGGTTTGGGGGGGGCGAAAAGAAGAAAATGCAACTTATTCTTTTACTTTCTTTATGACATGCGTGCTTTAGAATTATGAGTATTAGTTTTCGGTGGGAACTAACTAAAAAGACCTGGAATCGCCTATTATATATATATATATATATATATATATATATATATATATATATATATATATATATATATATATATATATATATATATATTTCTTTGCAGTTGACTGGTTCAAGTGTCTGCACGCTGGAATATAAATACAAACGATTAACCCATTACCTGCAGATGTTGGCGAAGAGTAATAGTTATCCATTGCACGATAGAGGCCTTTGTCCACTGCAGGTTATACATCAAAAGTTTCCCATTGCAAGATGAAATCCTCGACTCACAATGACCAATTAAATTTTCAGTATTCACTGAGCGCAAAAATCATTTGATGTGCAAATGTTTTCCTTTGATAATAGTTTGTGTGCAATTTTGGATTTGACATAGCGAATCAATACTTTTCAATAAAAACCCAGTAAGTGATCTACAGAATTTTAAAGGTTTTGTGCACACATCGGTTTTCTTTGTGTACTTGTTGCAAAATGTGTGAGCGTGCGCACGTCTTTGAGGAAATTATGCCTGCATATAGAATTGAGTTGCCATCAATCATTGTAAAACAGAAATTTTTTATTGAGTTAGCCATAGAATTGCAATGACGAACATTCTTGTTATTCGCAGTTAATTCGACAAAATTTTGAATAAGTCAGTGGTATTATAAAGTATATCAAATGAAACACATAAGGAATGTCATGCAAAGATATCCGTTAAAAAGACATCATTAAACATGAATTATTATATAAATCTTGTAGAAACGCACGTGGAATCTTGACTAAGAAGATAATCCACTCAGTTGTATCTGGCAAATAAGGAGAATCAGAAATACTTCTCAACAAACATTGTTCATTTGAAAAATAATGTTTTCTTTGAATGAATCACACATTTTTTACACATACTCTTTACGTTTGATTTAAAAATGATTAAATAAAACTGATCGATATTTTTTTAAGGTTTTATATTAGAATATACAAAGAAATATTCCACACCAAGAAATCTGAGAGTTTTTTTCGGTCCTTTTTTTGGAAATACTTTAGCTTGCTGTAAGAAGATATGTCAACTATTATTTCCTCGATTTGAATTTGGTTTTCTGAATTTGTGAAAGATGATTTAATATCCAGATTTGATGTCCAGAGTTAATGTCCAGATTTAAAGTTCAGATGCAGTGTTTCCCAAAATTTGGGGGCCGCGACCCAGAACACAGAATTTTATGGGCCTGGCGACCCTTGGGGCGGAAACATAATTTCAGTGTTTGTTCATTTATTTTTTCAAATAAATTTTACTGAATTTTACTTTGGGATTTTAACGTGAACAGATTGAAATATATCAAGATTTTTTTTTTATTGTACATTTGTAAATATTTTATTATTCACGACTAATTTTCCTGATCCAGGGTTACAAATTTGCAGAATTTTTTCACTTTTAACATTTTTAACATTTCGTCTTTTTTTTTTTTTTTCCTTTTTTTTTTTTACATTTTTCCTTTTCTTTTTCTTTTTCAAGCCATCTTGCGACCCTCCAGGAGCATCTTTGATTTTCTCAAATTGGTTGCGACCATGGATTTGGGAACTACTGCTTTGAAGAATTATTCCACCACGAAGAACTCCACAGATAACTGATGGTTCTCATGAAAGAATGAGACACAAAATGAAAAGCCTAGAATGTATTTCAAATCAGAAAAGATGCTGAAAGTGCATCGGATGAAAACAAATACACATCAATGTATTACATAAGTAAATAACGTACATGTTTGTGTGAAAGTCGTTTATATCCCCGACTAGTTGTTCAGAAAGTAATAGCGTTTCGGGTTTTTTTTCCATTTTTTTTCTTTTTTTGCTTTATTTTTGTATTTTTTTACATCAACCTTTGTACTCGAAATGAACTTCAAAGTTTAGGATGTTACAAATCACTGCACAGGAATAATTCTTCATTCAAAAAATTTTGTGATTTTCTAATTTCAACTCTTTGCTAATTTGGAGTTATCAACTTATGAAGAGAATGGACAGGAAAGATTCTTATTTGATTTTTCTTCAATCTCTGGGCTTGGGTCTTGTTTATGGCGATTACGACAGCCTGTCTTCGACTATTTCTACTCTATTGGCGCTTTCATGAGCATCAGTATTTTAAATTTTATCCTTTCGACATTTACAGTTTTTATTTCTTATAAGTAAGCCTTAACTCAATACCAAACCAGAAGAAGAAAGCGAGCGAGTCTATGCCATCTGCTCAGCAGATTTAGCTTAAATAATATTTTAGTTAATTAACTAAAATATTCTTGGGTGGATTCACTTCCTATTTGATTTTTCTAGATGAGGAATCATCAATATGAATAGATTTTCTCAGACTGCTGTACTCTTCTTGGTTCATCTTTTGAAAACAACGTTTCTGCTGAATTATTTTTAGATAAAGGTTCATAACTTTCCAATTTACGATATCCAACTGAAAAAAAGGCCGAAGGGTACAACAACCGGAACGCTGTGCTCAAAAGATGGACCAAGATCGGGACAACAGTCCGAAAACATCTATACGTATGGATTTACTTTTTTTCGGGGTTTAAATTAAAGAACATTATATATATATATATATATATATATATATATATATATATATATATATATATATATATATATATATATATATATACGTATGTATGTATATATATATGTGTGTGTGTGTGTGTGTATATATACATATACATATATATATATATATATATAATTATATATATATATATATATATAATTATATATATATATATATATATATATATATATATAATTATATATATATATATATATATATATATATATATATATATATATATATATATATATATATATTGGATTGCCTGTTATCTGAAAGTAGAGTGTTATTATCAAAACCTAATCGAGATGGCGTAAAATGAAAAAGGAATTGCCATTCATATAGGAAAAAAAACTTTTGCGTGTTCACAAACCCCAAAATGTTGATGAAGCTATATTAAGCTGAGTCGATAGAGGTTGGGGCGGTGGGAAGTATGAGAATCTGGGGTGTCGGGGAGAAAGGAAAACGGTCTTTGTCGCCTTTATGACGGCACTCCACAAAACAACCGCTGAGTGTAATTTTCACTTTCCACCATTTTTTTGTAAGAGCGTAAAGTGAACCTTTGAGAAAGAGGGAACACCTCCTTGCACAAACACGGACGCACATGTGTACACATAAACTGTGTTATATTCTTTTGAAGCTCTGTTTGAAATGATCTTGTGTTATTACACAATGTATCATTTGGCTTAGACAGCATAAATAGGATAAACAATTTAAGAAAATCGGGATGTTGCTGAAATCGAAGCTGCAACCGATAGGGTAGCCTCTTCAACGTAGCGTTGCTATTACCATTGAGCTAAACAGTCGCCAGTAACGCAAATTACCATAAGCTCAATGGTAAGAGCAACGCTAGGATACTCTGAAGATTTCAAGATAAATTTACTTATAATACATAGTAAGATCGTTAGTTCTTAAAGCAGTAAAGACTATGTACACACACACACACACACACACATACACGTATATATATATATATATATATATATATATATATACATACATATATATATATATATATATATATATATACATGTGTGTGTGTATGTGTGTGTGTCTGTGTGTAAATCAAATATTCATGATTTTAAAGCCTGAAGTTCGTTTAATGACAGAAGACAGAAGACAAAGTTCTTGAATAAATTAATGAAGATGTCGAGGACGCGAATGCTCGATGGTATTTATCCCCCAAAACGAAGAAATGAATAAGACAGTTTTGACAAAATAGCCAAAATAGAAGATTAGATTTCACTGAAAGATATGGACATATGAAAAGGAAAAACACTGCGTTCAATTGATCTTTCATCTATATTTATTGAAAAGAATTATCTACAGATGATATTTACTAAGCATAGCTTAGTCCAACACGCGTCTAAATGGCAAAAAAAAGGAGGATAGTAAGATTGTTTTACGCCAATCCCACAAAATGATAAGGCTTGCCTGCCCACTTTGAAAATCTGCATTCGAAAACTTGGCTTCTACCCGGGCTTCATTAATGATCTCCTCTGCGATGCAAATATCTATCTAACCCAGCCATTTTGAACGGGAGCCATACGCCCCCCCCCCTCCGCAGAATGAAAACTGGGACATTTCAAAGGGTTCATAGATTGAAACAATTACAATAAATATCTGTAAATATGTTCGTGTTGTATCCCTGTTTTCTGTTTGACTGGGGGCTCTAGAATCCTAGAAGAACTCTTAACAGGGTCGTGGCCAAAAGATGGTTGAGAATGGCTGAAACCGACCAAGCTGGTCAAGTCGTGTAGAAAGCTCAACTTCTGACACAAGGTCCCTATTGAAGATCGAACTCAGTTGGAGTTGCTAGCTTTTTAACCAACGCTCTAGTTTAGGAGCCTCATAGATATTTACAAAGCTTAATCTAATCTAGAACGAGGTCACGTGAGTGAGGCACCAAGTGAGGGTCGAACTCACAAGCAATGGCTTGCGAGACTAGCTGGCTAACAATTGCTCTACAACAGGCGCCTATATATAGACTCGTAACAGGTTGAATCTCAGTAATCTGGAATTCACTAAATTGACAGCTTCAATGGTTCAGGATGATGATATGAAGCCGGTGAGAAAAAAGTTTCTGTGGGAAATCGACACCTGAGAAACAATAAGCAAACTTCTATGAAAGTTAATTCTATTGTCGAATTCTTTGTGTCATCAGTGAGAAGAATGATTGAAGATAATTCTGATTTTAAAATCATTCGTGTAAACCCTGTAGAACTAGAAATATATGCAAAATTGATAATATGGAAAGTTGTTTATGGGTGAACACAAATATGCATTAGAAATTATATTTAGGTGTGAAATAAAAATATGCTATAAATCAACTAATTATCTGCTCAGCTCTGGACATTGCAGATGATGTCCCAGATATTCCACAAGATAACTCAGAAGTTCCAGATGAAGACCTCAAGATACTACTCAACTTCAATTCAGGTTGCCTGTAGAAATAGATATCTTTTGGAGGTAGATTTGCCCTGAAAGTCAAGGTAAATGAATGATTGCATTTGTTCATATTTTTTTATCTAAATAACTTGACCACCAGCAAATTTTTGTTTGCTTTTTTTTTCCAATCTACTAATTTATGTCTAAAAGTGCAGTAAAATTATGCTACAGGACTTCATCATATAGTTGACCATTTAGTTTGAGCTAGGTTTATGCTTATGCAAATTGAATCGGTATCAGTAATACAGCACAGTATGTACATTATTTTGCCTTTTCTACCATAAGCTTCATTGGTTCGGGTTATCCGCTACTCCAGAATCTATCAGGTCCCGAACATGCTGCCTTAATGAGATTCAACCTCTATTAAGCTTTGCAAAAAGCTACAATCATGAAGCATCAAATGAATATCCAATTCACAAGTAATTTCCCATAAGGTTAACTTTCTAACCGCTTAACTGCAGGAGCCCATGCATTGCCATCTACATTCAATGTCGATACAACGAATGGTGATTGATGACTCGGTACAACGCAATTTTTGTCACTGGGTAGTGAGTGTTATTTTCTGATTGCTTATATGTAAAATGTATTTAAGAAAATGGTTACTATTCCCTTCAAACTTTGCTTTCGTGGTCAGGATAGTGGTATTCATAAATACCTGATTTTTATGCAAATTTGCCCATAATCAATCAGAGAATAATACTTCTAACCCAGGAACAAAGAAAACGCAACAAAAAAAAAAGTTGTACGGTTTTTATCTCCCTTTCCGGAGATTTTTTTAGCTAATTTCTTTATGATAAACACTCAATCTGATGATAAACAATGTAGATAAGTAAACTGACAAATGTTGATGAGTAATGAAAAAGAGCACATTAAATGTTGATGATTATTGACAATTTTTCAGTCAAAAAGAATCGTTTAAACCTTAGGAACCCGGAAGATAGCAAAAAAAAGGGTTCATTTGGGTATACACGTATGTATTATGGATGATATTTTAGTACTTTTGCTAAAATATTCCGATGAACATAAAATTATAAACATAGAATAGTATCCAATTGAAAGTTAATTTTAGGCACATGTTGAAGTTAATATCCCTGAATAGGCACAGAATGATGGGCAGTGATGGATTAACCATTAAGCTGGGTATGCTTAAACCTTAGGGACCCGGAAGATATGTGGACCGAGAGCAAAAAATGGTTCAATTGGGTATGCACGTATGTATTTTGGATGATATTTCAGTACTTTTATAAGATAACCCAGTTGCTCCGGATGAAGACATCAAGATATTACTCAACTTTGATTTAGGTTTCCTGTAAAGACAAATGCATTTTGGTAGATGGTTTGCCGTGGAAGTTCAGATAAATAAATGATTGCTTCTTTTCAAAACGTATCAAACGTGACTAAACGCCATTTTATTCCATTCAACGAAAAGTGGGGTAGGGGTGAAGGAGCAAGATCAGGGAGAGAACATTGTCCGTCACAGATGATGGTATATGTACATATCTATCTATCTAGACTTGATTCTTAAATCCTAAAGACCGATGGAAAATGAAAATACGCTCAATCAGAGGCGTAGCTAGGGATTAGGGGGCTGAAGGGGTCTTGGCTTCTTGGTAGGCCTCCTCCAATATTTTGTGAGATTTTATGGGAAAAGGTAAATTTGCAATAAATAGACACAAAAGGCCGAATTATCATTTATGCAATTCACGTATGCACAAATATGGTCTTATTATTTCATAATGTGAGTAGAAATACAGTATATTGTACTATTTATATAGCTCTTTGGGGGCCCTCCATCGGAGACCCGGGGATGTTTTCAAGTAGTCCCCCTATCCCTCAGCCAAATATTTACTAAACTCAGCTCAATCCGAAACAAGGCCAGATAAAGGGAAATACGAGTAGAACAATAGATTTGCACCGATCTCCCATGTGGGGAAGAACTACCTGCCTCAAAAAATCAAAATTTTTGGCTTTTTACGTGGGCTCGAACACTGACCATTCGCGTCGGGGTGAAATAATGCGACGGCTTCAATAACTAAGCAGGACCCCCGCCAAAAAAAATATTAGTTACCAGAAAATCTCTCTCAAATATTTTGTCAGCTTCGCCTCTTATCTATATATGCAGCTTAAGAAAGTTCGTGGTAAAATACAAGCAGCAAAAATATCACCAATTACAATGATTAATTACACTAATCTTATTCTTATACTATATTGTTTACTAAATAACCAAAAACCTTTCCATAAAAGCATTTTTTTTCTAATTATATATATATATTTTTTTTCTTTTTGAGAAACGACAGGGTGCAACTAGCAGCGAAATTAAGATTTAATTTATTACTAATAACAATTGCTACAATCAATAAATAGCCCTCATCCGAAATTAGGTTGTAGGACAACTGCCTCCCTACATAATTGCCCCCGATGATTTCGCTCTGACAATGGTATAGTACCTGTAAAGCAAAATTTAAAGTTTGTGAAAATGAAGAAGTTGACCCAGAAAATTATCACATCCTTGGGGAAAGTTTCCAGGGTGGGTGATAATTGTCAAGAGTAATTCATCTAGGGGTAGGCAGTTATCCAGGGATAGTTGTCCTACGGGACAGTTGTCCTGATACCTTAGATTATTAAACAATCATCACAAACCTACGTCTAAGAGCCTTTTTAAATTACATCCCTCTGCTTCTCGTTACTTCCTGTGGCTCCCCGTTGCTTCTCGTATTTTACAAGGACCGAAAAAGAGGACAAAAGAAAACCCGCTTTCCCCGGACGAAATGGAACATGTTATAACTACCCACATTTTTATCTTATTTTTTCAAACAACTATCAAGATCGTTGCTTGGTATTCGCGGGGAAAATACTTATAAAGCAAGACATCCTTTCTACAATATCATACATTTCTTAAGACAGACTGATTAATTGCGAAAAATCATTGATATCTACAAAGCACCAATTTTCTCGTGGGTAGGGAATACTTGTCGACTTTCTAAGCATGGGCAGAAAAATTGGGGTATTAGGGAAGATTGTGTTACACCAAACATCCTAGTTTGGAGAACCTGCGTGGCTCGAAAATCAATATTCTAAATCAAAGCTTTAAAAAAAAAATTACCTATCGTAGCTTACTACGGTACAAAACAGATTGGTGGTGGGGAATAGAGTTTTTATAAAGATTGGCGCAAAACAATCTTCAACTGCCTTCCAAATCAGCATTCGGAACCAAGGCTCTTGATGAAGGCTCGAACACTGACTTCTGACACCAGTAGGAAGTTCGTAATTCTCTTTGCCATCAAGCAGGCCATGATGCACTCATAATTGCTGCTTTGATATTCATTAGACTTAGCTTAGTACGGCACAAAATAAAATGGATGGAAGAGAGGTGGAAAGATTGTGTCGCGCCAATCTTGAGAAAAAAAATGAGTGCCTACCTGCTATGAAAATCTTACTTTATTTCGAACGTCACTGGACCAAGTTTTACAAGAGTCAGTTTCACAAGTTGGGTTAACTTCTAACTTGTATCTTAAAAGCAACCGTAACAAATATTAATTAAGCCTTGCTTAATCCGGTACAAAAACGGATTAGAAAAATGGTAGTAAAAAGCCTGCCTGCCTGTATTTGAATTCAGCGTTCCAGATCCTGGCTTTTTACTTCGAATCGGATGCTAATCTATGTCAGTAGTGTAAAATATGCAACTATCTCAGCCTTGGGGCAGGCACATTTACGACGGCTTTTTGGTGGTTATCTTGGTTCAAGAGATGAGAAATACAGGATAGGTGAGAATTAACTGCCTATTAGAAATTATATGTAATGCTTGTTTGTCTGTGAACTTTCTCACTAAGATTAACCAGGGAATCAAAAAGAATTCCCATAAGGATTTTCTTCCACCCAGATATAAAGCAGTTATTATCGTAAGTGAAAACAGTTTTCAAAGGTTCGGCTTTTAACAGCAATATGGTTGTAATCGAACCCATGTTTTGGGGAACAGGATTAGGATATTAGGTTGTCACACATGAAATGTGATTTCTACGCCACAGAGACTGATGCTAAAAGTCCAAGATTTACTTATGTAATTGCATTTTATTTTCAGATTCAACACAAATAAAGATACAGATATAATTCGTTATTATTGAAGGTTTTCGAGTCCTTAATAACAATCGTCTCTATCAAAGTACGATTTCAAATTTAGGCATAATGCTGTTCAAGCCACACAAAGAAATTTGATTGAACACAACTACAGTGCAAACAACTCAATGTTGACTCAGTAATTGTAGGCCTGGAAATATGGATATCAATAATGAACCTCGAGGAAGGCCCAAACCTGTTCCCAATGATGAATTATCGAAAGCACTGGCTGGTGACCTACAAACAACTGTTTGAGCACTTTCTTGAGATTTTACGACTTAATCAGAGGCCATATCATGTCACCTCAAGGCAACAGGAAAGGTTAAAAATTATGAATGAAATGCTCAATCACAGTTTCTGACGCCATATCTAAACGTAGAGAATAGGGATAAGAAGTCTTAGAGCATCCACTATATCCCGCTAACATTTCACCTACACATAATCATCTTTTAATGCATTAGGGACTTTTAATCCGTAATAAAAGGTTCAATAATAAGGAAGCAATAAATAGTTCCTCTGTTGATCATTTGATCACTAAGCCTAATGAATTTAATAGAAATGACATATTTTCTTCAGAGGGCCGTTAGTAAAATGTTATTGCTTCAAATGGTTTTGAATTAGTTGCCACTTTCTTTATAAGCATTCAAATTACTATTCAAAAAACAGTTTGTATGTAACAACCTAACCCAACAATAAAAATGGAAAGGAACTATAAGACAAGTCATTTACTTTTGATATGCAACGTACAGTATATGATTTGATCAGTGATTTGTCAAATCATTCAAATTCAACCATTCAGTCTTTGGTATTTCGAAACACTCACTTCTCAAGACCAAATTGAAACAATTACTCGACAAATATTTTTATTTGGTAGATGCAAAAGTTTCCAGAACAATCCATTTGGCAGCGTTAGGGAAACTGTCTTTAGGGTTTAGTCAGCTCTTTATTGATTGTGTAATCAATCAAGTGTTGTATGTCATTTACAGACTTCAGGAGGAAAAAAAATCAGAAACTAGGAAAATGGTCTCTGCAAAAACTTGCAGAAACGAACATGGATTAGAATTGAAATACTTGTATTTTTCTTATACCTTGACAGTTGATGCAAAGTAAATGTAGGACAATAAAGTCACTGGCGATGAAAAATGGATTTTTTTCAAGAATCCAAGATGAACAAAATAGTGGTTAGAGTTCTTCATGTTTGTTGAGATTCAAAGAGAACTCTTTGAAACAAATTCCTTGGGCTTGGAAAAACTGTTGCTGCATCAGACTACAGTGAGCAATTGGCTTGTTTCAATGTTGCATTTGAAGAAAAAATACACTTTTCTGTATGAGGAATTCGACCAGAGATTTTGCTGCATAACGACGCCTGTCCAAGACAACATAGCAAATGATCATGAAGCTGGTATGGAATGGTACTCAACATGCACTGAATTCTCCAGACCAGTGATTCTCAAAAGTTTTCCCGGCGGACACCTTAATGTTCTCAAAAATATATAGTAAAAAAAAACATCAATTTTTTTTTTCCGAAACTACATTTATTTTGAAAAATATATACATTCTAAAAGGGAAGGGAAATGACAGAACAGTCAATGGGATGAATGACACAGTTTCATTTTTTTTTTTTCTTTACAAATCTCTTTAAAGTCTGATTCGAGTCTGGATTCTCATATATGCCTCAGCATTCAGTCTATTACGATGATTAGTTTTAATTGTTGTGTATGCAGGATATCTTGCTTCACATAAATACGTTGTTAGAAAAGGGGAGAAGTTCTTTAATAGTCTTTTCTGCTAGCTGTGGATATGCCTTTTTCATATTATTTTTTGATAATTGTTTTTGATCATTCCTTATATTTCATCTTTTTCAAAATGATTTTCCTCTCACGGACCCCTTACATGGGTCTCGAGGACCACTAAGGGTCTGCGGACCCCACTTTGAAAACCGCTGCTCCAAACCTGCCACCTTCAAGCTATCACTTGTTTCATTCTATGCAATACATCTTGTCTGGTTAGTGGTTCCAACAAACTGAAGATATCGAAAAATTCCTCGAAGAATTCAGTGAATCAAAATCAGAATCGTTCTTTTATGATAGAATACACAATTTAGCTGAAAGATGGCGTAAGGTCATAGAAAGCCAGGAAAATAATTTGATGATTGAATAATGCTGCTCTACATTTATATGAATAAAAAGAATTTGTCAAAATAAGTGCTGGAAACTTTTGCATCAGCCTAGTAGCACAGAGAAAATGGATTTTCTTAAGATATCTGGATGAATTTGGAAAGTATGAATAGGAACATTTGAAGAACAAGAACCATGAGTTCGACGACGTGTCCGTTATCCATGGTTGTAGTTGCTTGGAGACAGAGGATAAAAGAAGGAGGAAGAGGAGAATATGGATGGTTCACCCGAAGGTAACGACCAAGTTTCATATCAATCCAACATGATACGACTGAGATAAATGATATTTAGAATTACTATTTGTGGTAGTGGAAATACCAGGAGGAGGAGAAAGAGGGGAAGGAGGAAGAGGAGAAGGAAGAGGAAGATGAGGATGGTTCATTCGAAGTCCTGGACCAAGTTTCATATCAACACGACACGGCTGAGAAAATTGACATATTAGGGACCAACCGACTGATTGGCTGATAAGTATCTTATAGAGATGCAGGGACACATCTAAAAACGGAGATATAAAATTAAAACAATGTTTTGAGAATCATTCCTCACAAGGAGCATCACGAATGATTATTTCTGAAAATTGCATTGGCTAAGATGGTTGATAAAGTGACAAATATTTTGGATATTCTTAGTAAAAAATACGCAAACAAGGAGGGTGAATTGATGTCAGAAGTTCTGGGATAAAATAGTTTCATTATTTCAAACATGTTTCCGGTTTATCATTTTAAGCTTTGTTCTTTTTATCATAGTATTTCGGCCGACACATTCTTCTGTCACTGGGGAAAACGCAACTATCACCCTAAAATTGGATGCTGTTGACATTCACCAAACTTAATTTAGTATGGTACAAGGTCATCTGACAGGGGAGGAAATTGGAGTTATAAAGATAGCGTTATGCCAATCTCACAAATAAAGAGAGTTTACCTGCCTGTCTTGAGAATCAGTATTCAAAATTTGGGCTTTGGTATGATTTCGAACACTTAATACAGGAGGGGGGGCTTGGGAAACGTAATTGTCCCAGCCATGAGGCAGGCTACGAATTGGGTGTTATTCAAAATTGAACTGCCCAGGATTTTAATTTTATGCTTCATATTAGAGAATATTATTTACATTTTTGAAAATATGTTCAATCAGTCCGCTGCCGCGGACCAGATAACTCGTCTTAGCGAGTCGTCAGTCCAGCGCCACGGATGAGGTAACTCTTCTTATGATAGGGGGTTATTTTTTCGCAAGATGACGAAACCCCACTTAAAAAGTGTAACATATGCTTAAAAATGCAGAACTGGATGAGAGTAGATATTAATCTACGCAATGTAAAGTGGCCATATGTTCAAATCATTAAAATATTTTATTTTAACACATTTATGTATATATTGCATTTATTAGATATTCTGCTGTACGTATCAGTTGATTTGTATGAAAATGAAACCGTTTTAAACATGCAATGATGACTTTTCTATTTTCATCATCTTTTCTAGCAAAAAAAAAAACGATTCACGGGCTACAACGCGTATGTAAATGTATATTTGGCAGCGGAAAGCTTAACAGTGACACGTTTGGTTTTTCGAACGGAATATTACCAGTAGTCAGGGTGTTCTCAGGTTCTTGATTCTATAGTTAGATAAGAAGAAAGGGGAGTGTTTAAATAAAATTCATGATTATTGACTCATTGAATGAAAAGCAGTACTTGATTATATCTTATAAAAATAAGCAACGATTCCATCCGTATGTCAGATTAGAAATTTTTTAAAAATGTCATGCAAGATAACTATCAAACGCTTAAGGAGAGTAGTCTCCATTGTTTGTTTATTTGCAATTGCATATAAACATTCAGGTTTCTGGTAATTTTCTTGAATTAAGAGGCCTTTTTTTTTAAATATATAAACCAAACGAGAGGAGTGCGCAGATATCATGACGTGAAAGAGGAAAAGGGGTTGCTAACAAGAACCGTCCTCTATAAAGAAATATTAGGTTAATTTCCAAATTATTGAATATATCTCGATTAAAGACGATTCAAAATAACACGATGTCATCAAATCGTTGTTGGGTTAGAGTTGAACTCTTCTTAAAATTACCCCTTAAACAATATATCGGGGTGGTCGCCTAATATTACAGAATTTTTTTTTTATTTGTACGCTTATGATAACCATCAGCGAAGCTACGGGGCATAGACTAGTTATGTTGAAAAAGAGGAACCCAAATTCGGGTTTATAATTAGCTTCTGTAAGTGAGGAAGGAATAAATCGCTCCTATGGCCAGTTGTCTTCGTTCCTCATTAAAACTGATATTGAAGTGGCCAGTGTTTGTTCCCGAGGGAATCACCGGAGAAGTTGTGTGAACACCACGGAAGTTTCTCTCAAGTGGTCAACATTTCTCTTCATTAGATCATAATTCGTGTTTTTAAGCCGAACAATACAAAATTAGACAAGTTCGACCAGCTACGTGATAATTTCGTAAACTAATTCAAGTTGTTCATTCTGTTGTAGGTTACTTCGAAGAAGCTTCCAAAGGATTTCGAAGAACTATAACTTTCAAAGCTATTTTGCACTGTTTATAATCATTAGGGAATCGTTTGTTATATTAGGTTGTTTGAAAAGTAATGTCACATTTTTGGTAATTGAAGTCATCATGGCTTTGCTTCACAAACGAAGATATTAGAAATTGAAACGTTGAATGTAATTCTTGCAAAAGTGCATCTCTTATCTTAAAAGACCGGGATTTGATATTGATTAGAAAAAATCTTAGAGAATAGTAACTCATTTTATCAAAGGTTTAGAATTGGACTCCAGTAAAGATCGAAATCACGAAGAATTCGGTGAGCAGAAACCAAAACTACTTCTGTAGTAAGAATCGAATAGATCGATCAGTGACAAAGGCTATTAAGAAAGGCACGAATTCACCTCTGTCTGTGCTTCGTTCCTACACCAGATGTCTTGACAAAGGTCTCGATCCTTGCATGCTATGGTCATAGACTGAGGAGTGTACAATAATTTAGAACTATTTGTCTGTTGTTATCATGAGGGATGAATATCGCCCAGTAACTCCTCTTGCTCTCTGAGAGCGGACAAAGGATCCTGCATAGCACATCGACGATCACTGAGATCACAAGACCAATCAACCAATGATAAAATGGTAGATTAGAACATGGGTTTGGTGTTCAACTCGAATCACACCAACATTTTTAAAAACATTTTTTTAAATATTAGATAAGTTATGTTATTGTAAATAAAAGGCAAGACAAATTTATCGTGTTAATTCCCGAACGTTGATTTTCGATTAAAATCAAAAGGGACATGCGGTGCAGGATGGCATAACAGTTATCGGCCGGACAGAATGTGATTTCCAGCAAAGGCATGAATCTACCTCTCCCTGCATTCTATATATGCACTAAATGGAGGTACGAGGTAGTGTAATAGTTGTCAGCATAAAAGAACAGAATCAGCAAAGTTCGAATTCCAGTTGAAACTGTTTATTCTCTCTTCGTACTAATACTAGTACAATCGAGAAAACCTATTGAAATAAGAACTTCCTAATATCATGACAATATTTTATCTTGTCAAACGATGAAATTGTGTAAAATCAATGTTATTCATTTGTAACTCTGAAAAACTAAACAGGAATCCGAACAAGAAACCCATTTTAGAGCTTGCCCAGATTCAATGGTATCTTTTCTAAATTGAGAAGTTTCAAATTTTACAACGGTAGATATCAAAGAGGTAAGTACTGTATATTTTCGAGTATAAGTCGAATAAAATTAACATCTTGACTTGTAGTCAAATCTGTTATAAAGAAAGCACAGCTTTAAGAAATGCAGAATTAGCAATGCCATTGATGGAGCTGATGACATCTTGTAGCCAGAACCTGCAGACCGAGCGCCATAAACAGAGAACCCACAATAAAAAGATGACCCTCATGACGACATTATGACAGGAGGATTGGCTCGGCAGTTTGCTCCATCCGATGAAGAAGATTTCTGTAGATTTGAGTGAACTGCGTACATATATATGTACATATATATATATATATATATATATATATATATATATATATATATATATATATATATATATATATATATATGTATATATATATATATTGGTTGGTCATTTTACTTTTGTGGTTTTTGAATGAATTAAAATCACATTTACAAATAATCATCTATTCATATTGTGTAGGTATTCAATAAAAAAACAGAGAGCCAATTCATGAGTTCGGTTCTGCTTTTGTTTTTTACGCTTGAGCGAAATCAGCAAATGTCATGATTATGGGTTTGGGCTCGACTTATATTTGAGTCGTCCGATCCATTAGGCCTCACTACTTCATTTGATCTCGTCTTACACTCACGGTCGACTTATATTAAAAAATATACGGTATTTATAATTCGTTGTCATTATTTCTTTCGTACCAAATATGATTGTCATCGGTATTTGTGAACGAGCGTAACAATTTTGCTTCTTAGAATGTATAATTAACGCATTTTACGGCATATAAGTGCCCCCTCCCAGAATAGCTGAAAAAGTAAGCATAACCTTCCCTGATCAGAACTTGAGGGGTCAAGGAAACTGGGTGATAAATGAGAGGACTTCTGGGGATTGCGTTTATTTTACAATATTCCCGATTGTATGAAGAGGTGGGTTGGTCTTATATGACATCAAATACAGTATATTCATTTTTTTTTCCAAATTAGGTTGAAACTTGTGAATTATATCATTCATATGCAAGAAAATAATAAATAAGTGATTGAATAGAAATAAAGGAATCTCAAAATCAAGTAACAAGAAAATAAAAATAGTATCTCGATATTTCCACACCCAGTTGACAGCAACTCAAGGTGGCTGTGAATATTGTCAAAAGTGTTGAAAAAAAATTGCAGAGTCTATTTTCCTACATAATAAAGTGGAAACGTTTTTGTTTTCTTCTTCAAATTGTTTAGCGAAAACGGAAATTTTTACAAAACTATAGTCTGCTTTTCATTTGTTCGAAATTTGAAAATACCCTCCTTGTTTACGTTTTCACAGCGTAAAGAAATAAATCCACGGTGGAAATAATTCCATAAATCAAATTCTATACAGAAAAATATAATTTACTTAGATTTAAAACCAAATGATAAAGCAAAAAAGTCTCTACAAACATATCCAATGCATGTGTATCTATCAGATATATTAAAATTCTATTACTAAATAGATTTCAAATTTGAATAAAGAATAAAGAATGCGCCAAGCGGCGTCACTGAACTTTTGCATTATTTTTTCTATGGATGCATGAATATGATAATTTGCAATTTTCATTTTTCTCTTACAATTTTTAGATAAAGACATTTGTAATTCGATGGAGTAGTTTTATAAAGCAATATAATGTTGCATTTCATATAAGAAACTTACTTGAATGGACTCAGTAGCAATAATTTTCACTGAAGAATTATCTTCGCGGTGGAATTATCAACCTTTCCCACTTTCATTTAACAATCGGCTCCCAGGCCTCAGTTCTTGTCTTCGGTCTAAATAGTGTACAGAATGGAAGTAGACATGCCTAGTCCCTGAAGGTTCTAACTCTGGTGCTGAGACTCCCAATTTCGCCAGAAGCTGCAGGGGACTGGGCAATTTTTCCTCTAAGCAATGTGCATGTGAGAAGGCCTACATTGAACCAGAGCCCATGTCACATTTGCACTTCTGGGAAAGCAAATCGACACCAACAATATATGGATCTGATTAAGGGACGTCTATCAATTCATAGATTAAATTGAATTTTTTTTTTATTCATACGCTATATCTAAATATAATTTATTAGTAACAATTTTACTAAATTACTAGATATCATGTGTGCATATATATATATATATATATATATATATATATATATATATATATACACATATATATACATATATACACATATATATATACACATATATATATATATGTATATATATATATATATATATATATATATATATATATATATATATATATATATATATATATATATACATGCGTGTAAATGTATATATATATACATATGCACGTATAGTATATACCTGTTTATGGGTATATATACGTATATACATATATTTATGTATGCATATGTATAAAAAAATATTCATACACATTTATACATACATTTATTTATATAATCATGTGTATACATAGTTATGTATGTAAATATATATATAAAGTTGTCTATGTACATTTATTTACACATGTATACATATATATATATATATATATATATATATATATATATATATATATATATATATAAATAGATATATAACCAAATATGTCAAAATGTACATATGAGTATCTATACATATATCTACAAAAATATGTGTGCATACATACGCGTATATAAGTATATATGTTTTTGTTTGGGATATGAAGTGATCCGACTGAATGTAGATGAAAATGGCAATTGGAAAGTGAAGAGAAAAACACAAGAGATATGTCTTACATTTCAATTATTTAATTATTCCATGGGCGTATTTCGATGCATTCCGACGGGTGTCAGCCATCTTGTTCAGAGAAAAAATATTTGCAGCTGTTAACACAGAGAATATTTGCTGTTTTCTCTCTCTGTGAACCGCTGAAAATATTTTTCTCTGAAAAAGATGGCTGGCCCCTGTTGAAATGCAACAAAATACACCTACGGAATAATGAAAAATTTGGAAATGTAGCACCTATCTCATGAGTTTTTCTCTTCACCTTCCAATTATCATTTCTTATCTATCTATCTATCTATCTATCTATCTCTCTCTCTCTCTCTCTCTCTCTCTCTCTCTCTATATATATATATATATATATATATATATATATATATATATATATATTGGATGGGTAGATAGATAGATTCTTTCAATACGAAATCATTGAATGATTTTCAATTTGAGCTGGAATGGGGAAAATATGATGGTTCATTGATTAACAAGTGGACAATTTACTTAATCGATTACGCTAGTTTTACCCTAAGTTTAAATTCAAGTACGAAGTCCCGAAACCCTGCCAAGGAGCAAAAACTGATTTTGCAATTCATTCCTTGTATTGGGGGGGGGGGGGGGTAGACTCCCCCTTCATTATATACGTCAAAGAACTTTTCATTTCAAAAGTGAAGTAAGACTCAACCGATTGAAGAACATAAAAAACTAGAGAGCACCCAGGGAATGCTGAACTCTGCCAACACCATGCACTAACTGAAAGCTGAATGAAAATCAGTTCATACATAGCTACGATGAAGGGAGAGGTAACCGTGTGTCGATTTTCATTATTTTGAACTTTTTTACCTCTTCTTAATACATGGAAACAATTCCTAGAGTCGCCCCAAAGTTTAACCTCTTCAACCATGGTCCACTCTTCCTCGAAATATCATTGAAAGTCATTGAGAGCTTTTGGAGATAATTAGTGAGTAAATAGACAGGCGTGAGTGAATACACATACCTCTTCAAACTTCGCTGGCAGAGAAAAATAAGGAAAAAAAAAACAAAAACAAAATGAAAGCAATTCTTCGAATGAATATATCTCCTTATCATCCGCAGAATAAAAGCTGTTTTTATAATATATACCAAGGTTGATATCCTCAAGATCTTGGAACTTTTTTATGATTAATTTGGACTAGTTTTCGCCTCCATCAAAGTTCTTAGTTGCTTTTTATCATAATTTGGACTCAGACCGGCATACTACGGCAAAGGGTTAACAGAGCGATCGGAAATAAAGAGTAAACCGACGGTGAGAATCGAACTCACACCCTCGTTGCCGTAAAGTCAAAGTTTCGATAAAAATAACTAAAAGATAAGATGGAGATAAAAATTGGTCAAAATCAATGATGAAAAATATTGTGTTACCATACTTCATTCAACAATGATAAGAATAAATTAAAGATCTTGAAACTTGTTTCCAGTGAATCTATTCAGGGTGAGATTTATAAGCAGAAAATCCAAATACCTCAATGCACTAGTTGTTCAATCTTTTCTGTATGCAATCCAGCTAATTTCTGCTTTGAACGCATTCTCATTAATATCAACAATATTCTTACCGCTTAAACCGGCGTTTAAGACGACCGTAAAATTCTGAACTGTTCATTCAGATATAGGCCTACATTCGCCAGATAAGTCGACCCCACACACATAAGGCAGCATCACTTTCCTCAGACTGTCAAGTTCTGTGGGTCTTAAATGCAAGCTTAAAAGATGACTTATACGCAGGCACACACAATAGTTTATGCTCTTTTTTTAACGATCTAAATGAAAAAGGCAGCAATCTTTTGAAAAGTAAGTGTTTTTTTATTACTAGTTAAAAAAGAAGACATTTAAATAAAAATGAAATGAACGTTTTCAGTTGACTGAATATGGATCATAGAATTAGACACTTGAAGTGAGATTTGAGATAATAAATATTTCGGTCGAAATATTCTCTGCTAAAAAAAGGTCTTCTGGGGGCATTTGTATCCAAATTAAACATCTAGAAGGACTTGCCTGGCCTTCAGGCCAGGATCAGTCATGTCTCGCCCAAAGACGAGATACGGCACAAAGGAAGTGAGCCTCGCCCTAGGAGATATCGACTCCGGGACAGCGCCTCCCCATTGCTCTAAAAGGGGAGGGTTGTGGGGCGCCCTGACATCGCGGGGTCTAGGCAATATTTGTCTTTACCCACACGTACGCGTGTAGGACCCCACATTAAACTGACCTTGTGTTGCATTTCACCTCGCGGAGAGGCAAATTAATAAAAAATCTATACTGACTTTCCGACAACGCATAAATAGACTTGATTAAATGGGTCAATCTAATGTTTAGACTATCTTGGGTAGATTCGATCCACGATTCTCGACGCTTACGATTTAATTCTCGACCCGGCACTTCAAGAAAAGAGGGCTAGCGTTTATCATTGATTTATTATTATTATCATTATCATTGTTATTATTATAGATATTAAATTACAAATATTATTATTGATATTAATATTGCTATTATCATCATCATCATAATTATTATTATCATTATTATTATTATTATTATTATTATTATTATTTATTATCAATTATCATTATTATTAAAGTTATTACAGTTGTTGTAGAAGGAAGAGGAGGAATTCTCGCGTGAATATATTTTTGCAATTGTTTTTTTTTTTTTTGGTTAACCCTTTTTCGTTTTTTTTTTAAATTTTACAGTTTCTTTTATTTTTTCGTTTGATTTTTCTTCTCTTTAAAAAAAAAAGATTTTCAGAGGTGGGTGGTTAAAAGAAAAAAATTATGACATTATATATTATACGATATTGATTTGTTCCCCTTTTTTTTTTTTTTTTTTGACGTTGGCTTTTTTCCTGTTGATTTTTTTTTTGCCACTTATAAATAGATATGAGGTAGATAAAAAAAAGATGTAGAAATGAGGTAGATGAGCATCAATGAGAATAACCGAGCCAGCGCAGAAGATTGTGCACCGCCAAATGGTATTTCCCTGCCGTTGCATGCCTGCTCACGAGTAAAAGTCATTCACGTAAAATGGAGTTATAGCCGTTTTAGTAGTAGTAGTAATAGTAGTAGTAGTAGTTATAGCAGTAGTAGTAGTAGTTATAGTAGTAGCATTGATAGTAGAAGTATTATAGTTGTAGTAGTAATAGTTATAGTAGTAGCTGTTGATGTACTGATGTAATAGTAGTAATAGTAATCGAAGATTTTATGTTGTGGCGGTAATAATAATCATGTGGGTGGCGCCTATGGCATTTTCTTTTTTAAATACAAAAAGGCATATTAAAAAGTGGTGGTGGTAGTGGTGGTGATGGTGTTGAATGTGTTAGTAAGATTTTTTTTCTGTTTTTATTACTGTTTTGTTTTTCTTTCTTTTAACAAAGAAGAAGAGTTCAGAACTAGCATGATAAATGGTGTATATATATATTTATACATATATATATATATGTTACTTTTCCCAAGTTGCAGCAATCTAATGTTCGGGCCGCAGTACCCAGGGATTTTTTTTTTTATTAACTACCTCACATGTCACAAATCAATGTCTTTTTTTTCTTTTTCTTCTTCTCATTTTTTTTATAAGGATTTCTCCCTTAAGTGTTTTTTAATGTGAGCAGAGGTGAGGTAGATTCTCCCTTCATAAAAAAATAAGGAATCCAGCGGGACTATCGTTACTAAATCCGATATTAGCGTCTCCCGTACAAAAAGGGTCCACTGGAACATTGCTATCCATCTTGAAGTCCTTCTAACGTCCTGGAAACAAAATCAAGACAAAAAAAAAAACAAGTGCTCTTTTTTTTAAACCTATTTAAAATTTTATACAAACTTTCTTTGTTTCTTCTTCTTCTTATAAAAAAAAAACTGCATAAACATTTTAAAATTTTTTTTTCCTTTGCATCCGTGCCAAATTTAAATTGGTGGAATCAAGTCTGGTCCACCTCCAGTTGGCGTGTCTGGGAACAACCGTAGCCTGCTCGAAAATTTGCAGGACTTTCTATTGTCTTAAGCACCCTGGCGGCGGGTTTGTTCATCCTGGATATTAACAGGTTTTTGGCGTCATTCAGGCGCCACAGCGGCCATCGGAGCTCCTTCTTTTTCGTTATCGTCACTTCCGCCTATATTGTTTCCATTTCTTGATCCATTTTTGCCTTTCCGGTTTGGTTCTCGAAATGGGCAGTCCGCTATCAGGTGCTCCGTCGACTTGCAGAAATGACATCTTTTTGGTAAAGGTCCGTGTGGGCACTTTTTGGCTATATGATTTCCAAGGTCACCGCAGTTGTAACACCTGAAAAGAGAGAGAAAAAACAAGTCTTAAAAATCAACAAAAATATGAGAAAAATTATATATATATATATATATATATATATATACATATATATATATATATATCAAAGTCAAACCTCGATCGTAGGAGTTTGAGAAAAGGAGAAAAAATAGTTGCAATAAAATCAACAAAATTATATCTTTTGTTAAAGTCGTAATAAATCCGTCAGACTCAGTATTGAACATGATATACGGCAATGATTTTATCTCCATTTCTCGAACTAGATACCCAATCGTTGTTTTAGGAGCAACCAAACTTATTTCTCAACAGATTCGGAATGCTAGCCCTGGAGCAATCGAACTCATTTTTCAACGGATCCGGAGGGCTAGCCCGACCCCAAAGATGAACTGCCTCACAGAACTAAAGGGCCTCAAACTCCCCACTATCTACTAATAACCGGGGAGGAGAAGTAGATTCATGCCTTTCCCAAGGGCATTAGTGCGTTGTGAGCGCGGACTGTCCCAACTGGAGTTTGAACTAGGTTTACCGATTAGATTCTTCATGCCGGTGACTGTTTGGCCATCCGAATCTCCTATGAATAGTTGAGGGGAAAAAAATCTCTGTAGTGCTCCATCCACACCCTCTTGGTACTTTGGTCACGTGCTTATTCTGCCTATTGGTTAATCCAAAGTTGATTTCGCCTCTTTCCCGTTTCCTTAATGTTTCCAAGGAAGCACTTGCTGTTTCGCGATCCACCACCATCCCCAAGCATCCCCTCCGTGCCCCCATCTTCACCCCCCCCTCGTTCTCTACCGACAACCTGCTCGTCAGCTTAAATTATTGACAGGTGTGTTGTGCCGAGCCAGGCGTGAGCTTCCAAAGTTGAACGAGCGGCCACCAATTATCGATCGACTGGCACCGACTCACTCGGTCACTACCGCCCCCGCTGCCACCATTACTGTTCCCGCTGCGGCCACCCCCATTGTGCCCCCTCGGGAGGCTGTAATTATTGTTGGGGAAGTAAGAACGTCGGTAGAGAAACGAGGCCGACAACCGTCGCTGTGTATGAATCCAAGTTGGATTTCAGTGGTATTCCAACTCACGAATATAAGTACGTCTATGCAAAACATATGTACTGATATTCAAAACGAAAGGACCTGTATTCAAAATATGTGCACTTTTATGCAAAATATAAGAAGTGTTATCTTCTTTTTAAAATGATGTTTCATTCCGCTGTTCATAACAATGGACTCTTCCACTTAAAGGTAACAATGTTGTTGAATATCTCCTAGCCAGCTTCTGAAGTAATAGACTCTTCCACTGAAACGAATTCAGTGGTTTCTTTTCTAAAAAGAAATAATCTCATTGAAATTCAAATATATCCGCGATTTTTTTCATTGAGATTAATTAATTCAAATAAGTACTTTAATCAAAATAAGTGTACTTTATTCAAAATGTATAGAGCCTTATTCAAAATATGTATGTACTTTTTAATAAAACCTTGGTCCCTTTATTCAAGACGCATATGCTTTTATTCAAGATAAATATTTACCTTTATTAAATGTATGATTATGTATTGGCCGTTTATTCGAAATATACGTGTCTTTATTCAAATTTATACTTACTTATTTTGTCCTCAACATAAGTGCCTTTTTAAAAAAAATATACATGCACCTTTATATAAAGCCCAAGTACTTTCATTTAAATTCAAAATAATAGGTATCTTTATTCAAACTTTATTCATGGGGATTAAGATCAGATTTTAGTAAGCCATACACCTATTTATTTCGCTTGCAAATTACTGACCTTGCAAACAATAACTCTGTGGCAGGCGCGCAATAGATATTTACTAAGCTAAACTTAGTCTGGCACAAAACCGCACAAAAATGGCATTTGGTGAGGATCGAATCCCTTATGCTAGCAATAAATGTCTAGACGAATTTGCCAACAATCTCTCTATGCCAGCGGTATTCAAACAATTTTTCATGGTACCCCATGGTTCTCCCAACCTTTCCAGGGGTTCATGGTCCAAAGTGACATTTTTGGAATATACTTTACAATTCTGAACCACATAAACGATTCCTTCATGGCTTGTACATTTGGGTTAATACATGTTCGGATGATTCCTTAAACAAGGCCAAAATCCAATAGCTACATAATATGTAAATATATATAGAGAGAGAGAGAAAGAGAAGGGGAAGCTATTTTTTGAAGTGGTTCCTGAGAAAAATGAATTACTGTAGTTATCGTTTGAAGACCACTGCCCCACGTCATTGACTCTTCTTAACAAGATGAAACAGAATTTAACAAGTGATGATCATCAGATCGTAGCTGTGTAATGAAATTCACACATGACAATCAGCAAAGTGATTGTTTAATATTGTCAAGATAACCTGGGGGTGTTTGGAGTATTCAAGATGGCCGAGAGCGGGTGCTCAGTAACGAAAGGTTATGTTTGCACTATCTGAGAATTCAAATCAAAACAGATAAATAAAGTTCATTATGTACTTTATGGTAGAATGAGAAGCAATTAAAATGTGCACTCACAAATTTCAGAGAATAAATTCTGATATGGCTTTATAATCAATTAGTATCATTTCATTCAAATACAGAGTGAAAAATCATAATATAAATAAGCAATAATGACTTTTTAAGATTTCAGAAGAAAATTAAAATATTCTACATTCTCTGGGAATCTATTATATAGTATTGGGTGAATGTTGTAATGTGTCGCCGTGTGTATTGGACATGACCGGAGTAGATTAACGTAGAGCAGGGTTACCTTAGATGCAGGGCCCAATTGGCTTAAAGCCGGCCCAGTTTCATAATGAAGATGTATTCCAGAAATGAACTAAGCCTAGTCTGGCATAAGTCCACAGCAGTAGAGCATTCAGGATGGTCCAAATCCCTACACCAGAAATGTTTTGGATATTACCCCAAATCTATTTCAGTTTAATGATATTACAACCCCAGGTATCAAAATAAGCAGAAAACAAGCAGATAGTAAAGAATAAACTTCACTTAAGACCAATTAAAGACTCAAACAGCTAAACATGCTCTGATTAAGATTGCGCATATATAATATTGATAAGAGACTTTTGAAGACCTGGCGTATTTCTTTCAAAGCATCTCTACTCAAGATTTTCGTTACAGTTTATCCGCAAAATCGCGAGTTTCATACTTTTTTTAGCCTAAACAAGTCTCACTAAAGCAGTTGCAAGTTACTTTTAGAAATCAAGTTTCACTATTATAAAGGTAAAATGCAAGGCTATAAAACTGCAATTAAACACGTTATTTTCAACTGACAAAAAGATTTGAAATATTTTCATACATTTCCACGGTCACAGTTGTTAACATTTGGAAGTAAGCGGTTGCACAACTCGTGAAATAAAAAAATCACAAACAAAATTATTTTTTGCATTTGCCCAAATTAAAATCAATATCATGTACTGAAATGATGAAAATACACTACAGTGAATTTTGGCGCCAAAGTATTGAATGATTTAACAATGTTGCGAAATACACTTTTAACGCACTCATTACAGAGAACACGTACGTTTAGAAATTGTTCGAAATCTTTTATCCTAAAATGAAGTTTATCTATATTTTTTTAGCTTTCATTGGCCGAAAATTTTCAGTTTTGCCCCAAATATTCTCAGCAGAAATTTGGGAACGTCTTTTTAGCCCTAGCGTCCGAAATTCTACGAAAAACAGCTTGTAAGCAATTTTACAAGTTCAGTTGAAGACACAAAATAATAAACTTTTCCATAAACATTTCAGGTATCGTCTGCTTCAATCATTTTATTGTCAATATCACTTGATGTAAATATAAACGCATGCAGAGGCCAACGATGACAAACATGGCGGCAGGAGAGAGAGAGAGAGAGAGAGAGAGAGAGAGAGAGAGAGAGAGAGAGAGAGAGAGAGGTGAGGGAATTGCTGATGTCAGTTCCAAAGGTGGAAAGGTAGAGGAGCATTGGGGAGGGGGTGGAAAGGCTAAGACGGGTGAGTGGGTGTAAAGGGAAATAAGGGTCATCACTGGAATGGAAAGGAGAACCGGCGTTGTCGCTCTTAGAAACAGCAGGACCAACTAAATAAAGAGAATGCATCTGTAGTCAGTTGTTTTGGAGTCCGCTCCTTCTTCTTCTCCCACTAGTGGCCAGCCAGACCAGGTCAGCGGCCGGCCACTACCTCGGAGGGAACGGATGAATCACATCAGGATGACGCATAACTGGCTCCTCCATCATCGCTGGGCTCCTGCCTTTTCTCCCCCCTCAACAATGACGAGTTCCAGGGAGAATGTGAATGGTGCAGACAAGAAATCCGTTAATTCTAGTAAGCTTCAATTTAGCAATGAGCCTCTGAGTATGTCAAGGGCGACATTTAAAGTATTATTATAGAGTCGACGTAACATTTTAATGATCTTATGAGACTAACTAAATAAAGTCTATTGAACGCCCCAGTAATGTGTAATTTGTGTGCGTTTTTTTTTATCGGTGAAAATAATTGAATATGATCAGCTGGGAAACTTCCTTTTGATTTAAATGTTCCTAGCATGAAAATATAGGGATACGGTGTCCACACAGAAGTGCAAGGGTGACGATGACTCATCTAATCATCATTGCCAAAATAATGCAATCAGGGGCTGTTACCGAGTACCCTAATCACGGCCATATAATAAATATAAATAAATCACCTGTCAACGTTTCTCTATCAATATCCAGACCTGGCTAATCTGTGCTTCTTGGCACCGAATATCCATATACATAAAACGCAATGCAGGTGCATGTGGATGTGTGTGTAACACTTTTCAATAGTGCACAGATACTAAACTCTGATCTCAGGCAGAGGGTCGGGGAGCAAGGTTTGATCCTATACAGTGTACGGGGGAGCGAGGCTTTGATTATAGGCAGAGCACACTGGTACTCTGATCCTCGGTAAAAGTATCGATATATACGTAAATAATCGGACATGTGACCTTTTCTTTCACGTGTTCTTCGCACAATAACGCGGATACATAACTTCTTCAACTGGCAATGACGATCCTCGATGATTGTACGATCGCTGAGCTGATACGATCGGAAGGCGGGGAAATCAACTTTCATTCTCGTTGCCAAGATAATACAATTACGTATTGTTGTTGAGTACCTTTGTCCCAGTCAGCCAACTATGAAAAGTCACCTGCCGCCGTTCCCCTATCAATATCCCGATCTGGATAACCTGTTCTTCACAGCACCGAATCAATCTTATAACATACAAGCCCAGGTCACTTAGTTGTCTGCTTGTTTGTTCCGCAAAATATCGGCATCTCTGATTTTTTTTAATAGAACAGACGTTTTTCTCGCATCCGAGGTTTATCTAATTCTCATTTTTTTCAAACCCAAACCATAAAGAGTTGTTGGAAATCGATATGAAATTAAATTTCGACCGATGTGTATGTGTGTGTGTGTGTGTGTGTGTGTGTGTGTGTGTGTGTGTGTGTGTGTGTGTGTGTGTGTATGAGTGTGTGCGTTGCTAATAATGAAAAGTACTTAACCTAAGGAATCCAAACAACTTGAAAATGCTGGTGCTGTTAGATGCTATACTAATACTATGCCAGGGAAAACGATGATAAAAGATATATCTAGAAGACCACATGAACTAGGCTTAACTAGTTGATATCCATGGCCGATCGGTAAGACGTTTTCCATGTCAGATGGACATCAAAGGATACGGGATGTTAATAAAAATTTCATCGGAGCATTCTGCTTACTTAATGGTCACAGAATGTGAAATAACCTGAATGTTGAGATAAGATGCAACATTAAAATGAAAGCTAAACTTGTCAAAAATTCATTACATGTGATCTTCTCTTTTTCTTTATGCAGAGATTTTCAACCAAAAAAACACGGTACATTAGTGTGCGTTGAAGAGTTTCGAGATGGCCCCACCGTAAAACAAGAGCCAAAGAACTGTGTTCCAGGTATGGATACAAAAACAACATTTGAATACGTTTTGACTTCACTGGTACTTCAATGTGTAAAAATGATAAATATGCTAAAAACTTTCAAAATCTTTTAAAAATCATGATCTACAATATACTTTTGTCAATAAAATGAATAGATTGTTAGTTCAACTTGGAAACGCATTATTATCATTCATTTTCTTGTATAAGATCAAATTTTTCCATAAATAGTAATAGTGTGCCCCGACCTTTTTAGTGCCTGGCTCACTGTGCTGTGAGATGAAAAGAGTTGAAATCATTAACGCAGGCAAACCTCTTCATCGATGATTTCTAACACTCGCAATCCTTAATATATCATGTAAATACTAGTAATTTTTTGGTCAAATCCTTTTATATTCTCCTGCATTTACTGATTTACATATTCTCCTGCCCACGCAAAGCAGCGATTCCTTGTTAATTCTACATCATTCCATGGCATAAGGAATTTATTCTTGCTTTCCGATTTTCATCTCAATTTCAAGACGCAGTTTCTAGGTCAGTTTTGACGAGTAGGGTTTGTTATTTGTAGCTATAATTGTCTTTAAAAATGATGAATAAGTTTTCCATTTCCAGCTAACTTTATAGCCAAAAATGTTATATACATACATTTAAAGCCCACTTATCAAATAAAATAACTATACACTAAAGCCTCAAAATAGATAATTGATTTTTTTTTTAAAAGTGTACATTCATCTTTATTAAACTTACTAATCAATTTTTAGTGGCCAGCCTTTCCGCTATCGTAGATTATTGCCGACTGAATTTGGAAAAGAAATGAGCCAGATGTACCCGGAAAATGGCTAATTTTGGTAACCCAGTTCTACATTTCTGTCTTCCACTCTCATTGACTTGGGCTCTAAAAAAAGATTTATTTCGGAAGTCATTAGCTTGAGGCTGACCTAAGCTTGACTTCTATGATGGTATCTAGGTCATGTAGAGGGATTCGGCAAGTCAGAACTGACTTACCGAATAACTCAACATGACCTAGATACTTACAGTAGCCTTAGCAACATCCGGAGAGAAAAATCCCTAACACACAGAGAGCGAGACAGATAATATAGCTGGAAATTCCAAGCCAAACTGAAGACTTACTTTATCAGAATACCACTCACCAAATAAGGTCAGTATCGTATTAACCATGAGGTAGAGGCCTAAGGCCCCAAGACTCTAAAGGGCCCGGGGCGGATTTAGGGGTCCTCGAGTTGGTCATGACCTATTTTTTCTAACATTCATCCTTTGGCTTCGCCTCTCTTTCTCTCTCTGTCTCTCTATCTCTCTGTCTCTATCTCTCGCTCTCCCCTCCAGCCTAGACAGCGTGAATAGAATAAACACACACACACATTTATATTCAACCTAAGGGTAGGGGTCTACAAGTTGACGTGAGCCTCAGGGCCTTATTAAACTTAATCCAGCCCTGAGTAAGATCTCTTTATTTATGTAGTTATAGTTTCAGAGATGAAGTATTCTTAAATCTACAGCTTGTTTTTGTTTGGTATTTCATCTAAAAGAAACATAGCACTAATTTTTTCAATAATAAGCTTAAATGTATTCATCTCTTAGCTTTTAAATACATTTGAATAGTTACTTCTCAAACTGCAAAAAAAAATAAACTCAGAACTAAATGAGACAGATGTGGTATGTCACTCAATAGATACTGTCACGTGACCAACGTCTTTTTGCAGCATGCTACGATGGTGATCAGTGGATAAGTTGCTTCTTTCGCCTTTTGTTGGACGGTGATCACTAAAAAGAAGTCTGAATTTTCGAAAAGCGAGCACGAAACAAAGTAAGGAATCAATTTGGTTTAAATTTACATCGCAAATTTAGATTCTAATCTTAATGAAGTATAACCTAATTCTTTTGTACGAAAATTTTGTTAATTTTACAGACAATAACGCATGTAATCAGTTCCATCCTTGTAGCCTTGTGCCAGAACAAGCTAAGCCTTGTAAATATTTGGGGCTCTTTCTAGGATTAGCGAACAAGTCTATCCGACCATTACTACTTTTGTAAAGAGTTCGGAATTAACTGAGTACACCAAAATTGGAACATTGTCTCAGACCAATGTAATGCATATAAACATACAAGATAAATTAATGGTTAGAGAGCTAGTTCCATAGACCATTACCACTTTTGTAGTGAGTTCGATAGACGCTTGGTGTCATATATTCGTTACCTTGTGCAGCACCAACCAAAATTATTTTTTTTAATTAGTGATTATTGTTCATGTCCAAAACGAAGAATTGTTCTTGATTCCGTTGGAGTTCGCTGAGGGATGGGCAAATGGGGCACCCCCCTGGATTAGGTCTTCTCAACTCGGGTGAAGGTGTTTGAAAGTTGGAACCTTAGGGTCAATAAAGGATGATAGTACAGTAAAACGGTTTTATGAAATCCCAATCTAATGATCCCATACAAAAACATGGTATTACTATAATCATTCGCTGGGTAAGATATATTCCAAATATATCCCTTTGCCCTCAACCCTGGGAAATATATCCTTTTGCCATGCAACCCACTGGGAAAGTAGCAGCAGACATATCAGGCATGGCCCTTCCCATTGTGCCCGGTTTTCAACCGAACGAAGTCATTACTCATGTAAAGGTCGACCTTTATTTTTGCCCAAACACTTGGGTCTTACAGCTTGGACTTGAAAAATGTACTGTAAATTCATTAGAGTTGTATGAAGAACACATTCTGACCTGGCCAGAAGATTTAAGCTCGATTTATATGAATATATATATATATATATATATATATATATATATATATATATATATATATATATATATATATATATATATATATATATATATATATTTTTTTTTTTTTCAGGCTTCCGTACTTACATATTATAGACGTTAGTTTTTTTTATGGGAACTAATGAAGTATCCCCTGTTTATTCAATAATACATTTTACAAGTATGTTGGCGTGAACCGACGAGGTCAGAAAGAGGCTGGTGTGTTTGTGGCAGTCTCGCGTGACCAGAGCAGCACGAAATCGTCGCCGATTGGCTACTAAGTGTGGCGGTGTGTGCCTCTTCCAGAGCCTGGCCACCCAACGCCACAATTCCTTTCTTGAAGAATAAGGGAGGGGAGAATGAGACAGTCCCTCAAAGGAATTTAGGGAACATGTAAGGGAAAGTAAGAGGAATGGGCTTTCTTCGTTGAAAAGCAAGGCAAGCAGCCGACAGAATGGAAGAGGGTAGGAAGAGATAAATAAAGGATGTAGCAGTAGCCACAGCGGACATGTTCCTATTTCTCCACAGGTCAACGCGTCCTTTCGCCTGATAAGCAGGAAGCGTAAATCACCAAGACGATATTCCAAACCGAATACGAAAGAATAGGAAGACGAATAGTTATTATCGGGGGGAAAAAAATAAAATAAACACGCCTGGTTAGTCACTCAATAGAAAACCATCACGTGACCCCGTGTTTGGGGTGAACAATTGAGAAATTGGAAAAAAGGATGATGAAAGTTATTCTTCTCGTTTTTTTTTATTGTTTTTTTTTGTTTGTTTGTTTTTTGGTGGTTATCACTAAGCGAGTCTGAATTTCCATTAAAAAATGGCGTGAATACCAACTTAGCATAAACTTGAAATTGAACCATCCTACTGAAATCCTATTATGGGGGTATTTGAAAAAAAAAAACCCAAAAAACGTTTTGTCCAGATATAACGAGTGAATATTTGAATTTTGATTCCTCTACCTCCATTGGAGCAGCCTATTCGCGTGATACAGAAATAGCCAGTCATCCAGCCAGACGAACTTGAATACTGAAGAAACCTACGTTGACAGTTTTGGTTGATGGTATCTAATTACAAAGAAATGGCGGTAAAAACTGCGTCTGAAAATTTTAACCGATTCTAAATAAACATTGTTGAATCGTCCACCTTTATGATCCATAATTTTTTACGCATCTGGTACATAAAGATTCTATTTTATTAATACGTTCAGTGCCAGAGGAAATTAATTAACGTCTTCAATTCTTTACCTGTTCTTTACGACCTTAATTACGTAACGTCCCCCTTTTTTGAAATAAGAGCCTTGTCCTCATTTTGCCCTCCGCATACCGCTGTGACTAATATCTGCTTTACATGGGGTGTTGTTTAGATTCAGGGGTATTCCTGTAATGTTTTATTCGTTCCCTACACACGTCAGCGAAAGGAAAGTAGGCTCTAAAGTTGTTGAAAATCCAATAATTTAAATATCCGTAAAAGAAATAGCTGAGGTGTATTGCTTTCGTGGTTTGTTTTTATAAACCGACAATTGTGCAGTGGCCAACACTATGGTAAAGATGTTTTTAATGACTAAATGAATGTCTGAAGTAAAAAAAATTATTGCTCGTGTCAGTTTTGTAAAGGGTCTGGAACGACTAGATAAGTAAAGTTCAATAGTTCTATTTTAAAGTTGGATATATTCTGCTGTCTGAGGAAACTGGGATTTTTGCCAAGCTATAAAGCTCAACTTTATTCAACTTTCTTTTTCGCACACCGCCCACTTTGATGTATTTTAAAGAGATTAAAACGTACTACCGCCCACGTAACATAGAATTTTAAAATACTTTTTACAGCATAAAATGGATTTCAGAACAAACTACCGCCCGCTGAAAATCTCAAATCGTCTAATGTTGGACGGTGCCACCCACACTGGATACCCCTTAGTTTGAGAGAAAAGCATTCAATATCCGTTACTACGCACAGCAGCAAGATTCGGATGATTTACAACAGTCAAGTAAAGATACTCGCCGTAGCCCAAAGGACGAGGGAACGGATACCAAGAGACAATGCCAGAAACCGGGGCTAACCGAAGACAACGCAGACCACATAGGTCCAAAATGGTCGCAATATGCCAAGAGTGGACATCCGTGGGATATAACGCGAGAGGAACAAACTCACTACTCTGGCATATTGGTCAGCAAGACAAGCTTGCTGATAAATGCAATGGTAGATGCCCATAGTTATTTATTAAACTTCATCTGGCACGAGATCATTGTGATGGAGCACTCAACGAAGACGAAACACACAATTCTAGAAAATTGGTCTGAGAAATAAGCCCAGCGCGCTACAGTAGACGTCTGTGTTGGAATGGGAGTAATATTACAGTACCGTTAACCCACTGACTGCAACAGATGGTGAAAAATAATGGTTATCCATAAAATCCCTTGTCCACAACAAATCATTCATTGCAAAAAAAAAAGCCCTGACTCACAGATAGAACTGGGTTGCCATCAATCACAATAAAACAGAAATTTGATTGGATTAGCCGTAGAACGGAAATTGTCGGAATTTTCCCGTCATTCGCAGTTAATGGGTTAAGTTTTGATCTTTTATTTGGAGCAAAGATTTTTTTTTTTGATACTCTCAAAGCAAATTATGGGAAAGACCTTACCTAATTTTTCGAAACTTCTTTCGAGAAACTGGCCGCCGGTCGCTTCCTCTGCACTCCCTGCCATCTGGACCGCAAACAAAGGTGGCTTCGATTCCTTTTTCAGACACTCTCCATTCAAATTCGACCCGTTCTCCATCTGCAAGGCTTCGAAATCCTGATTTGTGAATCACGGACTGGAAGAAAGGCAGAAAAAAAAATGTTTATTAACGATACTTGAAAGAATTTAATTAACGGACAGGATTATTAACAAAATTGTGGCCCACGTTTATTTGAGCCATATCTTGAAAAACCCAAACATATCAAGTTTATTTCCTTTACTTATTTTGGACCGGCTGTATCTGCTGTGAATCAGCCGTGAGCAACATTTAGAACACAGGTACAATTATATGAGTCACTTAGTGCAGTGATTTTGAAACTTTGAAAACTAGAGGACCTCTTCTATACAGGAAATATTCTGGCATTTAGGTGTAATCGATGAACTACATTAATAAGCAACTTTTGACCTTTGAAACCATTTTCAAGTGGATTACATTTATTTGAATCCAATGGTACAGGCTTGTGTACAATAATTACCAACTGGTTAGACCCTAGCGATTTTAAGCAAAAATTTAAATCGTCAACTATGACAGCTGTTGTTGATCTCAAGCTAAAATATGTATAGTTCTCGATCGTTGTCTTAACATCGTAAATGGAAGACGATTTTTCGAGTCGGTCGCAAACCCGGGCTATCGCTCGGAATAATAATGTTCTTCGATAGCTATATGATTGATGGTGTTGCTTCTTAACCGTAAGGTTCGCAAAGGGGCTCAATATTAGCTCGATCTCAGTTATTCTAATTCCAAATTCACGGTAATAATTTAAATCTCCTGTACCGCTTCACTTTTACCTGAGCTTGAGCACCTTTCAATGGCGGTGATTGGATACTGTCAACAGGCAGAACCACATAAATAAAGAGACCACTTCAACTAAGAGGATTACTCCATGATGTTTACTAAGCTTAGCTTTGAATAGAGGGTCAGGGAGAAAGGGGAGTTGGAAATTGTTGTGACATTTCCCCAAGTAAGGAGAACGAGTCTATCTGCTTGCCTTGGAAATCAGCACTCGTGTCTCCTGGCTTTTTACGAGGGCTCGAACACCGACCCCTGTGAAATGCGTAACTATCTCAGCCACAAGTCGGACCTACTCAAATCCAATGCTGTAGATTAATTAAAAACTGATCTTTATCCGATTTAATCGCCTGATCTGATTAGCGGAAAAATCGATTACACCGCAGGGTCTCTTTGATGGAAGAGTCAGCTAGAGTGGCGTTCTTAGCATCTGCCTTTCTTAGACTGACCAAAAATAGCAAGAATTAAGGGATTAGACTAAAGTAATTTCTGTCTGAATTTCGGAAATAAGGATTTATCATTATTATAGGGTTATCTATGCAGGCTGGTCTTACTGGAAAATATCCTCGCGAATTATAGTGTAAGTTAAGTATATCTAGTTACCTGGTAACTACTTGGGGAGCTGTGGGTGGATTCACGGTTAATAACATGGAATCGGCGAACCGAGTTCATATTCTGATTAAGATAGCTGGCATTCACTACATGCTAAAGACATCGAAAGAGGCATGAATCCACTCCTCCCTATAACTATGAGCAAATACCAAAGCAGATTGGGATTTTGAGGCTTGGTCTCTACACTACTCAATCCCAGCAATGAATAGATGGTAGGATAGACAGGGATTTCTAGCCTTAGTTGGCAGCTAGTCTAGGAAACGGACAATTCTTATTCTAAAGAGTGGACCCCTCCCAAGCCAGATAGTTCCAGTTCTTTCCATAGACCAGGTGATGGATTACTCCTGCTTTGTTTTACTGAGTTGTCAGAAGTTGAGTAGGTGGGTGTACAGGAATACACATACACACACACGAGTATACACATGTGCACATACACATACACGTATGTTCCGTTCGATGGATGAAATAGTTGCGTAATTTCTCGTCAACACCACTGGGTAGTGTTCGAGCCGAAGTGAAAATCAAAACTTTGAATCGTGTGCAAATGAAAGAGGGGAAAGGGTGCACGCTGCTTCTATAACAGCTCGCTAACTAATGTTGGACGCATTTTTTTTTCGTTTTTCGCCTTATTTCCGTAAAGCTGAAAAGTGGCGTAAAGTGAACTTTCAAAAAGTGGGGGATATTGGTATCATTATTATTTATCTATTCATCGTACAAAACTATTTTTGACAGACGTTGCGTACATCATCTTTTTTTTTCAATCAATAAAGAAAAATAAAAGAATGTAAACAACTCAATAATTGATTAATATTGGAACGTCCTAGTGACATTTTATCATTATTTTTTTCATCAGATAAAGTACTATAAATCATTTTCAGAAACTGTCAACAAATTGTCAACACCCGATCAAAAGGTTTCTTCAGTTTTTAAGTGGTTCAGTATGACCATGTCGCAAGTATAGGCCGCGCCAATGGAGGTAGAAAGCTGAAAATTAAACATTTACTGCTCGCTATGTCTAGAAAAAATAGCTTGTTTTTTTTTAAACCTCCCTCCAAGCAAGTTTTTTTTAAAGGGGGTCAATTTACCATGTGGTTTTATGCTAAATTGGCCTCTTAGTTTATGTTCCGTAACGCACACGGTAGTTTTTTTATTGAAAATCCATACCCTTTATTGATCACCGCCCAACGAAAGGCGAGTGAAATAACTCAATCATTGATGACAACCTTTTGCAATTTTCCTAACTGACCATCCCTAACACGGCATGCTGATGTCAGTCCTGTGACGGTTTTCAATGATTGACCAACCAGACCTATTATTAATGTAATTAAAACAACTGAAAAAAATTAAGACAGAGATAAATAGTAGTAAAAAATGAATACTAATGGTCCAAGTGACATTCTACATTATTTTTTTTTTTAACAAGTTCCTTTCGAGAATGGATTGCACCGCATTGCTACCATTTCAACGTATTGTTCGTGATCGTCATCATCGCCGTTTTTTTCCCCCCCATGATAGATTATTGTTGTTAAAGTGCATGTGTCTGTCTCAAACGCAACCATTTGCCCGTTTCTGTCGATAACTGTCGACGAGAATCGCTAGGGCTGCTGCCGTCGCCGCTACGGCTGCAGCTGCCTATCTGCTGTAAACATGACCCACTTCGATTGACTGTAATCATCGCCAATGTGACACAATTACAATAGTTAACATTAGATTCAGATATACAGAGCAGGGTCGCTTATTGTGATCACTTTGAGACGGGGACTTTCAGATAACAATAACTGACTGATAACATTAAGCGAACGATATTCACGGAGGAAGCTACTTATTGTGAATACTTTGTGACAGGGTCTTTTAGATAACAATTACCGACTGATAACATTAGGCGAACCTTTTATACAGAGGAGCTACTAATTGTGAACACTTTGTGACGGGGTCATCTAGATAACAAACACCGACTGATGATATAAAACGAACGATATACTGCCGACTAACCTCGGTTTAATTTGCCGTTGTAACGAATGGATTCTATACGAAGTGTATCGATGATGAGAAACCAGATTTCGGTGTAACTTTAAGTGGCATTATAGTAATGGTTTACCAATTCTACTTTTCAAAATAATACACTGAAATCTCCAGGTGATGACTCTGCAAAACGATCTCCGACAATAGTCTAGCGAGAATATAAAAACAAATATGCCGTTAGAACGCGCATGTCATCAGTGTTAGTGGTGTTAGAACGCGTCTCGTTACATCGAGAGTTCACTGCATGAAAATGTTTCGAGGCCGGTTTAATTTTGATAACAATAACCACTTGATAGAATTATCAGTGATTATTATAAGCGATCTCCTCTGTATATCAGCAGGTGGCAGTACTTGAAACGAGTCCCAATCATTCATTCTCCGTCGATCGATTATGGTGACAACCGCTACAGATTTTTTTTTTTCCAACAAGATACCCGGATGTGTGTGCAGACGACCTGATTGACAGCGACCACCAACTTTTTTCCCCAAGCACGTGACAGACGAAAGATATTTTGGTGAGGAATGAGTGACGCATGGAAGATCTTTGAGTCTATCTTGGGAAGGTGTGGGGGGGGGACTTCATAAAAACCTAACGGTTAATTAAACCCTCTATACCTTGAACAATGCGGTTAATTCATTCGAATATTTTCCGTACTGTTCAAAACTGCACTTTTCGATATCTTATTATGATTTTTTGCTCTCAGTTGATATTTAGTTACATTATTTGTAATAACCGTTCTGAACCGTTCTATATCAAAACTGGTATTAATAAAAACCACACTATTCAAGATATTCCTCTATTTTCTCGAAATTAACAGCAATAAATTTGATTATCAAGTTTGAAATCAAAGTATAGTGGACACTGTTAGTGATTGTATTCTCTCTGTGTACCGTGATACCAGTATACCAAACGACATTCAAGTAAAAAAAAATATATGTATACAAATACATGAATACCTTGAATTCGTTCGACAATTTTTCCTTGTCGTTCAGAGTATTGATATGATTCAGTGTTTTTTAAGCTTATGCTTAGTTACATTAATTTTTTGAGCAACAACTGTATTACACCATTGCACAACAATGACAGTATTACATCATTGTACAGCAATGACTGTATTACATCAAAGTCCGCATTAAAGGTATTGTTGAATTATACTTCGCCCAATGCAATGATATTATGGTTAGAAGCGTCTCCCGAAGCTTGATATGGACTGTTACAGGGCTTGGATGAGTTGCAGTGAGCAGTAAATCGGCAAATAGATACCTTTGTAAACCATTTGTCTCATAGTCCAGCAGACACAGTAAGTTCGAACACCAGCTGTCGTAAATAGTACCGTCTTGAAATCATTGTCTTGAATAATGATATAAAAGAGTAAAATAGATCAATGTTTAGTTATCATCCCTATGATCTGAGTATTTCGTTGTGGACTCTTAATAGTATTGCAAGGGCAAGAAGGTTTACTTGGGGGCATCCATCTCTTCTCCAAGTAAAATAGAACTAATAATGAAAGGCAATGTGAACACACAAACACAGAATAACTCTTCTGCTTTGGGTGTGTGCGTGTTTGTTCGCTGGCTGCTGATAATATAACTACAACCCCTCCTATAGCTGCCACTGTTGCTGATGTTAGTTTGATTTTTTTTACCCAAAATAAATACAAGAATTCTAGTTCATGATACCTTGGGTTAAGCTCTCAAATAACTGTGTAAACTGTACTGACATATAACACAGCTTTAGTTATATTTTGGTAGCAAAGCAACGGGCATTTACTAGTAATAATAATAAAGACGGGGACAAGGAGGAGAGAGGAGGAGGAGAGAGCAGCTGAATGACAGTGGAGATATGTTCGTGCTTGCATGAAAGAGCACAGTTTAATCGGCAATTACAAAATCAATAGATATGTAATCGACACGCTCCGGCAGCGTGCTGTCTACCTGGACTCTTTGGTTGCTGCTGCCGCTCCTGTCGCCGCTACTGATGATGGTGGTAGTTAAAGTATACTAGTGAGAGGGAAAGACGATATGTTAAAAGAAGAGGAAACGTCAAAATAGGTAGGAGGAGAGAAAAGAGTTGGAGAATTAGTTGAAGATTAAATATAATGGGAGTCAATGAGAGAGTGAGTGAGATAGACGGGAGAGAGAGAGAGAGAGAGAGATGGGGGGAAGGAGATTAGAGAAGTGAAAGATACCTCGATGAGGCTATGAGAAACAATTGCTAAAGGGTGGGAGAGAGTGAGAGAGAGCAAGAGAGATAGAGAGAGAGAGAGGGCGATATCTTATTTGAAAAAATATCTTTTTTTCCTGTT
>OY735218.1:34381989-34459489 GCA_963457665.1 Thysanoteuthis rhombus
AGAGAAAGACACAGAGAGAAAGATACACACACACAAACACATACACACACACACACATACACACACACACACTTATATATATATATATATATATATATATATATATATATATACGGACACACGTACACAGATACACTCACAGATGTTCTTAATTAAGTACACGTAAACCAAGAGAAGCAAGACAAAGTAGGCGGATGACTTGCAATGAAATACATCTTGAAGTGCATCTTCATCAGAAGATAAAAGTCACCCGGGCAGACACGCTGGCCGTCTTTAGTTGAGACACGGACAAACGCTGGTTATAAGCTTTTCATAAATTAAAAGCAATCACTCGGAAAGAAATAATCTTGTTTTACGGCGAATTAATTGATTAAATCTTGGACTGATAAGTCCCCACCTATGTCGGTGTATTAGTCAACTTTAAAGCACAACATTTTTTCTCTTTCCAAGTAGATCATAAGTAAATCATCAATTCGCTTGTACCATTGAGGATGTTGCGGAGTTATTTGACGTGAGCATTTATAACAATCCACTTCCGGCTTGGTGAACCCGTCACTGTTTCACAAGATCCCACTAACTGAACATTTCTTGAACACGTTCCCCACTCAGTCTGTTCGTTGCCTGCCTCTCAAGGCGCTTGGTGAGGGGCTGGACCCACCCGGTCTGTTATTTTACCCATAGCCAGGGAAAGAGGAGGTGGATTCATGCCTTCTCTTAAGGCCATTAATGCAAAGTGAATGTAGATAACCTCAACCAGAATTCGAACTTGGTTCGATTCCATTATTTTCTTGGCCACCCACAAATACCTCTAATTGAAAATATGAATCCGTTAAGACTCTTTGAATTAGACACTCCAATCCTAGTCGGAGCAGAAGTTGACTTTTCCCACCATAACCCGTGATTGGAGGGCGGCTCTCTTGCCAACAGAGCTAAACACAAACACACACACACACACACATATATATATATATATATATATATATATATATATATATATATATATATATATATATAAAGAGAGAGAGGGGGAGAAAGATACACACACACACACACACACATATATATATGTAACATACATAGAGATATAGTTTTTATGTATACAATACAAAAAGTAACTCTAATCGTTTTTAGTCGGAGAAGTAGTAGTTCGGTTTGATCTTGTAACGGTCAGGGTTGAATCTTATCGGATCGACTTTTCTGATGGATATCGACCTTAACCTAAATGAACATCACAGAAATTTAAATGATGGCTTATAGGCAGGATTGACTTATACACTGGTATATACAGTAATTAGAGTTTATACACCTACCGTAGTTCCACACTTCTTGGTCTTTGATTAGAGGACTTTTGGGTCAAGAAGCATGACAAGCTTTAGGTCAAGTATTATGGCCCTGAACCCCAAGCTGCACCTTCCCATTGCACTTAAAAAGGTAGAGGCACGTTCATCGCCTGATTCCTGAGGCGTCCCAAAAAGGGAAGTGTGGTAAAAACGACTATTTTGGAGTGTCCTACACGTACACGTTAGGGACCCAAAAATAAACCAACCTTGTGTCACATTCCACCCTCACGGGGAGAAGGTTAAATATCGCTTAGCTGTTTATTCATACAGTCTAATTCACAAGTTCGATTATCAAAGGATGACCCACTATTGTGTCCTTGTGCCAGATTAAGTAAAGCCTCGTAAACAATTCTAGACAACAGCACACTCATTTTGAGTCAGCAGGAAAATTAACGCCTATCGACTTGTCACTTGCTATCGACAAATCATGACATGATTTAGTCTAGTGAAGATCAATATTGGTTCAATATCACTAACGTCATTCATAAATTAAATTCTCATTGGACTCAGTCAACTTTAACTATTAGAGTGACTACATTTTTGAGAGGAGGTCGCCTGCCCTATTACGATGATTATATCAAATCTATTTACGGATCATCACCTCTGCCTAGAAAGTTAGAGGAAGTTTATGAGGTGCAATCGAAAAGTTTCAGAACTAAGGCAAAATAATTTGGGATTTACAAAAAAAATAATACGCTTGAACATGCTCCACAGACCAATAAGTTCAGTGACCATCCGTCTAACCGCCCTCGCGTTGTGCAATGACTGAGAGACGGATAAAAAAAAGACAATTCACGAATTACAGTGATCTTGAACCGACACTCGACAGGCCTTGAAACGCGCGTGCCACACACAAAATAAAAAATTTGTGTTCGACCTAAAGAATGTTTACTAAAAACCTGACGAAGCATTTCGAGGGTAGTAGATTTGCCGAGCTTCACGCAAAATTTGATACAGATCGCAGAGATGTTCTCACATGACGTCATAAAACCTCACGTTATACGAGAACACGAGTAACTAGCACGAAGCTTATTGACAGACTGACTCAGCAGGCGGGTAACAATGAACGCCAGCTGCACGTACGTTTCCGTTGAACGGTACAATTACAGCACATAGAACCTAGGATCTTTCCAATACCACCACGTGTGTATACACCCGAGTCTGCCTGTCCACACAATATCTCCAAAAGTTCTCAATGAATTTCAACGAAATTTTATGGAAGGGTGGGCGATGGGCTAAGGAGGAATTTATCAAATTTGGGGGTGGATCCAGTATATTTTTTTACAGTGAACCTCTACATTGTAGCTATGAATTAAGTGGTTTTCATCCAGTGTTTAGTAACAATAGCGTTGGTAGGAGTATGGGGTCTCTGAATATTTTCTAGTTACTCTTGGAGTGAGTCTAATCCTCGCTGCTTGCTTAATCAGTGGCCTTATTCCAAACTAAGGTAAGGTTAGTAAGTATCTACACGATTTCGTTATAAAACCGCTAACAATAGAAGGATTTGAATGAGTTTCTGCACTAATCTTCCAAGTCCGAAGAGCCAGCCTTGAAAATCTACAGATTCTTTTTTCTACTGGACTCTAACACCGATCCTTGAGACTGGTGGGAAATAAATCATTATCCTGCATACCACACAGGCCTTCAAAAGTATTGATATTTACTAAACATAGCATAGAAATGGCACGAGGACAAATTGGGAAGAAACGGGGTTGGAAAATTAGTGCAAGACGAACTTCCATGTAGCATGCCTGGAAAATCAGTATTCGGAATCCTAGCTTTTACCAGGGCTCGGAAACCGACCTTTGGCACAAGTTGAAAGAAATGTTTCTTCTCTATTTTTATGAATAAATCAGTTTACCATTGCCGTCATAAAATGACAGCATCAATTCTGTTATTTTGCAATTGCATTGTACTTATGAAATATCAATAACATTATGTTGCAGAGCATTTTCTTGTTTATGTTCAATATGTCCTGAATATCAAACTAATCTAAAAGTAAATTTAAGCAAAGATACAATTTATCAAGTTTAACGTAATATTCAACTCTATTGCTACCAAGTTACGACACCAGACGTAAGTATGACGGACGACAGACGTTCATTGCTAAATATTATACGTAAGGATGAATGTGGATATCAAGAGTCACATTTTATGTAAAGCGCCTAGGTTTAAACGATTAGATTTTAATTTCTTGTATGCCAGCACTTCCAACAAATGTATAAGTAGAGGAATTTTCTCTCTTAAATGCTAAATCGGGACGAACGAACAGGAATGAAATAAAGCTATTTCTATAATAAAAACCAATAAGTGCTAATAGACTCTAGAAATCGATCTCAACCATGAATAAGTCACATACCGAACAGAAAAAGAAAAAGACTGTTTTCTTGCCCACGCTCGAAATATTTGCTTGTTTCGCTTGAAATGGTCGACGAGGGTGTGTGCATATGAATGTAATTCATTTGTTTTCTCAGCTATGGGTAAAATAGCAGGGTAGATCGAGCTCTCCAGCCTTGGGAAAGCAACCAGTCTAGGAGAAGGAAGATTGATCCCAAACCAAGGAGCGGGGGCCCTCTCAAGGCGGTTCGACGACCAATCTGACGTCCTTTCAACAACCCTGTTGCCAAGCTGGTGCCACACGTATCAATCTCTGCTTATCTCTGTACTACATCAGTGAGACTAGGAGGGGGATTCTGACGACTGGGCATTCCAGGATCTCCATACACTTCTCCCACGCATGCGCCATGGAGGGGACGTTCCATTGTCTATAGAGTCAGAATGGAGGCTATTCAATTTCCTCCCCACGAGAGAAAAATTGACACAAGGTTGGTCCTACACGCATGTATTGGTAAGGAAAAAACTGGCCTAGTCCCTGCGACCAGTGACACGAAGACTTCAGGGTAACACACGACCCTCCTCTTTGAGTGCAATGGTGGACCCTCGTCTCTGAAGAATCGGCGCAATCGGACAGCGGAGGCAATCGACTGGTAGGCGTGGTATCACTAAATCTTTCAGGCTACCCCCATTACTGAATCCCACCATAAAAATCAGAGCATAAGAGGAGAAACAGCGTAGCAAATTCGGAGTTTACTTCAATCATCAATTCTCCTCCTGCACTCGATTTTGAAAAATCTATCTGCATCGCGTGGGCTTCGCCAGCTACCGATGGTCTTTTGGGCAGGTGTAGTGTGTAGTGTCCCTTCCTAAATCTGCGTCCATGATGCCAAGCCATGATTTGATCACACACACACACACACACACACACACACATATATATATATATATATATATATATATATATATATATATGTGTGTGTGTGTGTGTGATAGAGCTACATCAAGCTGAACTTTGTCCGACCGAAGTCAAATTGATCTAAGTGGAGTTGCCACATTACCTTGAAAATCGGCATCCGAAATGCCGGCGCCCCGATCCAATTAGAAATTGGATACTTATTGATCGCACCAGTCCGAAAAACATCGTGTCATTTCATATTTTTTCCCAAAATAAAAATGTTCCAGAAACCTAATTCCTCCCTGTGGCAAATGTTGTTAGCTTGCCGCGTCAGGCGAAGCGAGAAGCCAGTCAACAATCAGCAGTCGACGCACACACAAGACTTCAGAGCATTTTCTTTTCTTCTTTTAATGAGGCCTTTTAGATGCAAACAATTTCTTTCTTTCTGATTATTCTACTTGATTTTAACCTTTACATTTGTTTTTATTAGTCTCTAACATTTCTATGCTGCTTTTTTTTTTCAATACAGCGAGAAAGCCGCTTATTATAATCACTTTGAGACTGGGTCTCCAAGGTATCAATAACCGGCTGGAAAGATCAAGCAAAGAATATACCGAGACAGAGTTGCTTATTGTAATCACTTAGGGATAGCTTTTTATAACAATAACCGGCTGATAACATTAAGCAGAGGATGAAAAAGTAGGGACAGTTTACATTCATTGTTATAAATTTATATCCATTGTTATAATACACACTTACATAAAATTGACGATCATCATGATGATACTTTTTATTAATTTTAAATGAAGTGTTTAAGAGAGACTATTTTTGATAACAATTGCTGTGTGATAATAATAATGGCACAGGTCTAGCAATAAGAACATGAGGGAACGCAGTTTGCTCTTGGGAAGATATGGAGTGCTCTCCACCGAAAGAATTGTTTTGTAATTTAACCAATTTTGGGGATGTTTTGGGGCCATATGGGATGAATATTTGGACATATATATTTACTGGCGAATTTTTCTTATCAACAAATTGTTCAAATACCTAATTTTAGTAGTAGTAGTAGTAGTAGTAGTAGTAGTAGTATATATATATATATATATATATATATATATATATAATGAGGGAAAGCCTCACAAGGAAAACTAAGGAAACGCCATTCACACAGACAACACCACTGATTGATTACCCACGATTACAATAAACGGCTTCATTAGTATCTAAACTCTTTCAGTGTTTTCTACGTAGATCTTCGTACATAACATTCCTGGGTCACAACTACTAACAAAGTCAATACCTTTACTTCCTAGACGTGACTACACGTAACTGAATGACCCAGTTTCCCGTCTCAACGGCGGTCTCAAACAAACAGGTAACACAATACGGAGTATAACTGTAAAAAAAAAAAACAAAAAAAAAACAAGTGGCATTGAAAGTGTTAATAGCCATTTCTAAAAAAAATACTAGTACACACTCAGTGTCAGCAACGCAAGTCAACCTTTACGCAGGTGTCTGAATATCGATTCAATCGCACTTCGTTATTCAATAGATTCGATTTAGGAGGAATAATTACAGGTCTGGTTAGTTATTCAATAGAAACCGTCAACTTTGGGTAGAATACCGTCTTACGAGGTGATCAATTAGAAAAAGTCGTTTCCAGTTGTGCAGTGATCGCCTTAGAGTCAGAATTTTCAGAAAAGAAACAAGCGCAGAATCTGTAACTCAACGACTGAAGAAACCAACGCTGACAATCTTGGGAGACGGTTTCTAATAATAACAGATATTGCCAATAATGAGTCTTAACGAGGACAACTTAAATTTTGTTACCGTTTTGTTGTTGTTGTTGTTGTCGTTGTTGTTGTTGTCTGGCCTGTTTACCTGATTCTCATACGGAATGAACGTGTTTTTTCGTTTCGTTAGATTTTATTTATTTATATTTCTTATTCTGGGTATTGAACTTCCTAAATATCGATTTTTCATGTCCCAGTTTTAAAAACAACATTTTTCTCAATAGTAGATCAATTTCAGTTTGGATTCCTCTTTTTTTGTTTCACATCGACTTCATTTCATTCATTTCGCTTGTTTGTGACTGAGTCTCAGTCTTTTAGTCTTTCAGTCTCTGTCTGTCTGTCTCTCTCTGTGTTTGGCGCCGTTTTCAGCCGACATATTTGTCTTTGAATCAACTGATCAACAATAATACAGGGAGGATTGCAGTTTTTTTCCAGTAATTTCGTGCACACACACACATTCATACACACATGCATACACACGCATACACACGCCCATAGACTTCATACATCTATCTTAGTCTGTTTATCTCTATATTATACAGTTAGTATCAGATACTTTTACGTTCAATCTTTTATTTATAACACACACACACACACACACACACACACACACACACACGCATGTTTTTAGCATATATATATATATATATATATCTCAGTCAATTAATCTCTCTCCATATCTCTCTCTCTCTATATATATATATGTGTATGTGTGCGTGCACATAGCCACCAAGTGTAAGGACCAAGGACTTTTTCGCATTAATATTGGTTACCTATCTGTTTACCTCTAAATATTTCAAGTAATATTACTGTAAAACGCCCTTTCTTATTGATGAAAATTAATATACACATGAATATATAGATATAGATATACATAGATAAAAATATATACGAATGCATATATATATATATATATATATATGTATATATATATATATATATATATATATATATATGTATATATATATATATATATATATATATATATATATATATATATGTATATATATATATATGTATGTATATATAAGTGTGAAGGGAAAGCAGGTGTGTGTCACATCTCAATTTTCTATCATCTAGTGAGCATGTTTTAATGCATATCGACGGGTGCCAGCCATCTTTTTCAGGAAAAGATTTTCAGAGATTCAGATACCCACGGTATAATGATAATAATAACTGAGGCGTAATATCTGCTTTCTCTCAAGTTTTCCTCTTCACCTTCAAATTCATCAAAATTCTGTCGGATCATTTCACATCCATAATACAAATAGATATAAACATATTCATCTGTATGCATACATATATATATATATATATATATATATATATGTGTGTGTGTGTGTATATAGATACATATTAATATACATCTTCATGTATAGATATATTTTCACATATACATGCATATATTTATATATACGCATTAATATTCACACATATTCATACACGTATATTCATATTCATACATGTATTCATTTATATACTGAAATACATATATATTCAATATATACATACATATATTTATATTCATATATATAAATATATTTATAAATATATATCCATATATAAGTTCATATTAATCTACATGTACATTAATTTATATATATATATATATATATATATATATATATATATATATATATTCATACATAAATATTGATATGTATACATATTCATATTGATGTATAATCATATATTCATACATACCCATCTACATATATGTATAGATATATACTTATTCATGTGTATATATATATATATATATTTTTTTTTTATTTACATGCACATATACATTCATATATATATATATATATATATATATATATATATATATATATATATATATATATATTAATAAATACATATTCATATACCTACATTGATATAATTAAATATTCCTATTGTAAAAAGCACAACAATCATATTCAATTTGATGTTTATTCCGACACATCTCATTATGAGATTGGATATATATATATATATATATATATATATATATATATATATATATATATATGTGTGTGTGTGTGTGTGTGTGTGTGTGTGTGTGTGTGCATATATATATATATATATATATATATATATATATATATATATATATATATATATATATATATATATATATATATATGATTGGTGTTATAGTGTAGCTTGAAAATAAGACATTAAATTCCTAGCTAATATGATATTGGTACCTAGTATAATTTTGATTCCTATCAAAAGACTCGGATTGCTTTTCCTTTCTTTCTTTTCAACACACCGGATGACACGTCTCTCTCGTTTCTAATTCCTGAAACACTGACACCCGCGGGGCTTGACCTATATTCGGTCCAATGTCATGCAAACAGCTTTTGAGTTGAACAAAAGTTACATGGATGTCAATGTTGATTTATCGGAAATCAGCGTCCGCGTGCATTGTGTCTGATTAGTTCGTTTTGAACAAATGAACATCATATCACACGTATGCTACTCGGGTAGTCCGACCTCAAGCGGCCAAACCTTCTTTTAATCCGGACAATATAGGATCAAAACATTTTTTTCACATTTCGTATCTGTGTCTGTTTCCAACGCTGTCACCGTTTGACCTATATGTATCGGTAATTAGGGTTGCCATATCTGGATATTCAAAAAAAGGAGGACGTCCCCGGTCACCGTCATTCAAAAAAGAGGGCGTTTCCGGTCACTGTCATAGTTGTCAACACACGTGAATAATATAGTGACAGTGGCTACGTTATGGTTAAAAATTGCTAAAATGCCTTAAATGTAGGACAAGAAAAAACAAATGCTATAGTATGTAAAAATCCATAAGAAAAATGGCATACTTTCAACGTTTCATTTATGACTGTAACAATATTAAGTCAATGCACGTGGCTTAAGAACAAGAGAAAGTAGTACACGGCAGTATATGTTAGCCCAGATCTGGTAAGTGGATTCATGTTAGTTTCTTTTTTGTTCTGGGTTTCTTTGCTGAGGCAATGATGGAAGCTGAAATCGAGGACTTTTCAAGAATTCAAAAAAATTGCCCCCGGATGAATTCGGATACTTAATTGGGGGAGGACATGTCCGGAAAAATACCGACGTATGTTAACCCTATTGGCCATAAAATAATGTAAGTGTTAACCATAAATCGTCCGATCGGATAGTGTAATGATTAAAACGTCTGCCTTACACGCAGAAGGGCCCAGGCCCAGGGAAGAGTCTGGAAAACTTTCCATTGGGAAAAAATTTCCCTCTGCACTACGCAGGTGAGTACACTGTACACTGTGTGTTTAAGGTCAAGTTATTCCTTTGGTTGACTTGCATCCTGCCTAGGGCGTCGTAAAACTTATAAGACTAAAGTCGTAGTTTCGACCAAACTTGAAAATTGCAAGGACCACTAAGCTAGCACATGAAAAGTCCTTTGTCAATGACCGTCCATACTCAAATGCGAGATGTCTCTTAAAAGATGGGCGCTTTACCCCTTCTTAACAATAAACTATTAGCAGTGTGATGCAAGTGTTATATAAGCCTCAAATGAATGTAATGGCAAAGTGTATAGAATAAACCGGTAGTAATGTAATGTAAGTGTTATATAAGCCTCAAATGGATGTAATTGCAAAGCGTGTAGATTAAACCGGTAGTAATGTAAGTGTAATGTAAACCCAAAATAAGCGTTTGGTTCTGTTGATCCTTTTATCACATTAATTCGTCAATCAATGCCTAGAAATTATGTACTCAATCGTTCTAAATCTGACATCACTTATCCGATTCTCTTTATCCGCGTTCTGGAACTGTTATAGGATAAACGTATGTATTTAAAACAAGAAATAAGCATCGTTTTTAATGCAATCTTTTTTCCCCGGTGAACACGACAGTTGCGATTTAGTAACAACGCTTATGGATTCCTCCAATATCATGCTATTTACGAACCGAGCACTTTAAAAAAATGGCTAGTTCATAATATCGTAGTTCGAAACTAAGGCTAATTCATGGATGATTTCCAAATGCTGTTGCTCTTAGAGTCTTCATTGAAAATGGGTTTCCAGCATCTCAAAGAAACTATTTTTGTGAAAATTAAGTGATTTTTCACGGTAATATATCTAATAGTGAACAATGAAAATCTGTATCTAAGCGAATAATAAAAGTCTACATCAAAAAATTGAGCCGAGGTTTAATTTTACTGTGAATCAAATGGATCAATGTTTCATGGTTCATAATGTTTCAACACTACACATCTCGCTGTTTTATCAATATACTCGGCATAATTTGAACCACAATTTCATGTCCCCTCCAAAAGAATTCCATAGTTCTCAATGATTGATTGTACTTCGTAATTCATGTTGGTATGTACACCCTGAAGGAAAAACTTTGAAGTAATAAAAATAAATCGATTCAATCGCCTTCTATAGTCACCGTTCCATTTTCTATTCACCTTGGCCCAGGAGAAATAAAAACATTTCTTTTCCTGTCCGATCCCCAATATGTTTGCTGACCCTTGATCAGCGTTGCCAACTGAAATATTTTTTGCACTATATCGACCTCGAAAAAGCGTCAATTTATAATTAAAAAAAAACTTTTTGATAGCTGAAACGGCTATATTTGTGCTAGAACAAGAAACACGCTACATTTAGCGCTAAATTGGCAACACTGCCCGTGATTTGGAAAATGACTCAATTTGGTCCTCAATGATCCAATGGCTCTTCAGTTGATCTTTCTTTGGCTAATTGTTGAGAATCAATTAGACGTGCTACAAACGAAATAACGAATACCTAGATAAACCCATTCGTTTATTGAAACAAAAATCACGAAGATCGCAAAGACGTTTTGTTCAGTTAAAAACTTCATATCAATTCTTTATCAGTCTGTTGTAGGATATAATAATTATTATGTTAAACCAGTGAATGGAAGCAAAATCAGTCGGTCCCAAACACTTCATTTAAAGTGATCACAATAAGCAGTTCCAGTAATTGTTAAAAAAGACCCCGTCTCAGAGTGATCATGGTAAGTGATCTCTGTACATACAGGGTAGAGTAAAATAAGCTGAACAGTTAGTTTTCTATATAAGTTTAGAGGGTAATGAAATAAATTAACTATTCAACTGGTGAATAAAAGCTTTGGTCTTGAAAATCTTTAGTTTTATATGAGGCAAAAATATTGGACAAATAAGCATCTCTCCTTGCTTGAAAAGATATGATCTCTTCTTACGGTGTCAGCTTATTTGATATCTGCTTGTTTCCTATTACTTTTGAATAAAGAAAATTTGTTTTAATCGATAAGGTTAATCAAGCTGTAACCTTCAGATTAGAATGTTGATAAAAACTAAAAGTTATGCACTAAAATAACTGAGACATCGAAAACACTGGCAAAAACGTTTTGCCGAAAACACTTGTCATCAACTTGAATGTTCACATGGCGGGTAGACGAGTGTGTGTGCGTGTGTGAAATAGAGAGGGAGACAGGGTGACAGAAAGGGAGGCAGAGAGACAGAGAGAGAAAGGGGGGAGCAGGCGAGAGAGAGAGAGAGAGAGAGGTGATTATTTAAAAATAAAACACTCCTCTTTCCGCCCCCGCTTGGTGACCATTTTTTTTTTTAATCAAAACCCCAACTGTATATCTCTTTCCCAACGAATTTTTTTTTTCTCGACATTCGTATTGAGCCAGTCGTCTAACCCACACCACGAAATAAACTCATGTCAACCTCATCTGCGCACTCTAATCGGAGAGTATTTTCAGAAATAGGTTTATGATCTTAGCGTAAACGCTAGAGAAGAAAAGGGGACAGAAAGCACGCTTTATAAGGCGTGGAGGAAACCATCTCAGTTGTCCCCTGCTCTACCGTCTCCTGCCTTCCTTGCTTGCTCTCTTGCTTCCTACCTTCCATCTTCTTTCGTCCTTAGCTTATTTATTTATGTATTTAGGCCGTTAAGAGCTTCTGTGCGTTTTAGGATGAACTGGAAAACTATATACACAAATAATACCCTTAGGAAAAGTTCAAGTAAGAAAGATGCGACACGTCCCGATAAATTCACCCAGTATTTCATCAAATAGAAGAGGAAGTGATACTAGCAAGTAAAAAAGAAACAAAACGTGGTCTGACTGCCGACTGAAATCGCTTGACCAGTTCGCTTAAATACTAATCCGTCAAATAAGCGGCCTATTGAGCCCAGTGCTAGACCAGGGTTGCCATTTTGGCCATTTTATGGCTAGATTTGGTCTTTTAGGAAAGCTTTTGGCCGTGAACTATCTTAGTTGGTCATACTTGATTTTGGCCATGTTTTTGGCATTTTTCCATTTGCTCGGAACATTTCGTTTGAAAAATAGAAAAAAAGATTTTGCAAGTAACTTTTGTCCTTTCCATAAATAACACTTTCGTTTTCTCTGGAAATTAGTCAGTTTCAAAGAAGACAATTTTTATCAGTTATGAATGGGATTCAATTAACAATGTAATTGCAATGCTGAACAGGACACTTCTGCCATTTTAAGGTTAACATTAAGGCAGTAATATTTTTTATGTATTCTCATTTCCAATGAATACTGTCGTATTGCAATGTTTCTATAAACAATTTTGTCATTCGGCCATTTTAAGTATTTTGGCCAAAAACGTCACCAACTATCTGGTAACCCAGTGCTAGACTAATATAAGCAAGGATCAAAAAGGGTTTTAGTGAATAAGTACAGCGAACCTCGCTTAACGTCAGTAATTGGTGCAAGAACAAGTATTACTTGAAGAAATTCTCCTTAAGCAATCAATTTGAAATCAATCGAAATGGCCGAATTGGTTTTGTAAGAAATAAGAAAAGAAAAGACTAAGCAAGCGCGGATTCAGGGGGTTGGGTCTGGACCCCGCATCCCGCGGTCGGGCAAAGCACCATGATAAAACAAAGAAAGTATCTAGATAAAGAAATGTTAAGTATCGAGACGGACAAATTTCATAAACGAGAATCCCAAGTAATCATGAATTTACCATAAAAACAAAAATATCATTATTTCCATTGTATAATACGACAGATGGCGTGAAAATACATTTTTTTCAAACTGGACCCCCAGAGTTGCTCAAAATCCTGTATCTGGCTCCGTTAAAAGGCTAAAAGACTACCGGTTGTAATATACATTGACTGATGGCTGGAAAATAAGTTGGTTGAAACGAGTTGAAAAAACGAAAATAAAAGAAATTGTCCAAATAATATGGAATAATAAGTCTTATAAGTATCTATCAATCTATTGTTGCTTCTCTAAATCTTCGAAGGAGGGATCTTTTAATAACTTCCATACTGCAAATAACCCCTATATAATAATATTATATGAACAGCTAATGACCGTGATTCCAGAATCTATACATGTATTATAATCTAAAAGGTATTATCAGTATTCTACAGTGTACAAGAAGATATTTTCTACGTATTTGTTTATTTTGTATTATAACATAACAAAATTATCAAATAACTATAAACATAGTTTTCTAAAGTTATAGAGTTGATTGTAATGGAAATGATTTGAGAAATTCATTAGCGATATGAACACGAATCTGATTCAAAACAGAATAATTTCTAACACTAATTTACATATGAATTGTGGGTTGTGCATATATAGAGTGAAACTTGTACTTATTTTCTGTGGCATAAAAACTCAATTTGAAGTGGACGTAATAACGATGCTTCTAGTGTCAAATGTTATCATGTCAGGGATTGCCATTTGTTTATAGCAAAACTCTCAAATAGAGCGAAAGTCAGGAACAACCTCTCGGGGAACCCCGGTTGAGAAAGGCACATCTATACATATATCTTGGGCGTCCGCTTTAGGAACGGAGTAAGCAAGCCCCTACACCCAACCGAGATCAGCCCCTCTCACCGATAGCAAAGAATTTGTAAGTTAGAACTTCCTCGTCAATAATTGATAATGGTGCTGTACAATTCACTCATGTAACACTAATTCAATGTTCCCATATAGAAAAACTATTATTATTCGCTGATGCACACTCCATCGTATCATCCCGGAGTCCGGTCATGTGCCTCTGTCGACAGTCAAGGCCATCATCTGACATTCGGATCATACAGTGGGCCTTACTTGCTCATTCCGAATATACCCTTTTGCCAATCTCCGGAAATATATGCGCTGGTAGTGGTACTGGTAGCTCATGACATATACGCATACACAGGTCGATGAAAAAGTTCCCAGCGCCATATTTTGTTCTATGTTAGGGAAATCCAAGAAATGTCTTTTATATCTCATTTAGCTTTTTACTGCTAGTGATATCAGTTAACTGTAGTACATCATTTACCAGCGTAAAGAAAAAATGAGATGAAAGAGAAATGGGTTTAAGGAAACGAACATAGTTCAGCCTCTCAAACCATCGATCCCTTCATTGAATCTTTTACCCTCATTGACTCCCTGGCAAGGCTGCCAAAGGAAAGACGTCCAACGTACCATACCTCATTCTAAAATGTACCAAATTTTCCAAAAACGAACTGAGTCCATAGAACATATCAAATATACATCAAAATCCATATATATATATATACATGTATAAATATCCATGTATAAAAATTGGAAGAATAACCAGAATTCAATAGTAAGAATCAAAGTAAAAAGAATGTATGTTGAAAGATATAAAACGTACCAAATATTCATTAAACCCTTCTGTTGTTTATCGACCCACTGGAATTTATCAACTCCTTGGATAGTTCAATCAACCCAAGGGGTCAATATTGATTACTTTGGCGACCCGTGGTTTAGATACTAATTTCTCTCCTCTTATCTGGCAGAAATCATTTTGGAGAAAATTGTCACTGACAATAAAAGATGGAAAAAAAAAAACGAGAATCGAAAACGAATCATTCATGGACCAGACCATGGAAAGTCCTCAACATCTCAACCTTAACGAAATCGATCTATTTCCGCTTTTCAGAATTCAAATAGAACAGTTTATTATGATTACCTGTAACCTGAACAAACTGTTACTACTCAAAGGTACAGTGAATAATTGGCGCGTTTGACTGACACACTGGGAAGGGAATTTTTTTGCGCAAGTCTACCGGTAATTTTGCAGCATGACAACGCCCAGCCTTAAATTGCAAATATGACACAATAAATGATGATATAGCTGGGATAGGAAGTTCTTCCACATGCAGCGTCTTCTCTAGACCTGTCACTTCGTTTCGCTCCAGGCAGGGCCCTTTGTTTGATCATCGGGTCTAATAAGTTGGAGATAATGAAAAATTCCTCGAAGAATTCATCGAATCATGAGTGGGGACCCGGCAGTGCATAGCAACCTAGGCGTGAATGTTTTTAAAGAGGGTGGGTCGGTGAACAGAGCCGATCTTACTCTCTCATATGTAAATACTGAGAGACAGACCACACACACACATACATACATACACACATACACGAGTGTGATATTGCACTTGTTGTGTATATTTGATCAGATTAGAAAAGATTACTTCTATTGGGAGCAATTGGTCCGATTGGATTAGAGCTGGCCCTGGTGATACGTAAATTAATACTATTCCCAGATCCGAAAAATTCTGAATTCGGAAAAGAAAGGGTTTCAAATTCGATTGCGCATTCTTGAAACTACTGCTGTTTTCGAAATTTGCGAAATTTTTTTTCCCCACAATTTTGACGTGACTAATTACCATTATTTCACACAAGTTTTAACGAGTTTCTTCATCTTCTTTTTCAAGTTTTTTTTTTTTATCACAATGCTTTAATTTGTTTGAGGTTTCAAGAATAAGTACTTTCATCGTTCCAATTATGCCGTATACACCTTTCGTTCTCTCTTCTCTTCCCCACTCACTCTCTACATACCTGTACCTATCTACTGTACATATCTATCTATCTATCTATCTATATATATATATATATATATATATATACCGTCACCCTTAACCTTGAGCTTAACAGCCCGACGGAATGGTGAAGGCCTAAATGACCGCTACATTCCCACTCTTCTCATCTTGTTCATAGACTGTACATGTCTGCTTAGTTATTTCATACGCAGACAATTATATTATTAAGAAATTAATATATAATCCGACATAATATTTATCAATGCGTTATATTATTTGAAACTATTTGAAATAACCTCCAGTTGTTACACGGAGAATGAATCACTCGACCTAGACAGCGTAAATAGAGTAAACAATTAAAGAAAAACGGGGCTGCTGGAGGAATCAAACCTGCGACCGGTTAGATAGCCGCTTAAACGTGGCGTTGCTCTCAACCATTGAGCTACCTTATTGGTATTGTTTAATTGTTTATTGCTCGGTCTCAGGTTCGGTTCCATACATATATACACACACACACCCATTATATATATATATATATATATATATATATATATATATATATATATATATATATATATATATATACGTATATATGTGTATGTGAGTGTGTCTTGCGCCAATCTCCCTATCAGGACCGAGGGTCAATCTTTGCTTCAAAAATAAGCATTTAAAATTCTTTGTCTTTGCCCAGCCTCGTAAACTGACCGCTGGAAAATACACAACTATCTCAGCCATGATGCATACCCAATCTATCCATTTCTAATCATTAAAACTCAATATATATATATATATATATATATATATATATATATATATATATATATATATATATATATATATATATATATATATATATATATAACCCACTTGAGCAGGTGGTTTTACTGAAGAGAAAAATCACACGAGTTAGCATGACCATCGATAATTGTCGTCAGACTCAATAGTGTGCTGCAACTATATTTCAACTGTGTCATGTGCATTTTTCTAAATACGTGTATTTCGAGCCTTAAACGTATCGAGTGCAGGTATCAAGTCTGTCCTTCTTCCGCCACAGATTGCCTATCGATCGCTTTCACGGCCAAATTTCGTGAGATCTCTGCCTTTTCAGCGACAGATGAGGAGAAAAAAAATGGATAATGAATACGCATAACAGTATTTCTTTGGAGGTCTGGCAAAACCAGCAATGGGTGAAACTACGTAAGCTATCACACTCTCCAATACAATTTTTTCAGATGTACCCACTAGTCACAAGTCTTTTTCCATTTCCCGGGGTCAGCTTTTCCACAACATTTACATATGTGTGATTATTTTTGAGGATTGGGTTATTTATGAGTGAAGAATACGCAGTATCAAGGAGAGAGGATATGTAAATAGATATAGACATAGAAATCAGTGCTTCATAGTGACTCCGAGTGTCAAACTGTTGCGATCTCCTGATCATGAATATTATATATTTAAACCCAATACTATAATTATGACCTAATATACACCAATATATACTGATATTCTAAGGAAATAAAAAATTGATGTGCTGCGTAAATCAAATGTACTTCTTAGTGTGCCGTCATACAATAAAGTTTGAGAACCTTTTGACCACATGATAGTGGCTCATTCGTGGCTTCGGCGACAGTTTGTGTGATGTAATCAACACTCCCTTAAATTCATTCAGCGTATAAAATTTCGTGATCTAGTATGAGTTGTGTCCCTTCCATTACATAATAATTTGTAAATCATGGAAGCAGCTCCTTTCTTACAACATTCCCTCAAAAGGAAGCGAACGGTGACCGAAATTGTGATTGCAAAATAAGACGAAATTTTACGGATGAAATAGTACTTTCTCCGTGAAACTATGAGACTGAAGAGTCGAAGCATTGGTAGCTTCCTGGAAAAAGAGGGAATTTGGTCAAGATAACATCTTAACTTATTACAAACCTGCAGAAGATATTTTTTTCAAATTTCAGATAGTAGATAGATAGAGATTTGAAAATGGTTTGTTTTTATAAGAAGCTTTGAAATATTTTGATAACGCTGTGATTCCGAAATAGAATTTTAGACAAGATTTCAGACTGAAAAAATTCATAGTTTAGACTTCGACAGATATTACGAAAAACATTTTAAAATACGTACGTTCCTATTTATCTCTTCCCCTCTGTCTATCTCTCTCTCTCTCTCTCTCTATATATATATATATATATATATATATATATATGGAGAGAGAGAGAGAGACAAAGAGAAAGAGTGAGATATACCAGTGTGCATCAAAAAGACCGCAGCCAGGAACGTAATTATAAGCTGAATTCTGATCTGAACTTCCCACTATAATGTTCGGTCTATGTTATTGATATCCACCAATGAAATGAGGGTATTGGTGAAGAATGATAATATGTTGAAAGATATTTTTTGTTGTGTAAAATGGATACTTTTTCCATTATTAGCCGGCGGGTCTCTTGATGTACCTAAGTATATAAATAAATAGATAGTCCCCTGACTTACGGGTGCTCGACTTAGAACACTTCGAAGTTACGATCATCTTTTTTTCCGTTCAAATTGCAAATAACATTAAGTAAACTGAATACTCTAATAGCACTCCATAGTAATACGACAACTTGAAAGACGAGACGTCAATAGGCTGGCCAGCACGTACATACATACTTAAATGTAGGTATCTCCATGCGTTTTTAAAAGAGCTTTTGAAAACGTATTGAGTCAATTAAATATCTTCTTTGAAGGGTTAATTCTAGTTTTAAATGAATCAATTCCATGCTGGAAGGAAATTTTCAATTGAATCAAAAACTGTTCAGACGACATTGGATGATTTACTGAAGAAGGAACCATCTTCTGCTCCGTCAACAAGTGGCATCCGATAATTTTGTACACTTGAAGGAGACGTTCATGACCACGTGGAAATGTGCATTCCATCTGACAGTGATTAGTGGATTGTTTGTGCCATTTTATGAACGGTAATTGACTAATTTCAGAGTCATTTCATATTAGACGATTGAACGGATTATTAGATTTCGTCGGTCAAAGAATTAGATTATGAAGTAGCAACTCAACAAAACACTTCTGACTCACTTATTATACACAACCAATGTTTTTGAAGAATGTAGTAAAATTGAATAATATTTTGATCAAATTCTGGTCGGATTAAAAAAAAAGATCGAATTACAGGACTAATACTAATATAATGGATTGATGCGAACACAAAGAAGAAATAAAAGTTAATAAAACGTTTTGATTAAATGTTGGACTGATTAAAAGGTTAAACTTCAAAACGTAGAATGGACTGATGAGAACAGAACCAAATAGTATATGTGAATAAAACGTTTCGATCAAATTTTGACCGGATTTTAAGAAATTTGGACTACTTACTGCATGCAGACCAGATTATAGAACTAGCAAAAGAAACATGAAACATATGTGTTTAGCTGTGGTTATTGCAATTTAAACTGCTTTTAGAAAAACGCATAAATTATTTTTGTATAATAGTGTTCATTTCTTCTTTTAGAAATGACTGACCATGTTTTGACAGTTTGTCATATTCAATGTTTGGTATCATTTGACTTCATTATTGGATCAATTTCTGAAAATAATTACTCAAATATTCTTCCAATGAAAAACAGTTAGGTATTCCCCTCTTTTCGGAAGTCCACTTCACGCTATTTTTTCGCTTTTACGAAAACAAAATGCGAAAAGCGAAAATGGCATTCAGCGTTTGTTTTATAATGATCCGTTATAAAGACAGCGCACACCCTCATCCTTTCTCTCCAACATCCCAGTCTCCTATACCTTCCACCATTCAAACCAACGACAACTCAGCTCAACATATCATCATCGCCCTTTTAGGGGTGTAGGGATACTCAAAATATTTTTCCATACTGAATTTAACACAAGAATGCTGTAAATACATGTCTGTCTCGTGTAAAGGTAGACCTTCGGCATAGGCCAAGAAATCATTCATTCATGGTATGTCTCGTGTATTGGTCGACTCCTGATTAGGGACGGGAAATTATCCATTGATAAATACGTCGCATGTATAGAACGATATTTTGTTTTGGGTTGAAAAATCATTCATTCATGATATGTCTCGTGTATGATGTATAGATTTGAGACAAGAGATCATTTATTCTTATGACTCTTGTATAGGTCGATTCTATATCTGAGGCCAAGGGACCATTCGCCCATCGTATGCCTTTATATAGGTCGACCCTTGATTTGGGAGCAAATTATTCATTAATTCATCATATGTCTCGCAGGTAGGTCGATCTATGATTTGAGGCCATAAAATCATTCATTCATTCATCTTATGTACAGATTGACCCCAATTAGTCACAATAATCCAACGGTAACAAACCATGCTAATGAGCTACAATATTTATTCCATATAAAGCCATATATCTATTTCATGTGAAGCTCATCTTCAACAGAAATCTTCGTGCGCGAAACCAAACCTCAAGTTTCAATAAAAATACAAGATCTGTCAAGAAAGTAAATTACTTTTTGCACAAACTGACTTATGGATTGAACCAACGACTGCCAGGCAGGTCACTAGATAAATCTCAAGTGACACATGGCTTAGTGGATAAGAATCTTGATCAAGCGAAACTACTAATCTGTCTGGCGACCGCAGGTTCAATCCCTAGGTCAGGCAGTGCAGAAAATACTTTGGTTCATTGGCAGAAGCAAACAAGAAACACAAGGACAAATTAACACGGAAGAATTAACTGATAAGAGATAACACACACACCTGGCATGAACAACGGAATGATAACACTCTACCTCGGTAGATTGAATGAACGGTTCGGTTCGAATAGCCCGAAGGTTACAGACTGCGACTGACACCTGAAGAAGGTTGTAAAGCCGAAACATTGTGGCTCCAACATCCAAGATGAAGACATTTGTCGGAGTACATGAGTGTATAATTATGATAATCCCTCATCTTAGGAATTTAAATCAAATCAGCCTTCAGTTTTCAAAAAGAGCCAGGCAATGGTAACATTTGATTTTGATTAAGATTTATTTCTAGGTTCATTCATTGAACAAATGTATACAGTAGTTTTAAACGCGTCCTTTGATTTTAAAATCTTTTTTTCAAGAGAAAACACTATGAATTAGTATTTGACGACATAAGTGTATGAGCCATTGGGGTAAATACACCCCTACCCCGAAAAAAAAAAGAATTCAGGCAAAACAGTGTAAAATCCCCTTTTGATGAACAGATAATTCATTTGACGAAAATATAAAACTTTTTTCTTCGTTTTCGAAGTGTTAGAAACGATTTTTTAATTTTCTAGATTAGATCGGAAGTTGAAAAAAATACCAGGGAAATAAATCAATTGTAAGGTAGCTATTCTCAACGGGGGTTCCATGGAACCTTGGCATTGTTATACGTTTCCTGAAAATTTTATACAAGCGCAAAAAGAGCACCTCAATTTTGCGTCATTTGAGGGATTTTTCCAGGTAACAAGTAGTGGTAGTATCGATAACATTTGACACTAAAAGGTCCAGAATTTTTACCAACTAAAAAAGACCAGCGGCCGTCAATTATTACAATCGCTATGAATTCCGGTTTTTAAATGGAGAAATTTCTAAAAAGGTCCCATTTCAGATATGATATGATTAAATACTTATAAATTAAGGATTCAGATTTTCATACATTATTGATTTTATTTTCGTCGATTTATTTCGTCAATTAATTTAAAATATAATACACATAGGGCTGTACTTGGGGCTGTGCAAATAGTTCTACTGAACGGGGCCCCAAGATTTCAGTGGCTGCCAAAAATATTCTGAAAAATATTTACAATATTTTCCAGTGTTTCAGATATATAATTGATCGATAAACAATTTTGAATCAAATTAAAAATCATATTTTTATGAATATTTCATTTTTGTTTGGATCTGTTTAAAAGAGAATAGATAAATACGAAAATAAAAGATCCCCTGAAAAATGTTATGCACTAGGTCCTATCTATGTTAAATTCGGCCCTGAATACAAATGGATATATTTAAAAAATAAAAATGCTCTGATGTGTCGTTAGTTATACAAAAAAAAAAAAAATTATCAGGAGTTCCTTGGGATATGAAGATTATTTCAAGGGTTCCTCCTATGGAAAAGGTTGAGAAAGGTCGAGTTAAAGGAGGAAATCTTCCTTTCACTCCCTGAGAATGATATCCAATAATCTGAATGTGAACGAGAAGACGGCATGATGGACGAACGGGCGGTCGAGGTGTTTGCTGCGTTCCTTAACAAGAGTCACATGAGCATTGATCCCCCCCCCCCCACGCCGCTGCCCAACTCCTCGGGCGACCGGAGAGAAAGAAAGAACGAGTACTGAGAAGGAAGTCAGTTAAAGATAACCTGAATATTTTTTTTTCTTCTTTTCCGCTTCCACCCCAACAAACATTCTGAACCTGTTTTGACTCCATCATCACCACCACCAGCCCCTTTTTTATTCTGACCCTCCCTTCTCTGTTTCAGAGGATTGAGTTTCCAGTCTTACGCCAACTTGAGCTTTTTAATGTTCTCATTTGTTGTACCGTCACAGTAGCTTCCGTGTTAAAGTTCCAACTTGTAGGTACAAAACCGGGTGGCCTACTTGGAATTTCTTTATAGATCACGAATCGACCATTACTTCTTTCCAGTGCCAATGAGAGGGGGTGCAGACAGGAGCATAGCCGAGGGAGAGGGTAGAAGAAATTCTAAATCTCCCCCAGCCCCCCAAGGGTGGATGGGTTGCAAAAAACTCTATTAATAGTAGTTCTAACATTATTCAGTAACAAGTCTGAGTAAATGTTGGAGGTACTTGTTTATTTAAATAAATTCATATGTGGATTCCAGGCTTCTGAAAGGTCCTGCCCACGGACCCCCAGTAATACTTTTGTGAGCCCTCTGAGATCCGCGGTCCCCAAGTTGGGAACACTACACCGAATGTTGGTTGGGTGTCTTTAATGAAACCAAGCCCCCAGGAGCCCAGGGAGGATAAAAAGGATCACTAATCGAGATGGGAAAGCCCCCCCCCCATGAAACCTCGTACCCCTGCTCCTTCCTCAATCACAGGCTCTCTAACGTAAACTACATAAATATCAACTGCTCCATCTTTCCTCAACCCTAGCGATATTTCCACATTCAAATTAGACATCGTCTCAGTGTCGGAAATACGACCCCGAAAACAAAATAATCACGTATAAAAGTGACGCCATGGTGTGCAAGGAACTGTTATATACAATTGCCATGATAAAAAAAAAAGATTATTTATATGAAAAAAAAATAAGACATGAGAGTTACTGTCAATAGTATAAAGATGAACCATTAACATTCATAGATTTCTTCAGACGATTGAACTCTTCTTGTTGTTAACATGACGTTTTGGTCGATCCATTCTCCGGCCATCTTCACATTCGGATAATGCACCTGAAGAAAGCAGTAAAATAGGTCGAAACGTCGTGTCAACGGTATAAATAACTATCGTTCGAATCAATCGTTCGAAAAACTTCGGAAGACATGGAAGTTTTCGACTATGCAAGTCAATCACATAGTTTTTGAGGAGCAGATATCGGCAAGTTTTAAGTTCATCAGAAAACGATAATAAATGAATAAAAATTTTCGTTACAGCGAAGGAGATCACAATTAGGGTTTGTGGTGTCCAATTTTTTTCTTTTCCATTGATAATTCCATGATCTAATGCGCGAGAGCGCGACATAAACGGCGGGCCTGCTTGCCTTGCACACTGGAAAATGTCCATGTCCTGTTTTTGATGAACATTTTTTCTTTCACCTAGTCATGTCATTAAATAGTTCAACACATTGACGACATTTTATGTACATACATTTTTCTGGGTTGTATTCCGACAGGAAGATAGCCTAATTTTATCATTTACTTCACTCATCATCGCTCTTACTTGGCCAAATTTCAATAAATCTCCCCGTTCTTCAGCTACTTCTTGTGGCTGAGAGAAAATATTTCACCCAATTTTGTTTCTTTAACAATGTACACAATGTAACAACAATTGAAGAAATCTTTTTGTATTTCCTTGTGTGTACATACATTATGATTTACTCGACAACTGGCCATAATGACAAAGTTGAGTTTGAAGGTTTTTGAATCGGCGGTTCTCGAGAAATCTCAAAAAGATTACAGACTATAGATCTTTCTTCATAGTTTCTACAAATTAACTATAAATTTCTATAAATCATCTTCCTTAACTCCCACTTTTTAAAAATTATCTGAATTCAGATAAAAGATTTCTAAATTGGCAACACTAAAGAGAAACAACCGAAATTAGTTCGAAGCAGTAGTTCCGTACAATGGACAGAATGATATGTTACAAGAAAATTATAGCAGGCTTCTCAATACACCATAAAGTCCGGTCCCTTTCAAACTTGCAAGTTTGGAATGGGCACTGCTTTAGTTATATTAAGTCACCAGGTTGAGAACGTCCGACTTATGGACCACGCGTACTCACGAACGGACAGCCACAAAGCCTATTATATTAAAAATTTGAGTTAAGTACATTAAATGCTTAAATTTTTCTGTCATTTATCCTTGTAGCCATGCTTCATAAGCGTAAATCCGATGCAAGTGCTGGCGATACATCAGAGAAAAAGAAAACGATCACTTCTGGAGTTGAAGTAATAAGCCATTGGGAAGCCATTCCAATCATTGGGAGAGCGTTACGCTACAGTCGGTCAACGATCAGAATAGTTTTAAAGGATGAAGGCCGAATAATGGAGCATTTGAAAAGCCCTGTCCCGATTACAGACGCAATTATATTACTGAGCAACGCGATGGTTTAATTATTGAAATGCAAAGGCTATTGATAATTTGGTTAGACGATCAAAATCAGCATAATATGCCTATTAGCCTTACTTCAGTGCACGAAAAGGCTCGAAGCCTTTTCAATAATTCAAGAGATGCACGTGCACCAAGCAAAGGTGATTGTGATAAAGAATTTGTTGCTAGTTGTGGTGTATACTACATTGTAAGACAAACATTTGACAATGACGCTAAATAAGAACCGTACATACGTGTTCCGACTCATCAAAAATTCGTAAGGACAGACGTAGGGAAAAGATCCAGAGGAGTCGGTCCGAGACATAGGTAAACTAAGTGGCTGATTAACCCCCCCCCCCGTGACCAACAGAGGACCCAGAGAGGCGGTCGGGTCCCCTAATCGAATTCTGCTTAGGGTCCCATAAAGGTAATGGGAGCTATCACATCAAATTCTGCTTGGGCCCCCTGATGAATAAGTCTGTATTAGATTTTCATACGGGAACTTTTGAAGGAAGATCTTGTTTTCTCTGATGTCCCCTGAAATATCACGTGATGTTCGGAGTTTGGGTGATCGCTGGTTCAAATCTGTCCTTTACGACTGATAATTAAAAAGAAATACTGGATCTTAGTCCAACCAATCTTCTAGGATTATAATACGCCATGTGTATGTGTACAAATCCATTTTTTGTCAGTAACACCCAAAAAGAAATAGGGCTGAGTAAGTAGTGAAATAGGTGCTCTTACGCTGACCATGGTAACAACGGTTCCTGCCAGGGCTTTACATATCCCAAGTTTCTTCTCGTCTCGGAGTGCTTTATTTTGACAGGTGTAGTTTCTAGATGTCTTTGACTCTATTCAAGATCTAGCAGGAAAAGCCAGTGATATCATGAACAGAATTTAATCGGAAAACATCTATTCTTCAATGGATTTTTTTTTTACATAGCATGACGAATTTTGACGATTGTTCAATCATTGACTGGGATGGCGAGTCTGATTACAAACCATACCACTGTAAGTGACAATGATTAGTTAAATTACCCCGAGGAAGGTCGGGAAAATAGTCGAAACAGCGAAGATGAAGATACGATCTGAATAATTCGCGGATTAATGACGATACTTGAGCTCAGAACTCCAGACAATACCGAGGAAGATCAGAGAGCCAGCTGATGGAAACCAAACAATCGAAATAACAGGGATGAGGATATGATTCGAAAATTCATGAAATAGGACTGGTTAGTCACTCAATAAAAACCGTCATATGACCAACGTCAACGACAGTAGGCAGTGCTGGGGGGTGATCAATTTAAAAAAGTGTCGGAGTTTCCCTTCAAGGAGCCAATCCCCCACCGCCAAATCTCCATCTACGTTCCTGGAAACATACATTGCTTTAGGTGTAACGTTCGCAAAGCAACAGGCATTTACTAATAAGAATAAATTATCAAATGAGTTAGTTATGCCGGGCACAATGAATGTTTCAGTTGAACCGCCTAGATTTAACTGATTGATTTGAGTGATGATTGTTGCGCCTAAAGTCGATATTCTATTCTTGTTTTGTCTGCTCTACAAATAGTCGTGAAAAAAAAAGAGAGATCAGTCTTTTCGGCTTTCAGCTTGTCAAAGTAACTCTCTCGTTACGACTACTGCTTTTTTACTGCAGCGAAAGAAACAGCGATAACACCGCGATTTTTGTTCATAGGCAGCGTGTTATTTTCTAATTACTTATGGGTAAAAAAATAGAGAAAATGGCCATTATTCCCTTCAAACTTTGCTTTTGTGTCCGTGATAGTGATACTTGTATGTTATTGTTTTTCTTTCTTGGTGTAATTAGAATGTGTTAATTCGTCTGTTGTCCAATTGGAAATAAGTGGATGTAAAATTATCTCTGTCCTGGTCACAAAAACACAGTTTGAAGGAAATAATTGCAATTTTCAAAACTTTTTTAGACACAGTGAATTAATAAAATTTATTACCCAGGGAACAAAAAAGGTGAAAAAATATGTTGCACAGTGTGATAGAACTCCTAGCGAGGCATGATATTAGGCAAACTCGTTTCACAGACCAGTATAGTGAGATCAATCCTCTCAGCTTGCCCACACCCCTAAGCTCAGTTATTATCATCCACCTTGTGTTCGAGATAGAGGTGTATTACCCATCGTTGCTAGAGGTCGGTGTTCAAACCAAGGTAAGAGTCAAAATTTTGAATGCTGATTTTCAAGGCAAGTAGACAAGAGGAGAGTTCATTCACATTTGGTTTGGTTCCGATTGGCCTTGTGCTATACAATGTAAATCTGGGTAAAAATCACCCAGTAGTTAATATGATATTTCTTTTTTTTTATATAGAAGAGAAATTATTGAAAATCATAAACTGCACAAGGACTTTATAAACACACACACATATATATATATATATATATATATATATATATATATATATATATATATATATATATATATATATATATAAAAACTATAAAGATTCGGGTTATTGATTGACCGACCTTCGGCAAATCTTTTTCACTGGCGACCTAATTTTCAATTTCCAATGATATGAATATTGACTTAATAATTACATATTGCGATTGTACGTGAAACATAATCACACTGCCTGCCTCTCTCTCTCTCTCTCTCTCTCTCTCTCTCTCTCTCTCTCTCTCTCTCTCTCTTACATACATACAGAGAGGGCAATAATTGCCTTCCATTCTAGTATAATCACTGAGATTAAACTGAGCCAAAATCAGTGAAAGTGACCCACCCATCAACAAGAAGTGGTAGCAATGAAAATTTAATCTCAGCAATTAGCTTTAGGCTCCAAAATTAACAAGATCTCATTTGTACATTATTAATAATAAAAAAATCCCTCGTCAGAAGAAACTCCAAACCTCTGTAAATTAAGTAAGTAAATCAATCATTCATTTGGGCGTATCATCGCGGGTGTCAAGGGGTTATTTCACGAGGATATTGATTACGATTCTCTCTCGCCTTGTAGGTCCGTTGAACCGTCACCAGAGCCCTGTTAACCGTACATTTCGGAAATACGTTCCCTACTCTATCCGTTGCCAGTCTTTGAGGGCGCTGGACGAGGGTTTGAGTTTTCCCAATTTGTCTTAGTGCGTGGGGGATGGATTCGTGCCTTTCCCAAGGACAATATCGCAAAGTGAAAGCAGATTGTCTCACCAGGAGTTTAAACTCAGCACGCCGATTATATTATCCGAGAACTCTTCCAATTGTAAGAATGATGAGAAAATTTCGTCTTCTTTTATGAAAAATACATATTAATGATACATTTTGACTCTAAAAACATCAGAATTTTTACAAACCGAAAAAGACCAGCGGCTGTCATATTTTATGGTCGTCACGAATTTCAGCTTTCCAGAGGAAAAATTTCTAGAAAACTACAAATAAAATACTGATAATTGAGGTTCCAATTTTTTTATATTCATCGATTCTAGTCGATTTATAATGTCAGTAGTTTTAAATTACCGATATTCTATAGTTTTTTGTCAATTTTCATCGATTTTGATTAAAAAAAAAGATGTTGAAGCTAAGCTTATCAATATTCTTCCAAAGTAACTGACTTTAAAAAAATATATATTTAATAACCTTTGGGTGCAAGGGGGCTGAAAAATACAGTAAATTGGAATGTTCATCAAAATTAACAAATATGTAGAAAACTTTTTCCATTAGACAGTATAATTTTTTTTTATATGTCACCAGCGTCCAACGTTAGCTATTAAGATGTCTTTTTTAATTTTTCAAATTCTAGAATGACTTCCAGAATCAAAAAATTGAAAAAATCACATCAAAATTGACAATTCTACCCTGCACTGATGTGTCGTTAGCAGTAAAGATAATATTTTTTCGTGTAAGGGTTCCTTGAGATACGAAGGGTTCCTCCAGTCTAAAGATTGAGAATGGCTGGTCTAATCTATGATATCATATCTAACTTGCCTGGAATGGATACTCTATACTCTAAAATGTTTTGATTATTTATAAATATATAAAATAGATATTTAGAGCCCAAGGGTCAAGTTGAAGCAATAATTTTCAAAGTAACCTTTGGATTTTCAATTTTTAAAAATGAAATTGGGTATCTCTTTAATGTAGGAGTAATGTTGGTCCCGCCATGTAGTGGAGCATCTATTGAGATAAGATAAAATTCTACATTAGCTTTATTTTTCCACATTAGTCGCCAAGTTATTACATGTGCGTGCCAGAAAGAGACGATATTCATATGTTGAGTAAAATATACGATAAGCGCTTATACTAAGTTAAAACTTAAAAATCTTACAATTTACGAGCTAAGGTTTTAGCGGAAAGTCTGGGATTAGAGCATACGGTCTGCTCCAGACAGCCTTAATGCTAATTACACCTTTAAGGGCTGTTAAACGTTCCAAGTCCGCTCGGCCATCTGCCTGATAGAAGAATACTCCAAGAGAAAACCTAACCTCAATCGTCCAACTTGCTGGGCCACGCAAGTAACTCTTTGGGTTGATGATTGACGGAGGTAACGAGCAGGTTGCGCCTGACATTGAAAAATTTCAAAATCTGCCTCAGAGATAACGGCGTAAAGACGGATAACCCACTGGTTGCTAGATCTACTGTAGCTGCAGAGGAAGAGCTTGTCGGTCTCATGGGGTCTACCACCAAGCACCAACGGACCACCAACAGTCATGGTATCCCTTCTGAATTTTCCTCAATTTCAAGCCAAGATGATGACGACATTACTCATAATTTGCAAGATTTGCTTAAGATATGTTGATCAACCCTACGAATCTTATTTGCATTGCAATTCTAGAATAAGCGATTGCATTTTGATAAATATTTTCAAATAAAAGTCGTTCAATATTAAGACATTAGATCCATAAATTGCGTTAATAAAATTCATAAGAGTCAGTTTGGATTTAATTGAAACAGATTCAATGAGCATGTATAAAAATGGAAAAAAATGTTTTTCTAAAACTAGAGAATTCTCTTGGCACCATTTAATGAGACTTAGATATTTGCATTTACATCACTTTGAGTGATTAATTTCAATTTAGTTTGGTCACTAACTTAACAAAAAGGCATAAGTTTTAATTTCATTCGGACATAATTTTTAAATGACAAACATGCTTGAAATTGGAGAATTAAACAACAGTTAATATAGTATATCTACACAAGAACAGTGATTATAAATTGCCTAATATTATTCTGAAACTCTTATTTGAAATGATCTCCCATCATTTCACACTTAATACATCATATCAGTCGCAGGTTTAATTCCTGCAGCAGCCCCATTTTCTTTAATTGTTAAATCTGTTAACATTGTCTGGAACAAGTGATTTATTAACCGTGTGATGGCAGGAGATCATTCCAAATAAGACTTTCAATATAATATAACGCAATTTATGATCATTCTGTCGGATCATATACATCCATTTCTCAATGCATAATTAACAGTGTGACTTTTTGGTAGGTTGCACTGTTCGTAACTATAGACTTTTCCATTTAAAGCCAAGTATTCTACTGATGAGAATATTTCCTATACACAATTTGAAACAATGGATTCTTCCACTTAAATAAGTTCAGTTACTTTTTAATAAAACCTCAGGTGAAACTAATAAGATGTAAACATTTACTTATACACCTTTGAACAGCACGAACTCTACAAAACCAGGTGGATATTTTGACTGAATGCATTACAATCACTAGTATATATACACACATATATATATATATATATACATATACACACGAAATTAGATCAAAATCAAAAGCCATAAATTGAGCAAAAGCCAAGTGCTTTTTTCACGTATATATAGAATATTCGCTGCACACCTGACAACTTCTCAAGGAACCCTAGGATTCCTCCGGACCCCGGTTGAGAAAGGCTGCTCTAGGTAATGGAAAAGAAAGTTCAATATGAACTCACGCTAAATGGGACAACTGGAAAATCGATATCAAGAGCGTTGTATTCAACTTTGCTGTTGTCTCTTTCAGGTCACTGAGGTTTGGGGGTTCTTTAATAATGAGCTGAGTCTATTTGCGTACCCACGGTTTTTATTTTTGTAGAGAGAAGGTAAAGTTCCCAAACAGTCTATTGACCTTACTGTTGAGGCCTTTTCGACATTTGCATAGGACGCGTTGGCCCCTTTAGTGTCGATTACCTAGATACTAAAAAAAAAAGCATCAACTTCCCGGTTTTCCCGTCCCCCGCGGCCACTTCCTATGAATCATAGTACCCTTTAAGCTATGCACAAACACGTTTTGCAACCAGCGCATAAATGAAATGAATACGCACACAAAACAGTTCAAACTCTGTAGATGGCTCACTGAGCTTTTATTGAAAAAAAATATTGATCCTATTTGTCTAATTCAAAAGTGAGCACATACTTTTGTAACGGGAAAAAGATCGTTATATGAGATTTTCGTGCAAGAATTAGAACGGGACATTGCCTTAATGACAGAACAAAATAGTTTTTAAGAATTGTCTCGAACTAGAGTTCACATTTTTCCTTTTTTTATTCAATGTACTTTCTTATCTATAGATATACATGCTTTCAATGTATACATTTGAAACTCCATTAAATGTACATTATACTTAAACTCTTTCCCCACAACTAAGCGAGCATATATATATATATATATATATATATATATATATATATATATATATATATATATATATATATATATATATATATATATATATATATATATATATATATATATATATATATATATTACCATAAGTGCACAAATAAAAATTCATGCAATATAAGGTAAACAGTCGCAAAATTTGATGTACTGTTTAAGGAAGAATGATTCAAGAAGAGGTCAACCCTAAACCCATAATACACCAAATGACATCATAAAATTTGGAATTATCTGTGTCTTTTAACGATGAGTGCGTGTGTGTGTGTGCGCGCGCGTTATGCTATTCACTTATATGCATATGAGCTAATTATTTCTTCGTTTACAATCAGTTTCCTTTCTTCCTCTCGTTTGGGTTCTTTATTTTAAAATAAAGGCCACTTGAATCAAGAAAATCTGATCTGGCCTGAATGAGCGCGAATTTTACGCTTTTGCAAATAAATGAATTAGGGAGACTACTCTTCTTTATCAATTGAAACTTATCTCGCTTGACAAAGAATTTATTTTCAAAGTTAGACTGACGGACAGACATGTTCCGTAATATTAGAGTGATTTCATTTAGCATATCAATTAAAACTGAAAAAAAAACATTTATTCAGTCAACTTGAAAACAATTTGTAAAATCATGAATCCCTAGTTTGAGTTTCATAAATTTGGTGTCAACGTCTTCAAATGAAAAACATTGAAGTATGACTTGTTTGTACTTTAATAGAGGTCGTTCTGATTTCTCCAATGAACTTCGGATATATGTATCTATATATATATATATATATATATATATATATATATATATATATATATATATATATATATATATATATATGTGTGTGTGTGTGTATGCACACACGCACACTGAGTTGTGGGGAAATAGATTAAGTATGCACAAATAATGAAATCAGTTTCAAATGTATACATTGAAAGTATATATATATATATATATATATATATATATATATATATAGATAGATAGAGAGAGGGAGAGAGGGAGAGAGAGGGAGAGAGAGAAGTAGGTACATTGAAAAAATGGGGAAAAACTCTTCAAATGCAGGAAATTCAATAATATATTGTACTAACTGACTTTCTGGAATTTCTGGGATCCATAAATGCCTCATTGTTTATGGGATTAAAAATTTATTCTCCAGACCCACTGGACGTTAGAGATATAATAGACCCTAGACAAGATCCTAAAAAACTACCGTATCTCTATTCCCAACCTATTCGAATACCTTTAGTAAAATGACGTATTTTGTTCGATACGCACGTAGAAATTTCGCTAAAAATGTTTGTATACTGCAAAATCCTAAACTTCAAACTACCATTTTAACAAAAAATCGATTCTTCTTGAAAATTTACCGAATTTAGTTGAATCTTCAACTCCCAACTAAGCGGTGTATTTATACATTACTTAATCGGTTTCTATAGTTTATAGAAAACTAGCATATAACCCGTAAAATATGACTGTATTATATACGTATGGATCGACACTTCTTCTTTGGATCAGAGTGTAGTATATGTGCACTATCTGAAAAGTGTCACATGCAATGATAGTTATATATATATGCATATTGATCAATAAATAAGTAGCCTGACACGTAGTTGATATGATTTTGATCTTAAATTTTCACTTGATAAGATTAATATTTACCAAGTGAGTTAACAAAGAAGGAAATTATATTGACAAATAAATATTTGTTGTGCAAAATGAAGTCTTTTTTTTTCTCAAGATAAAGTTACGAACTTATTGAGCTACCTGAGAACATACATAAAGATATAGTTACATATACATTCATTTATAGTCTAGAACAGTGATGTCCAACTTTTTTCTACGATACGAACCCCAAATAATACGGGAGACTCAGATAGAACCTTATCAGATAGAACCTTAAAACTTGAATAGAATGAATATATCTGTACTTATCTTCAATAGGAAGAATGTATACGTTCATTTTCCTTCATTAAAAAGCAATACCATTTCACTAAAAATAACAAATTCAAGTCGTATTCTTCAGAATCTCATAAAGAATCTGATCTTATATCAATCAAATAACAAGAGTCTAGAGATTTAGTGATTCGGATGCTTTTTCAGTTGTTTTATCAAATTGTCTAATTGTGGCGAGAGTGAAGACAGGGCCCCTCAGAACCTCTTGTTTCACGAACCCAAATTATTTTTAGCGAACCAAGGTTAGTGACTACTGGTCCAGGAAGATTGACAGTTTTAAACACTAATGATTTAAAGGGATTTTTCAAAATGTGTGGCATTTTAGTCAATTATTTTCAAATATCTGTTACGCAATCTAGGTAAGCTTTTCAAAAGGTTTCATGTTTTACACAGAATTAGATATTATGGTACTTGGAGTGATACCTTCTAATTGGGATCATTAGTTGTTATTCATGTAATAATTTCAGGGATTTAAAAACATTTAGATTAATATGGCTCCCCAGCAGCGTTGATTAGGTACCACCTCCCCTTAACATATATTTAGCCTTGTTTTATTATTTTTGGGGCCGTATCATTAAACATATAGTTTGTTATTTTATATAGGGTTCTATCATAATGTATTGTATATGAATGTTATTTCATACTACACATCATTTAATTTTTGGTAACATAAATATTGCCTATGTGGGTTGACTCCAAAAAGTATTTGACGATGAGAGATCAGTAAGTTTTTCAACGAATATACATTGATCTACATATATCTATATGATCACAGTGTATTTAGTCGATCGGGTGGAATAAGCAGAGGCGGCATCATGAAGATGAATTAACAAAATATAACAGAGGAATAAACTAATACAAGATATACTCTAGCACGAGAAAGGTCTAAAACCGTGGATTGAATGAAGTTTTCGGTTCGAAATTCCCAGAAGGTTACCGAAGACGAGAGGCACCTGAAGAAGGCCGGAGGGTAAAACAGCCGAAACGTTGTGACAATAGCAGCCAAGATGAGGGCTGCAGTTTGAATAAATCAGTATATAGCAGGGTTTCTCAACCTGGGCGATATTGCCCACCGATGGTCGATTTCATGTCTTAGGTGGGCGGTGAGAAATTGTGAGGAAAATAGTGGGCGTTTTGAAAATTTGGTGGACAGTATAGGATTTTGAGCATTAAAGTCTGTAATTGACAATTAAAACGAGTCAACATCTACATTTTCTATTATTAATTTACCAAGCAGTACTGTCGTATAGCACATGATGTGAAACCAATGTGCCTGCACTAGTTGCGCCTCACCAGGCACTGAGATTGCATCGATGATGTCTAAAACGGTATGTGTGTCAAACATCTGATGTTACTACCCTACAATACTTTCATTGAAGAAATGGTGAAAGCTATTCATTTTATTATCTTTAAGAGTTAAAATTTTGTTTGTATCCTTTTGAATATTCACTTTACAGGTGAGCAGTGGAAAGATTTGCCAAACGAAAGTGGGCAGTGACATCAAAGGGCTTGAGAATCCCTAATTTTACACCACGTTAACTCGACAATTGACTACTATACGAATTTGATATTCACCAGATATATTAGTCAACACATAAGGCAGGACAGTGTCGAGTTTGAGATTGTTTGAATCAACAGTTCTCGAGAAATCAAAATCAAAATAAATAGGAAAAAGTGTTTTAAATCTTTCTCCATATTTTCTATGAATTATCTCCGGTAACTTCCGCTCTTTAGAATTATTCAACTATATATATTATCTAAATTGGCAACACCGAAGAGAATAAAACCAAAATACTTCCAAGCTATAGTTTCGTACAACGGACTGAAGATAATTTCGTACGGCAATTATGGAAAGTTTCTCCACACACTTTAATGTTCGGTCCCTTCCAAACGTGCATTTTTGGTATGGGAACTGTCCTAGTTTTTTTTATACCAAAGAAAAAAAAAAAGAAGACAGTCACCGATACAAATCATCGGCAAAAGTGTACGCTTCTTGGTGCTTTATAAAAGTCGTATTTATAAAATCGTTCTCTAATTGTTAGGTTTCTTAGGCTATTATTCATGGTAAATGTTACTTGCTGATCTTCGTATATAATCCAGGCTAGGCGATGTTTTCTAGTGTTCAATCAATTAACAATCGTAAAAGCTCATAATCCTTAAATCGTTATTTAATCTGATTTGTCGTTTTCCTTTCTAGTCTCAACTACTTCGGCTCATCTCTTGCTTGCTTTACGCAGAATCACTTTTTGGTGAACAAATAATGATTCATAATGATGTACCATTTAGGAAAAGATCAAATGCTGGTTTACTCACGCATCGAATATAACGTACTTTCAATTAAAATCATTGGAATATACCAGAGTTGGGGAACCAATGACACGCGTGTCAGCAGCGACACATCGTTGGTTGCCAAGTGACTCGTGATGGACTTGTGAAAAGTCATCCAAAGACTTTACTTCGAGTTTCATAATCCTAAATTCATATTGCATATCTATACTAACAAAATGCATCACTTTGCAAGAGACCTTTCACTAATACTCTGTCTCAATCGAACAAGAGAAACAGAATGAGTGAAAAGTATTAAAATGTACACGCTATATACTTCCCATAAAGCTACTGTCTTTAGAACTCAGCAACAAAAAAAATTCATTATAGTTAAGGTAACTTTTCAATTCAATTTTATTACCCAAGCATATTTTGAAATTTCAAGTTATATTGTATGAAACCCCTTGTTCTATAGATATATCGGAAAAATGAACTCCTTATCTGTAAGCATTTACCTAAACCAAAATACATGCACACATGTAAGTTATATTCCAATAACTGGATCATTAAAAAAAAAATTTCGACCCGCTGGGCTGTTAAATTTTGCCATTACAAAACCTATCTTATAGTGCTACAGACCCATTGTAGACCTCGCGTAAGGTAAGTAAAGCGTCCGTCCCTCAAGAGACAACTCCCATTGGAGTATACGGCCAGCGACGAGGTCCCGGTTCCATTTCTACTTTTCTAGCATTACAAATCACTGACTGACCACTCATTTTATGGTTTCAATCTCTTCAAGGAGGGGTGGGGGCAATTCTTAGATAGAACGAAAACTTGTTACACCTAACAAACAGTAGGTCTTCTCTTAACGTCGTTGATAATTTCTTGGGAAGTGCAATATAAAGGACGTCAAGCAAAACCAATTTGACTATAGGCTTAATGGTATGAACAAGAATTAAGTTCTCACAGTATATTCCTAGTCACAAAAACATTGCATGGAGCACATCCTACCATCAATTCGAAAACAAACATAGTGTAGCGTACTAGCAAACACTAGTAGAGGTGATCGAACCTCGAATGAATTCATCTTTTAAAGGGTTACTATTGTAGTTGCAACATGTTCATTTTGGGGCTTAAATATTCACTACTTTTTGTGGCCTTGCTAAATGTATTGCTGTAAGATACTATATTTCACTTCCTGTGTGAGGCAATTGACTCCTCGCCTTCTTTAGCCACTAGCACGTGCAGGCTGAGCGACGAGATGCCAAAAGGGGAAAGGAGTAAGGCAACTGAAGAACACATTGAAACAAGAAAATCATCAACGGATTTTTCACAGTATCCATCAATGTAATAACGAAACGACGTCCAACCTCAAGGGAGGATCTACTGTTTATTACTAAAATTATAAGTTGAGCAGACATTTTGTAGTAAAGGATAAATAAAATAAAAGAATATGCAATGGTAAAAGTGTCTGGTTGTGTAACGGTTTCAAACACAAAGAAAACGAACCGGCGAAAAGAGTTCGAATTCCAGTTCAAAGTTGTTTATGCTCACTTCTCACTAACGCCCTTAGGAAAGACATGAATCAACTCTCCCTTGCACACTTTTTTAATTACCAGATATCTTGATAAAAGGTTTCGTTATTAAAACGACGGAGATGAGAATGTGTTGGAGAGCATTTAAGCAAACCACTCTCGCGTAACTAACGTACTCGTAAAAAGCTTTTACACCCGAAGTTGAAAGTATATATAATGAAATAATACAGGCGCATCCCATTATAACGTGGGTCTTGGGTCCAAAAGAGTCAACCACGCTACAACTGAGCCGTATTTTGGGGTCTACTACCCAACCGCAGTATAATACGAACCGCACTAGAACGAACCGCGTTATAGCGTTGTAGGTCTGTATGAGGAACAAGTCATAATTATTTTTCTATGTAAAAAGTCAATATGAAGTAATAATCAAATTAGTCTTTTTACATTAGAAAAAATGTATATAATTATTTGTAGCGATCAACCATTTGGAGTAGAAATCTGAAGGGTTCTTTTTCGAATAGTAAATATACCATACGTGGGTTTTTTTTCGGTCTAATGATTGGCATAACAGACTGTCGACAGGGTTGTATCTTATAAGCCAAAAAAATACGGTATGTAAACATAGCAATTATAAGAAAATAAATTGAAAGAAGCCTTACTACTGCAGGGTCAACCACCACTCCTACTTCTACTCCGATTGATGATGATTACTGCGACATTTGTATTTTATACATATTTAATGAATTCGTTGGTATGCAAGACATCTTAGTTTGGTTCAGTGGGTAAGAAAGCTGTCTACCGATTGCAAGATCATGATCTCAGATTACGGTAGGAAAACGTTAATTTTATATAACGGTTAGGTTTAACCTTACAGCACTGACAAGCAGTGGAGAGTTTACTCCCCCAAATTTGATGAGGATTGTTCTTGATCTTATTACGGATAATAAAAAAAAAAAACAAAGTCAACTCTAACTTGGACTAGGGGTTGATAAAAGAAAGGAATTGTCGAACATGAAATAAGAAGTTGTGTCCATCGGGTGGTGGGTCTGAGTGCTGGAAACGATCCAAAAGAGTCTAGCAAAAAAGCTGGAAAAACTGGAGATCCGAGGAAGACCATCCAAACGACAGCTCATGAAAAACAGCGAGAATACTAAAGAAAGTGCCGGGGTAGTGAGAAGATTTGCTGTCACTTAATCTCCAGTGTAAGCCATTCAGTTACTACTGGTGTGAAACCTAAAGGAGTACAATAATACTAATTATGATAATAGTGGTAATCACGTCGATAGCTAGAGACGCAGATCAAAACATAACGGCAATAGTCCCTATTCGGCGCATGATTACAGCTCCCCATTCATAACATTTGTATCAATGGAACAGAAATAGGGCGATGTTTGGTTGCTGCTAGACCATATCACTTATGAATGAATAAAAGAGAAAATGACGAGTAGTTGCTTTTTCCCGTAGACAATATCCAAATCGGATACCGTCTACAAATAAAGTCTCCACATCTATCTTGATTATCAGTTGTTCAGTTCAGAGCAGTGAAAAATCAATTTCTTTAATGGGAGAATGAACATAGTATCGACCTTTTGTTAGATACTAATCAATCTATGAAATTTCATGTGATTTTTTCATGTGTATACACCAGCGATTCTCAAACTGTGTGCCACAACTATTTCCCAAGTGTGCCGCGTAAATTTTTCCAAAGAAGCAAACACGCATTTCAAGCTTTGAACATGTCCAGTACGGATATCATATCTGCCTCGCTTCCGCCACGGAGTTGCCAATCTAGAGGTTTTATCTCTAGATTCTTTGAAATTTTAGCGACGAATAAAAGGAAAGGGGTGTTTAGTATGTATGTAAGTATGTTGATAAAAATGTTTTGTTCATTGAATATTGAAATGTCTAATTAATTCATTTTTACCGTCGATGTGCCGCCTAAGTAAAATAGATATATTCCTTAGTGTGCCGTCGCACAATAAGATTGAGAACCACTGGTACATATGCGTACGTACAAACAAAAATTTCTATGTTACATCTCTTTTAACTGAAAATACGCTACGCGATCAGAACAGAAGAATTTTGATAATCTCTTCATGTTCCTGAGATCTATGAGCAGTTAATTCAGTGAATACATGGTACCCAAGCCCTAGGGGGCCCAAAGGGACTTGGGGATCAAAAGGGAGGCAGGAATTTTCAGGGATCTCGGGAAATGTTTGCATATATCAATGATTAATAGGAAGACGCCCCAAAGAAACTTCTGATAAAATTCCTTTCAGGGGTCCTGATAATTTACCTTTGTCAATAAAGGTATATTTTATTTATTTTTCATCTGAAATCTAATCAAAAGTACTTTTTGAGCTTTGAGATGAAATATCTTCCCTATTCCATACATTTTTAGACTAGTTATGATAGGCTTTCTTTCTTTTTATCAAAAGGCTTTGTTTAAAGTTCTGAGGTCAAGTAATTTCATTATTTCACACATTTTCAACGAGTATCTTCATCCTCTCGGTGTTATTTAGTACAATGCTTTCAGTTGTCTGACGTTCTGAGATTGAGTTTTTCCATTATTCAGCTCGTGTTTTTCGAGTATTGTCAAACTGCTACTCTGGAGTCGACTTTATTTTTCTCTGATAATGGCAATGATAACAACATTGACCCTCACCAAATTTATATCCTTTCAAGACTACTGAGGAGGCTGAAATTCGGCTTGCAATCTTATTTCAACTGTCCTTGGGAAATGTATCAATCTCTTCCCGCAACCAACACGTCATTGGCCAACGTAGCAGGATAAGGCCTATCACCTCCGTTTCTTACACTAACTCGGGGAAGGCGAATGTCCAACAACGGAATTTAAAGACCGACAAAAAAATACATGACATAAGTTACTGTCAGTGCGAGTTCTACTTTCATAATTCTTTTCTCTTCTGAAGTACTTCCTCTTGGTTCCTCGGGCAATTAAAAACGCTTTGATGAAAAGCAATAAAATGGTGAAGATAGTAATGAAAGAATGGACGGAATGATGGAAATATTTCATCTCAAAATTGCAGAAAGTTTAAAGCTGTGATAACAAGTAACAAAAAGATTAAAATACTTGTCAAAGAATGTGTGGAATAATGAAAATACTTCAGCCCAGAACCTCAGACAACTTGATGTTTTGATAAAAAAGCAAGAAGATTAAAAATACTCGTCAGAGAATGTGGAGAATAATGAAAATACTTCATCTCAGAACCTCAGACAACTTAAATCACTCAGATGAGAAAAAAAAAAAAAAGATTAAGAAACTCAACAAAAATGTGCAGAATAATCAAAATACTTTCAAGATCATAATGAAAAAAAGCTGTAGAATGATAAAAATGCTTCATCTCAGAATTGCAGGCAACTTAAAATAATGTGTTGAGAACAACAAAAAAAAAAGAGTAAATACAAGCCTGCTCGTTATAACGCGGGTGTCGGAGTCCAGGCAAGCCAATCACGTTATTACTGAGCCATGAGTTGCCAATTTATCCGGACTCAGTTCTTTTGGAACTAGATGGATATTATGGGGTCCACCATCCAACTGTGTCAGCCCGCGAACCGTTTATAACGAACCGCGATATAACGGATGAGGCCTGTACCAGTTTTAAAAACGGTGTTGAGTACTCGAAATTTCCACGAGTTTTCTTTAAATTATTTCTTAAAAAAAGGGTTTTTTAACAGATAAAACAAAAGACTAATAACACCGTAAGTTAAAAAGAAAAAAAATGGTGACCAACCGAGGCGTAGTTGAAGGAGGAGATGGGACTCTTTGAAAACGACCTGAACCCCTCAATGGAGGGGGTGCAAGGGCTTTATGAATGGTAGTTCACCTACTACTTTTCTAATGGTAGTATACCTTAACAAATCTCACTAAATGTTGGAGGGGGGCCCCCTCAAGAAGTAAAGCCACCCTCAATCTCTAGCTACGCCCCTGGGTACCGGTGCACAGACAAGCATTTTATGGATTGACAAAGGGAGGAGGAAAATAAGAATTTATCTGTTTTAAAGTACATTCACCTGTTTAGACGCGGGAAGAAACGCTACGAAAATAGAAAGCTCTTAACCAGATCGAGCTAAGGGGACAAGCGTTTCTTAATTTGTCTCATATATCCGAAGCCTCTTTCGTTAAACTGCCTAACGCTATACATGGCCATGGTTAACATATCCATACCTCTTCATATTATTTATATATATATATATATATATATATATATATATATATATATATATATAGAGAGAGAGAGAGAGAGAGAGAGAGAGAGAGAGAGAGAGAGAGAGGGGGGGAGAGAGATCAGTTTAGTCTAGTGCAGAGAAAAATTGATTGTAAGAAGATTGTGTTGTGCGATTCTCTTTTACCTGAGTTCGAACACCAACCAGAGCTGCAGGTAGCCTAACGGTTAACAGCACAGGAAATGGAATCTGCGAACCAACTTCAGATTCCGGCTGGGGAAGTGGGTGCTCACTCAATTCTGATACCTCCGTGAAAGACATGCTCCCTCCCCCACGACAGCTATGGGTAATTAGCAGGACATACTGGGCTTTTGAGCCATATCCTCTCAAGAAATGAGTAGACCTCGCTCTCAAGCCTTGGTTGGCAAACAGTCCAAGAGACGGACAACTTCTAAACAAGAAACGGAGTCCATAAGGCGGACCGGTTTCATTTCTTCCAGTAGGTCAAGTCAGAGATTACTCCTTGCTACTAGTACCTTGTAACTCAGTACAACCTGTCGTGTGTTACCTGGAGAGGATATGGACACTGCCTAGTAACTCCCATTGACCTGAGAATTGTTATATATGGGAAGTACTCAACATGGTAGACACAATGATCCACTAGGTCATGGGTTGAACTAGAACTAGAACACCAGGCACCGGTGGGCAATTTGCAATATATAACCTGCTAAACAGGTCCAATCAGTAATCACTAATATGAACTTAGCCTGACACAAGGCCAAAAGTGTGGGACATGGAGTGAGGACCGAACGCAGAACATTAGTAATGATATGCAAAACTGATTTGCTTACCAATTGCTCAAAGGCGTAACGCGCCATTCATTGTTATTGGTGACAAAAAGGAGTTTCCAAATTATTTTGAAGGGGGGGGGGATTTCGGTTAATGTCACGGAGAATGGAATCGGCGAACCGAGTTCAAACATCGGGTGGAACTTACTCTTGAGAAAGGCATGAATTGAATTCACCTCCTCCCCAAGTATGGGTAAATAGCAAGGCAGTTGGATCCGTTCAGCATTGTAAGGCAGTCTATATTGAGTGTCGGGCTAGCACCTTGGTTCCGTAAAAACACACTATTGTTAGAAAAAATAATTAGATCTTCATGGATTGTTCGAGAAATAGAGATAATTTAAAGCTTCGGGTATCGTGTGACACAGGAGCAAGTTTGGGCTATTCTTTTTTATTTTACCAGAAACGAATGACGATTAAAAACATTGTGGAGGTGTAAAGAAACTGAAAAGTGACCTAACTGATATATTATTATTTCTTGTTTCTCTGTTTGTAATCATGGACACGCTGATACAAAGACCTCTCACCCACCATTTGAAACAATGAACTCTTCCACTGAAGGTGTTTCAGAAGGATTTTTTCATCATTTTATTTAATTGGGCTTCCCTGTGCCCCCCCCCAAATAGAATGAGTTTGAGTCTCACCAAGAGCTTATTTTTCATTCCCGATCTGCGCTGTTCACCCCTGGTCGTAGATCGACGGCTTTGGTTAGGTTGTAATAAAAAAAATGAGAAGAAGGGAAGTAGTAGTCAAAAGTTGGTAAGGATAGTTAGGTAGCAGAAGAAGTTTGAATATATCCGAGAATCATTTCACGGGAATTAACTGGTTATACACATCTTACAGTGTTCAAGAACGCTTTACGTACATATAGCTTACAAAAAGTAAAATCCTAGATTACTCACGCGGTAAATAAATCCGATTTTGGATCAAAATTATAGAGTTATACACATCTTAGTGTTCCAGACCCAATAAAAACTAACCTGAAATCTAACCCCTGACCGTAATTTACGGCTGGGATTCAATGCAATTTATTCTTAATAAAAAAAAAAAAAGAATGAAACGCGCATGCGCTCTCGTATGAGGAAAAATGGCCGTTCAGATAACAAAATAAAATTTCAAGAACTGTTTTGTTGGTTTTTATTTCTCAATTGGCATTAAAACGTTGGATTTTTCTAAAACTCCTTGTCATGGTGTAATGGTTAGTTTGCTGGTCTTGCAGATTAATTGCAACTTGATGCTGAGTTCCATCATCACTAGGTGCACCCTACTTGAGCCAAATCCAAGCTACGCTAAGTAAGTAACTAAAACATGCCATGCGCCTGGTGTATTGTCTGGAGCAATGTAAGGTATGTATATAATTCTGTTATGGAAGGTGCAAGTGGTGCAACGCTTAGTGTGGACACTGGAATTGGCGAGCAGGGTTCAAAATGTGGCCGAGGCTATTTATATTCACTAAAGTCCTTGAGAAATCTATCTTCTTTCCTTACAGCTGTGAGAAACGTTTCAGTGTTCCCAGGTAGAAAAAGGGGTAGATAGTTAGGCTGAGTCGTAATGGGTTGAGATGGTGGGGGGTAAAGGAGACTGGGCATAGGAAAGAGAGGATGCGCTGCCTCTATAACGACTCGCCGCAAAACAAATGTTGAACGCTATTTCGTTTTTTGCCTTTTCTTTCGTAAAAGAGAAAAAAGGCTCTGGGCGAATTTCTGAAATTACTGGGAAAAGAGATCAGATATGGAGATTGTTTTGGCTCTCTCCATGATCAAATGTAGATAACTACTGCCTTTATGAAACCATCTGATTAACATGCATGACTTGGGTTGCCAGACTTCCCATATATACAGGACATGACCTGCATTTAATGATTTTGTCCTTTATCAAGATTTTGTAGGCACCTGGGCTTCATGTACAGCGAGTAATATTTTCGGGAGAACTTTTTCAAAAATAAAAAAAAACAGTGTTTCTTATTGCCGTAGTATGTTTACAACAAATATATATATATACAGAAAAGATTAATTGAACCCAGCTTTTTATACATAAAATGATGAACATCAATGGAAGTCAATAGACGGAGAGCCACCATGTTGGCCGCCGTGGTTGCGTCAAGTTGGATTTGGATCAGGCGTGGAGAGCCATGGAAGCAGTAGCGCTACCTGGACACAAGCCAGGGTTTGAGTCGCCCGAGTGAGGATGTCTAACGCTGAAAGATCCGAAACACCCGTTGACCCAAGTAAACATCACTGGTGACGTGTCCAGGTGCATCGCAAAATGATGTATGTCGGAAACGTTACTTATACTTTGATTTAGCATTCACAAATGAAATTTCTCACTCAATCTCTGCAAGTGGAGGCATATGGACTTCAGCCCCTAACCTACGCATTAATCGGTACCGGAATTACTAGATAGTAAATGCTGCATTTGCTACGAACCCCTTCAATTTCAGTGGCTTCGTGCGAAATGCTTGCGAGCTATTAACTCCAATTCAGTGATCCTCATTTATTATAGAACTATACTGCCTTCATCTTCAATGGATGATTGAGCGTTTAAGATCATAGATGCACTAAAATCAAAACGAAATCAAAGTAATACTATCACTAAAGCGTCTGACATATTTGTCGGATGTTTAGCAAATGAAAAAATATAATTACTTTGCAGGTAAAAAATGTATGTGTTTCAATATTTACGTGTATTTTCTGAACTTTGGTGCACCTTTACAACAGATGCAACAGGCTTAATCCGACACTGTCTATGTCCTTTCTGTATTGACTTTATCAGGACGTCTTAAATTTCTAGTATTAAGACTGTCGGTGCAAGGAAAAAAAAAGAAAAAGACCAGTGCAAGAAAAAGACCAGTCAGGGAGAGCCAAGTCATCGGTGTGATGTAATCAAAAGGTATGTAATTTAAATACTTGCCGTATATTTCGGTGGATAAGACGACACTTGAAGCATCAAAAACAACTAAAAAAACAGTTACCAAACAGTAAGCCTAAACCACAAAAGTCTGACTGAGTTGAGACCTCGTCTTATATGGAGGTCGCCTTATCCGCTGAAATATACAATATATTTTAATTGGATAATCATGAATATTTTGGTAACAGGTTCTCGCCTGCATGAAGTTGATCCGATTAAATTTTGGGTATAATCTCGATGACCATGTTAGCGATATTTGGTACATTTGTAAATTTCTCCCATGCAGTAACATTATTCTATCTTAGTTTACTTATGTATAAGCAAATTATATCATTCTAATTCAAACTTGAACAGGGGAGTTGTTCACTTCCCCATGGGGGCAAATTCGACATGAGGTCATGTTCAAGGTGAGGCCCCACACGCGTACATGTGGGTGGCGATAAAATTGTTTTGTTAACTCGGTATTTGCCTTTTGGCGTTCCCCAGGCAACAGAGATAAAAAAAAAACCCTCTAACTGAAATAGGGAGGTGCTGCCTAGTGAACGGATCTCTTGGAACTGAACGGTTGCTTAGACTTGGTCTCAAATGATACCTCACTGATCCCAGCCAGAGGACCCAGAAAGGAGGGAAGACGTCGAATTTAAATTAGACAATAGAAACCTTCACATGACCAAGGTAAGGGTGATCAACTAAAAAATTAGGGAAAGGGGTGATCGATGAATAAGTTACTTCTCTCACCTTTTGTTGGGCAGTGATCGCTAAAAAGGGGGAAAATTCAAAGAAAAACACAAGCGTGAATGTCAATTGACCAATTTAGCTTACACTATACACTTACAATTTACGGTGTAAAATGGACCCCTACTAAAAATCTATTTAGCGCGGGAATTTGAAACAAAAAAAAATGTTTTGGAATTTTCAACTCTCTGGCTCCATTGATGCGGTCTGTACGCGCCATACTTCCGTAGCCAGCCAACCAGACCAACTTAAAAACTTGAAAAAATCTATATTGACAGTTTTGGTACACGGTTTCTAACAGGATGTCCGCCATTTCTATTTGGCAAGTCTCGCAACTCATAGCGAATCCACTATTTTCAGTTATTAATACAGGCAAGCTTTACTTAGTCCGACACAAGGTTACACACGTAGGGTCACCCAGTAAAGATCAAATATTCTACTGTAATGGTATGTTATACTAGCTTGCTAACCCCCACAGCTCGGCGAGGCGTCTACCATCTTATTACCTAGTCTAGTAGTCTACCCTATAACTGATAGATTTCTACGCGTTCTTCTAAACATTACTTACAGATCTACAGACTTTATACATGAAAACTTCCAATTGTAACAACTTCCATCTTTAAGAAGAAACACAAACACGCACAAAAACACATTTATATAAAAAAAAAAAGATAATGCGACAACGATAGTTCAAAGTTAGGCTTACATAAAACAAGTGTACGACATTATTATCCTTTATTGACTATTCCAGCTTTCAACCCTTCTTGCCCTTGATGAGAAGGTCTGATTTGGGGGGGGGGGTAAATGCTGACCCCCCCCCCAGCAGACACCCATGCACACAGAGATGACTGAACTGAGTAGGTACGATCTGCTACGTCTACTTGCTATACACCATGGCAGAGCACTCTTGGCACTTAGAACTTAGCTTAGTCTGGTAAAGGGCCACGTGTATTGGACATCCATTGTGGATGAACTCCCTACGATATAAATGGGCTGATAGGATAGCTTGCTAACCATTGCTTCATGGCAAGACGCCAATCATACTCTGAGAAATCATCTAAGTAATAGATTTCTAGCCTATCAATACACATCTCTATGGACATGGGCTTCCACAGACATTTTTCCAGGGAAGGAGTGGGGACCAAACGATATATTCCAGTGGGGTGAACAACAAGATTCAAACGAGACTAGGGGTTCTTAAGCTGTGGTCCTCCCTGAGCTGGTCACTTTCCACAGTGACCCCTTGATGCCCAGCCTATATGAGGTTCCAACTTCGAAAACTCTATGCCCTGTTTCACAACGGACAGCCATGTCTATGAATATACATACATGGAATCTATCGACTAGATTGAATCGTGATCAACAACAACAAAAATAACAAATACAGAAGAAAAAAACAGATTAGGAAAAACAAAAAAGTCAGGACTATGAGCTACATAGCCGACCTAAGGTACCAGCAAGTTGCCCAGGTTGCCAAGCGCTAGGGGGCGCCTGTCACATCTCTTGGGCAATAGGACTTTCCAAATTTAAATGAAAAAAAAAAAGAAAGAAATTGGCTAGAATAAAAAACATTTGTACTTTTTAGACATTAGTACTTTTTGTCCTGGGGTTCCAGCATTAAGGCCAGGTGAGTGTAGTCTGCTTGCTTAGAGTGCAAACGATTGCACCTCATCAGAGTTTTACGACTTATGCCATGATATGTATGAATGTTAATTTAAGGACCAAGCTTGTTGGTACCTATCTAAGGTGTCAGAAAGGGGTAGCACTTTTTATCCCTGCCACCTCTTAATACCACAAGTTCTCAAACATAAACAAATTCCCTGCCATTCCCTATGACACGTTTCATTAGCGTTTGATAACTAATGATATTGGCAAGGATAGTTTTTTCATCTAAGTATTTCATTAGTGTATGACAGAGAATGGCAGAGATAAAAAGTACTGTCGCTAGTGACCTTGTACATAAGAATACTAATTACATCCGCCAAGCTTTAAAGTATCTACCCAACTTCCCACGAGGGTGGAATATGACAAACGGAAAAGACGAGTTTGAAGTGGACACATACACGTGTACATGTGGGTAAGAACAAAACTTGCACAGATACCGCGACCAGTGTCACGAAGATGTGCAATGGAGAGGTGTTGTCCCGGGGCAACTGAAAAATTCTTGGCATAGCAACAGTTATTTCCATTCCTGCCATACGTTAATGAAATATTTTGATGCAAAAACAATACCAGCTACTTGGTAATTAAATATTTCAATGCAAAATCTATCCCTGCCAATTGTTAATACATCTAGTTTTCAAACGTTAATGAAACGCATGGCAGGGAAGTGTGTTTACGCTTGAGAACTAGTAACATTAAAAGTGTCAGGGAATGGCAGGAACCTTGTTTATATTTGAGAAATAGTAGTATTAAGAAGTGTCAGGGGTGAAAAGTACCGCCCTTGGGCTTAGTATATGTTTTGTGGCTACAGGATGAATCCTGGCCAGGTAATTATACCATGGCACATTGGAATATTAATCATTAGACAGAATGTTAGTGTCAAGCTTGTATGATTAAACGAAAATAACTTACTTGGTGTACAAAAACGTCCTGTGATTTGTCATCAGGGGTAATAAATCCCCAGCCTTGAGCCACATTAAACCATTTGCATCCTCCATGTTTCCGGCGTCCACCTGAAAAATTTGAAAAAAATGTAAGACATTATTGTATTCATCAATTATATATATATATATATATATATATATATATATATATATATATATATATATATATATATATATATATATTGTCACATCATGTGAGGCAATATGTCGTGTTGGGGTGATAAATTAAAAGATTGGAAAAAAAGGTGATTAATGAATAAGTTGCTTCTCTCGCCTTCTGTTGGACAGTGATCACTTGAACAGGAGTCCAAATTTAGCATAAACGTAAATTGTAAATTGACCCTCCTAACTAAAAAAGAACTACATAGAGGGTATTTAAAAATAAAACGTTTTTCTAGACAAGACATAATATGGAGGAAATGCTTAGATTTTCAGCCCTCTCCCCCAGCACCATCGGTGCAGCCCGTATGTGCAACACGTACATAGTTAGCCAACCAGCAAGACCCACTAAAAAACTGAAGAAACCTATGTTGATTTTATTGATGTTGACAGTTTCTAATACATACATATGCATATATATATGCATAATGCGAGACGGCTGGTAGAACCAGAGCAAGAGCAGCTTAACAGGTGTATAAAAAAGCAAGGATGGAAAGAAACGAAATGTGGGGAAAAAATACAGCTGAAGCGAACCGGACTTTTCTTTTGTAACCTCAAGAGATCTCATACATATCATAAATTCATGGCCGCCAAAATAAGTTGTAAATTTCAAGTCTATTTTATTCTTTAGATCGCTTTTTGGTCTTAAAGAAAACTAATTCATAATAAGTTAGCCTTCTTGACATGCAAGTCATTCTCTGCACGACCGTTCAAGACCAGCCATTCATTAGTTTGGATATAAAATAAAATAGAAAGAGAGGAAAAAAATGCAAAACCCTTCGTTTTTTATAATAATCATGATAATTTGCACTTGAAAAAAAAGTAAAAAAAGTACAATCTGCATAGCCGAATTTAACATTGATGGGGCCCACTTCATAGGGGGGGCGTATATTTTCGTATTTTGCTATTATTTTCTAATAAATCAAAACTTAAGACTAAATCGAAATATTCATAAAGTTTTTTTTTCATGTTAAATTTAACGTGAACTTTTCTATGGATCACAAATCTTAGATTCTACAGTAAGCGTAACATAATAAATCTTCGAATAAGTTTAGTCGAGACATTCTACTTCTTCGCTAGCATTTTTTTTTTTCTTTTCAATACCAAAATATAATAAAGACATATTTTCGAAGGACCTCTAAAATCTTGGGATCCTGTGCTTTTGCACTGTTAACACAGTCTTAAGCACGGCCCTGACAATCTGGAAAATTTAAGTTTGACTTGTGTTGATTACGGTGCACTATGACTAACATGAAAAAATTCACTTCCACATTACTGAGTTACCTTTCGTGATTTTTTTTGTGGGGGGGGGGCTGTTCTGATTTTAGAATCATTTATCTATCATTTACTTGTTTTTTTACAAGTCTAATATTAGCAGTTCCTCAATCGTTTGCTGTAAAACTCAATATCACAAAGTTTAATTAAAAATGTCACGTCTCATTACTTTTTTTTTTTTTACTAAATCGTACTATACTTAACGTCAACGTTCTTTCTGAAACTTTAATTAATACTTTTTATCTATTTATTTGGCTGAATAGGGGGGGAAAAGGTCCACGAGTGCGAATTTCGTTGAACTATTAGTACGAACATAGCTGCTTGGTTGGTGGCCGTGAAAATTGCTTATATTTCGAATCCACGACTATATATCCAGGATATGTATATCTCTAACCAAAAGTGGCCTCGGCCTCAAGAGCGTCACCGGAAAAAGGCCACCACATTATCACAAATACGGACAGGACCGGGCAGTGCTGGTAATAAGCCCAGGCCAGATGGGAAATGTGGGACCCATTTCAAACTGCTTTGCTCAGAACGTATTTCTGTAATTATTGCTAAATATGTATGATATATGTAGGAGTACATGAGCATGTACTGTATAGATATACTTACAAGTAATACAACTGCATGAAAGAACTAAAACGATTTATTAAAAAAAAAAAAAATATGCCCCTGGAGTAGGCCCCCACCAACTGGCCCACCAGGCCCCCACGCCCTGTACGGACCTGAGTACGGACACAAAACTCTTATAAGAATCTATGGTGCGTTGTTCGTTTTCCTTCCTTTCTTTTTCATCCTTTTTTTTTTTAAACTCATCTACAAATCAAGAAGCAACTACCATCCATTAGAAATAGTAGTAGTAATGACTGGAGAGAGAAAGAGTGATCATTTGCCTCTTAAGTAAGTATTTAGGTTGGAAATAACTCTGGCATGTCTTACGCTACTTTATTTTTTTTTTTTTTATTCATTTTTTCTTTTACTGCTTGAGGCTCTGCTATTACACTAACTCAACAATAATCACCTATTTATTTGTTTATGTTTTTAAATTTCAAAAAAAAAATCAATCACTAAATTGTTAGTACAGGTGTCCCTAGTTATAACGTGGTTGTTGGGGTCAAAGAAAGCCAACCGCGTTATAAATGAACTAAGGTAACCAGTTGCCAATTTAGCTATTTAAAAGCAAGAACTGGCTATTTTTGAGCTAGTTACCACCCACCCGCGTTATAAAGCGAACTGCGCCGTAATGAACAGCGTTATAACGGAGAAGGCCTGTACTGTTATTTATCTTAACCAAAACTTTCCGGTCCCTGTAAATCAAACGGGTTTCCGCCCATATTGGATAGAAAAAAAATCTATCTGTAAACAATATGTGCACATCACGTATAACCGCATAAACGAATCATGGAATAGTTGTACCTGGGGTGTTTCAACTTATACAGACACGTCTGTAATGTCCACCTTATCTTAAAAAAAAGGAGGAAAAAAGTCCGAAAGTCCTGACGAAAGTCCTTTAAAATGACTAGAAGATAAAAGGAAATCATCAGTAAAAGTTTCTCATCTTTTTTTTTTTTTCGTTTTCATTTTTATGGACAAAAAAATGGTGCGGGCTTTGAAATCATGACACAGGCAGACTACCGGGAAAAAAATTCAGTGGTCAATTATACGATATGAATGTCAATTTGCAGTATTGGAGATGTTGACAAAACGATCACGTCCTTTTAGCAGTATTTTTTGTTTAATCAAAAAAAAAAATAATAATGGCAATTACTTATCAATAAGTTTATAAATGAACGGTAATCCTCAAGAAAAAAAAAAACGTTTTTGCGTAGCGAATTTCTAAAATGGTATGTTTTAAAAATGACAATTAAGGTTTAAGGTAAATTTGGTCTATGGCAAAATAAATAAATAAATAAATAAATGAACAAGCTCAGAGAAGGGGAGGAGGGAAATAAGGCTGCGGTAGAGGAGGGGGCAGCGGGGCTGAAGGTTTGAGCGTTGTTGGTAACGGGAGAGCAACAAATGATAACTTCATCCTTCTCACCTCGGCTCGGAACAAACATACTCCAGGGTGCGCCGTCTTGTCCGGGTTTGCTGGCCACGGTCGGTTTACAGTTGCCCGTATCATAAAGTAGAAGATGAGGAGGAGGAGGAGATGAAGAAGAAAAAGATAAAAGAAGCTTCTTTTTTTTTTTTTAAGTATATCACCACTCTCTCTCCCTCTCTCTATTTATACGACAGGAGACGATATTTATATGAGTATATATTTGTATACTCTTCTTCGATTGAAGATCCTGTCATGTATATATATATTTATATAGATATGTGTATGTATACATATATATGAGTCAACAGTTCATTGTAGTGATTAGTAGCGACTGCCGGGGCGGCAGGTGTATATACGTTGATTAACCCTGTTGTAATAATGGCAGTAAAGTTGAGATAGACAAGAGATGGTAAGATTGTTGTTGGTAATGATTCGTTCTACTGACTACGGCAGAGCTATACGTACAGCATACACAATGGCTGCTAGCAGGAAAGATAGCACTAACAGCATCCATTACAGGGTCGAATGGGAGTGCTATGGCGAGTGTATTTGTATACCCTTTCTCTCCCATAATGGATTATTGCATCCGAACAAGGTGCGTCGTCGTTGACTCAGCTACAACAGTGTTTCTTCTTGTCCGTATGCTGGTCCAACAACGACAATTCCTGAGGTGCATCCGATAGCAGACCCTGCGCTGCGGTACATAACCAACCACACATCCGAATAAGTCTTTCCCCCTTCCCTCCTCCTCCTCCTCCTCCTCATTCTCTCTCTCTCTGTTCCCCGTCTCTCTCTCTCTATTTCTATCTCTCTCTTTATCTATCTATCCCTCTCTCGCTCGCTCGCTCTTTCCACTTATATCTGCTTCTCTAATGCTTATGTTATTCTATCTACACCACTTGCTTTGTTAGCCATCACTGTCACTTCTTCACCGTACTTGTTAGTACGCTGTGTGTACGTGTGTTCGCGCCTTTAAATGCTATATACCAAATGTGTTAGACTGATGCCGATGTGGGGGATCCATCGCTACTATTACAACAGCTATTACTACTACTATCGTTCTAGTCTCTAGTGAAATCGTAAGCAACCACCGTGAGCTTAGTTGGAGTTTTTGTAGTTATAATAACTTGCTGCTGATGCTTTTTATTAATGACGGGCAGTGGGAAAAGTAATTTCTAAGGAATAAGTACTAAGCACTCTTCGATCTGACAATTAGCAGCAGCTGATAATATTTCTAGCCGCGACTTGAAGTACATGACTGGGCGAACTTGTAGTTTAGCGTCCCAAATTATCACGGTTGTTGTGGGGGAACTCTGTCAGTTGCAGTAATTTCGAAACTGAAGCCCGTAGTCCCCCGGGGGTCCGACAAGTAATTGTCGGGAGGTCCGCAGCAGAGTTCCCCTCAGAACCTGACATTGTGAATCTTGTAGCATAGAAACAATATCATCCAGGCCGCACCTATCAATAAACCTGTACCAACCGAATATTGGGATTCGAATAAATATGATCCAGTTTAAATAGATATGATTTTCAAAGGTCAAAACTTGCTTTTTATTGTAATTCATTAATTACTGTCCAAAGGCTAATTTTTTTTTTCAAATGGTGTCCGCCAGAATATTTCCTTTATAGAAGGGGTCTTTGAGTTTACAAAGTTTAGAAACCACCAAGACATAGAAATACCGAGCTGGTATCAAATCTAATAAAAGAAAACTTTTCAAAACTAATTTTTTCGACTATTAACTATTTGTATTTTTATACCAACAATTTCGAAAAAGAGGAAACATGTCTGCTTTCAAAGTCAAATAATCTGTGTGCTCCTGACCATGGGGTAAAATAAACACACCTATAGTTAAATGTTACTAATGAAGTGTTTACTTCTGTTTTACTTTTGGATCTTTATCAAACTCCATGCAAAATTGGATTTGACTTTGACTCACCACCCACCCACCCGTAACAAGAGCAATCCTCACCAAATTTAGAGGAGTAAACACTCCTAAGTTTGTCTATCCTGTAACGTTAAACCAAACGGATGTATAAAATTCATACTTCCCTGTGATTTGAAATCATGACGAAATGATCCGTAGGCGACTCTCTTACCAACTGAACAAAACTAACACATCTTATATACCTATGAATTTATTCATTATATATACAAAGCAAAAGTTGCAGTAATCAACTCCAGTTGGAATAGAAGGCTTGTTTTACTTTTTGATATTTTTACACTTCGTTTTTATTAGATTTAACATCTGCTTAGTTAGTATTTTGCTCTAATTGACCGAGTGCCCACATAACAACCGTGATAATTCCAAACACTTAACTACGATGATCGCCCACGTCCGAACGGCAGAATCTGGAGGAAAAATATTCATGAGCAACATTTAACCGTTTCTGTCTGTTGTTATATTGTTTTATTTACTTATCTATTTATTTACTCTATCTCAGGTGACTGGTGACCCTCAAAATTCCTGCAACTTCCGATGTTCTTTTTTTGATTAGCTTCAAAAAAAGAAAACAAAGAAAGAAAAAAGAAAACCTTTCGTATGTCAACAGTCTGCAATGATTTTCAACTACTTGTAGCCTACACACCTCATTTACTACCAGATAACCTCCAGCACCTACAGTAGAAACAAGTGAAATCAACATGGCAGCCCGAAAAAAATGCTTGTGAGAGTTTGACTATCGTACAAAGTTAAACTTGAAACAAAAGCTGCAGAAGCAGCCTATAAAATATGTAGATGAAGTTAGTGACCATACTGCTCAGAAGGAGGTTTATGAGGTTTTAAATCGGAATTCAAATGAGTCACTCTAAGATGTATTTGGTAAAGGACGGATGGTAAGTGTTGGTGATGACGTTTTGAAGACCTGTATTGAATCTATTCCGCTTCAAATGTGTCAGATGCTTGAATTAAGGTTCGATATAAGCGATGAAACTATGCACTCCAGGGCAACAAAAATGAGCCTAGCACTTTCCTCCATATACAAGATCTTGACCCCATAGAGAACACAGAGGTGCATATTAAGGCCGAACTGATTGGGCGAAAATTTGGGAACATCGATCAGCAGTGGGAAGCAGTCTGAGATGAGTGGAATAACACTGGGGAGCACACCGCAAACAACTATCGGACAGCCTGGCCAAACGGCACGGTTTTCTGAAGAAGAACAAGGGAAAGGCAATCCCATACTGAAACGTGCACAAATACTGCATGCACTGTTATATAACATTGTCGAATATTTCATTAAATAACAGAAAAGACTGCACGAACATTATTGTTACCTTTTTTTTTTAGGGAAAGGGATAAGAACTCTAAAAGGGGTACGAGATAAATGCAACAAATAAATACAATTCAATGTAAGAGAAAGTCTTGTCTATAATGTGAAAGATGAATGAAATCCCTGGATGACGGCTTAATGATCTAAACAACAAAGATGAGAATATCAGTCAGAATAATTCGCAAAATGAGAGAAGCACCTCGAACAAAACCCAGGAAAGATAAGGAGTGCACGAGCCTAAACGTTGTAATCGAAACGAGAAAGGTGGGGGACACTAGTTCGTTTAATTTATGGAATCATACTTCGAACGTCAGACGCAATCTGAGTAAGGCTGGAAGATGCGCCGACCGAAGTGTGGTAATCGAAACCGGAAAGGTGAGGATATTAGTCCGTTTAATTTATGGAGTGATAACAACACTTGAGCTAAGAACATTAGACAAAATACCAGAGAGAGAGCACCAGCCGTGACGTAGTGATTGAAGCAGCGAAGATTGGGACACTAATTAGGATGATTCATGGACTAAGGCAATGCTTCATTCTAGAATTTCAGACAATATTTGGAGGATCGCGTTGGCTGAAATGTAGTTAACGAACATGAAGTTACAGGTTGAATCTCACTAATCTGGTAAGTTTGGGACCTAGCAGATACCGGAGTAGCGGACTTTCTAAACTAAAAAAATGGACAAAATAAAGGATACACCGTATTGTATTTAGCGTAAACATAACTGAGCCCCCGGGCGTCAGCAATCACTTTTCCCGGGGTGGGGGGGGACAAAAGGATACATTCGGAATATATCTTAGCCTCAACCCTGTTACCATCAAACATCATGCCATGTTTTATATAGGAACATAGAACAGTTATACTACAGCATTATCCTTTATTGACAACAAGGTTTCAACTTTTAATCCCCCTTGTCCTAGCTGATCCAGGAAGGGTAGGGTCAAAAGCCCTCCCCTCAAGCACACCTATTACTCTTCCGTCATACTAATCGCACAAAGACTTTGACGATAAAATCAACTGTTATATCATTTACAAGTTTGAGGGTCTTCTTTTCACGGGTATGGATTTCCCGCCGAAAGTTTTAATTCGTACCTGCATGACCACCAAACCAAAACCAGTCTCTTGAACAATCGAAACAGCTGGACTAATGAATCCCGAATTAGTGAGATTCAATCTGTACTAGACTGAGAGAATACTTCATCTCAGAAATTCCGACAACACTTTTGTCTCGGTTTGTTGAATCCAGAGAAATGCCATTGCCCTAGTTTATATTATGTTTGCAATACAAATTTATATATAACAACAGGACCGGTCCTAAGGTTCCTGGCATCCAGGCGAACAGAACTTGGGCGTCCTTCAACACATGGTACTATCTTATATCCCTAAGAAAATTTGACTTCACGTCAAGGAATTTTCTCATTTTGTCTGTTTTTTATCTAACAATTGATTTATCATTTCATTGGTATTCAAAAAATACTATTGTCTCAGAGTGGGGAGGGAGAGAGAAGGGATGAAAGATATGAAAATTTCTATTGAATTGCTGTTAAATACCATGCTTTTGTTCCAATTGAGAGCAAATGACTCCTCACCCTTTTTACCCACTTTATAAGCGGCATAACATCACAAGAGGAAAGAAGTAATGAAACTCAAGAACATGTTAAAACAAATAATCCAACAAATTTTATTTTTGTGTGACAACATCAATGAAAATGAATAATAAACGGAAATTGTAAAGGTCATACATACAAACAAGCAGAATAATAGTATTTATTGAGTTTAATCTCGAAAGCTCACAAAAGGACAAGGGAGACTGGAGAATGCAACCATCGAAACGCATTAATTGAAATAACAAAGATGTGGATAATTAATATATATATATATATGTGTGTGTATATAATAAGATTATTTCATCTCAGAAGTTCAGACAATATTGAGGAGAGCTGAAGAGCGCATCGGTTGAAATGATCGAAATAACAAGGATAGATTAACTTTCGAAAAGAAAGAGAGATAAACTGATACAAAGATAATACTTTATCTCAGAACTTCGGACATCACCCGAGGAAGGCCAGAAAACGTAGTGAACGAAACAACAAATATGATGATAATACTCTAAAAAAAATTATGAAATCATGAGAACTCTTCCTCTCAGAATTTCAGACAATACTTGAGCGGTCAACGCACTGACTGAAACTTATTGAGAGAAACCATAAAAAACGTGAAAACCAGTCTGGACAATAGATGGGATAATGACAATAATTCATCTCAGAACTCCAGACAATATTAAGGGAGGTCTGAGAGCGCACTGGTCGAAATGTGATGATCGAGATAACAATGATAAAGATAATACCTTAATTATTTATGGAACGATAACAATACTTCAGATTCTGGGGCAACAGTTATCAAGAAAGCTGTTTTGTTATTTGAAAAGATCATTGTGGCTATGTTTTGCCCCTAAAGTTATCGAAATTTGATCATTAGAGCCACTTCATTTTTCGTGTCCAAGGTAGCAGAACGTCTTAGAACTGAACGTATGTGAACAGTGGCTTTAATATATATTTAGAGCCAGAGTAAACCATAGGCTTCAGGGGTTGCAGCCCCCAGGGGTGAGTTACGGATTAACTTGTGTTTAATGATAACTAGCGCGACTTTCAAAATGAAACGTGTAAAGAAATCATACAAATCGACAATGGTTCAAAAACGGCTTAAAATGGTTCTCATGGCAATTGAAAATGATGTTCGCAAAAACTCACAATTTACTGATATTCTGGAAAATATTGTTTCCATAGAATTACATAATGCAAATGTTTGAATTTCAATTATTGTTAGCCTTGTGAAATCAATTCAACATTTCTTTCGAAAATATTACTGGGGGCCTCCAAAACCTTACCCGGCACTGCATATATCAAATTTGTGGATTTCACAAAAAGCAATGATAACGACCGACAAGTGAAACTTTTGAGTTGTATACTGAAATGAAATGAACGTTTATTCAGAGAATTTATTTATCCTTTGAAATAATATTTCACAAATGTGTGCATAAACATATAGTCCGGTGTATCATTATGTTTACTAAGTTAAGTTTAATCTGGTACAAGTGTATAAGTGTAATAATAAGTTAATATCAAATTACTTTTTTGCTTGTGAAACATTTTCGAGCTACTGATTCACAGCACGTACGATATATAAATACACACACACACACACATACACACACACACACACACATATATATATATATATATATATATATATATATACATATATATAGCACATATTTATACGTACTAAATTGAATACGACACATAAGTGAAAGTTATTTACTAATCTTAGCATAGTCTGGCATAAGGTCATGGACACTCAAGAGGATCGATTATTATCTGATGGCGTAAGAGAGTCGTATACGCCCTCAAATAGAATAAATATGTGCATGCATATATACATACATATATACATACACGTTTACGTTTATAAATACTCACGCACACATACATAGATAAATGTGGAGTCCTCGTTTAAGAAGTAAAATCATTTTAAGCGAAGTTTTTTTGAAAGATACTATGTTAACGTAAAAGTGGGGGTGGGGTAGAAAAAGGGACAATCTCTTTTGGTAAACAACCATTTCTCTGCCACTCCTGAAACTCGAGCCAGGAAATATGAGCCTCATTTTTTTGAACCCGACTTCATTCTCCCACAGAAGTGGGGGAAAATTTTATTTTTTTGGTAGACTCACGCTAAACAACTGCGCATCTGAAAATAATATTTACAGTGTTTTTTCATCAAAGACGATTCCAATGTTTTTCAGTGTTTCGATATATGTTTGTTTCCGTAGAGAGAGATAATCGCGCCATAAGGACTTAACGATAAATTGAACAGCATAATTAGAAACCCTCAACCAAAACTGCCATCAAAGAGATTAACACAGATTTCTTTAGTTCTCAAGGGAATCTAACTGGCTGGTTGTGTGGGTGTATGCGTGTGTTGCGCGGACAGGCTGCTCTAATGGTGCTAGAAGGCTGAAAATTTGAACATCTACTCCTTATCATGTGAAGAAAAAAAATTTCTTTGTTTTTTTAAATTCACCCCCAAAGGTTTTTAGCGGAGTGAGTGGTCCATTTGCAATGTTAGCTTATGCTAAACAGATCCCTGGGTTTATGTCCGGTAGCATTCATATTTTTTTTTAAATACGGACTTTTTTTAGTGATCACTACCCAACAACAAAGAGCGAGAGAAGTAACTAATTCATTGATCATCCTTTTCTCCATTTTTTAAAAATTGATCATCCCCAACACGGCTTGCTGTTGAAATATCTTGGTTACGTAATTGCCTCTATTTAATGGCTAACCAGACCTGTTGAGCGTTTCAATTTGGTAACTCTAGTGGACCGGAGAGGCGTAACGGTTACCGGCTCGAAAAATGAAATCAACAAGTTGAGTTCGAGTTTCGATCGAAGCTGCTTACATTCACTACGCATTTGGGAACGGCATGAATCCATTCACTTCAATCGGTAAGTAACAGGGCAGATGTTGACCTTTAGCGCAGTCCATATGAGAAATGGTTCCAAGCTTGGTTTAGAATGGGGGAGTTAGGCGTCGGGCCAGCACCCCATCTGTCACATGGAAGGACCTGTTGTTGTTGTTGATGATGATAATGATGATGATGAGATAGATAGATAGATAGATAGATAGATAGTCATATTTCCACGTGTTTAATAAACATAACTTGGACTGTAATGGGGAAAATATTTGACTGTGCAATTTTCTAAGAAGGATGAACCGACTTGTCAGTTGTCTACTGCTTGCCTTGAAAATCAGCATTATGAAATATCAACTCTTCACCTGAGCCCCAGTACTCACTATGGGTTCCATTGGTATATTTGCCTTTACTTTGGCCACATCAGCAAGCATTAAGCATTTCTTCAATGATAAGTCTAAATCGATAAATAAATAAATGAATTAAGAACATAAAAAGAAAATCTATGCTATAGGTGATTAGATACTAGCTTACTCTGAACCAGAGTAAACGGATAACACTGTCGGAACCAGTGATTGAACTCTCCACCACTATCCCCTAGCAGGGACAGCAGAATGAGATTATTCTACACGAGGATTGAATGAAGGGTTTGGTAAGAAATGCCTAAAACTATACTGAATATGAACGGCGCGAGAAAAATATCGCAGTTTCTTCAGGAAAAAGGAAGTTTAGCAAATTAGTCTCGCAATGCAGAGTTCGATCCTTTTTGTAGTGTCCATAAATATGACTTTGTGCCATACCAAGCTGAACTTGAAAAATAAATATTGATCCTCACTAAAATTGGTGTCCCACTAATTCTACCTTGTGCCATACATACAAAGCTGAGCTTAAGTTATTATCATTTACTAAGCGGCAGTACTTTTTATCCTTGCTATTCCCGATCACTCATCGGGATTCACAATGAAATATGGCAATGCAAAAACTACCTCTGCTACACAATAATGAAGTATTTCAACGCAAAAAACTATCTCTGTCTCTTCTTAATTCTACTGGTTCTCAAACGTTAATGAAACGTGAAGCAGGTAATGGCAGGGAGTTTGTATGTATTTGAGAACTAGTAGTATTAAGATCTGACAGGAAATGGCTGGGAGTATCAGAGATAAAAATTACCACCCTTTGATTATAGCATTAGTAAGTTTTGCTTAGTTTGGCAAAAGGAGACGAAAGTTTATTGAAAAGGAGATTTTATTCTCCCCACCTCTCTTTCACTCTCACGCATGTATACACACACGCATACTTCTTGAGGGTGGTCTCGTCTGTTCATATTGAAGATAGAAGAAAAGGGGTGTAAAATCCCTATAATTATTTGATAATATTCTGTAATACATTAAGGTGCAGATTTTTTAGTAGTTATTGTTACGAGTAACCAATTCAGGTAGCTTAAAACGAGACAGTAAGTGAGTACTAATTGAATTACCGCTAAGAACCCAGTTTACTGGTTAGCGGCAATTTGACTAAGTGGTAGTCGTAATCTGCTTCAAGTGTTAGTATTACTAAGTTAATAAATGTGATTTGAACGTTGCCTATAAACTTTTTTAATGATTTTCAAGCAGTCGGGTTGCAGCCTGGGCATTATATTCTGTCTAGACTTCTTTTTTACATAAAAGTATTAAAAATTCGATCGTGTGAAATTGACACGAACAAGGAGCTTTTGTAAAAGGCGACAAAGCCTCCTCCTTCTCCTTCTTATCACAGTTATTCATTGAGCTACTACTACTACTACTACAACTACCACTACTACTACTACTGCTATCAGTAAAGTGATGAGCAGTCGACAAGGGCTGATTTGTCTCCGCGTTCACGTGACCCGACGCAATTACATGCTACTCTCTACTAATTACAAATCGCTTGCAAAGTGCCTTGCCCGATCCACCAATCAGCGAACGCCTACGTCTATCTGTTCATAAAAATCTATTCCATTCACTGACCATGCATTTTAAATAGGGGGAGGGACATACGCTAGCTTTATGAACGCCATTCAAGGGCTGACAAACGTGGGGGGAGCCCCCTTCAGTCATCCCCGCCCCCTCGCCTCCCTCCCTTTCTCTTTGAATTTTCAACAGACACCAAGGTGCACGGTCTGAAATTTAATTTCATTCAAGCTTTCCAAACACGGATGGAACGCGTTTTACGTTTTGTATTTATCAACCTAAACGCTTATTATTCACCATTAAAAACAATTTTAAAATTATCATAGTGTCTCTAAGCTGATTACTTCACGTATTAAACTTAATGCAACTTATTCTCTAATCAGAAATCTTCAAAACAACTTCAAACTTCTTAAGCAACAAATGAGGTTTAGCTTAGTAGTACCACACGAAGCAAAGTGTAAGAAAAAGCTGATAGAAAGATTCCGCCTATTTCCCTATTCGGAGAAGGTTTACTTTAGAGCCGTATTGAAAATGAAGTAGAAATATTATTTACTACAGGCCCCGCATTTTCGAAGGGCCCCGCGCTAAATGCTCTCAAGTCATCAGTTCCAATTCAGTGATCCTGCGCTTCCTTTATTACTCAACTGCTATACTGGCTTCGACTTTTATGAACGACTGGGAGTTCAAGGTTGATGATTTTAGTTAATTATCACTAATCAGAGTTAGTATTTTAATACAGCAATTAATTGGATTGTGGTATCTATGTGATACATATTACAAAGCATGAATATGATGGTATTTAAAAATTGTGTCATAGCCGAAGAACGAAAATCAAAACGAAAAAGTAATACTATTACCGAAATATCAGGCATATTCATCGTGTTATCTGAATATATAGCAAATGAAGAAAAAAAAAATGATTATGCAAGTAAAAAATCACGTGTTCAAATATTTGAGTATCTTTTTGAGATTTAGGGTCCCTCTATAACATATGCCACAGGCCAGGCATTGGCTTAATCCGGCACTGGTCTGGTGGCCTAAAAAAAATCAACATGCAAAATTTTGGCTTTCACCAAAGCTCGTGAGTAAAGTAGGATCTCCTCAATTAGAGTCACTTGATAAATGGTTTAAAGGCAACGAAACAAATAAAGAGGAAAACAAAGAGACGAGTGGTAAATGTTATATCATTTTCAATTTCCAAGATGAAGCAATGTTAATGATAATTATCAATTTTTGTCTAGTCTTTCATCTTATCTCTGTTATTCACACAAGTAGTATTACAAATGTAGTAGCGTTTGAATCTTTGAGGAAGCATTGACAATCATTATAAATCTTTAACTAGTACTTCTTTCATTTTATTTCTGTTGTTTTTTATTACACTAGTAGAGGTATCGAATTTTTGCTAGTATTCCTTCATTTTATTGGCTTTTTATCACACTAGTAGTATCAAGTATTAGAGTCTCAGGATTTCCTTGAAGAAGCAATGACAATTATTAAATTTTCAAATGGTTTTTCTTTCATCGTAATTTCAGATGCATTTTAACGGAACTCTAAGACCGTCATTCTTACAGTCTTCAATTAAAAACGCGTACGGGATTGGAAATAATGATTCAACCAGCGACGAGACTCGAAATCACATCCTTTTCCGAAGGGAGACGGTTTAAACGTGACAGCTGCCTTATCGATTAGGCCACGGAACCTTTCAAATTGCAGTGATTCAAATCGAACCATATGACAAAAAATTATATAATCAGTGACACGATTAAATATTTTGCTATCCATCTAGTTTTTTCTTTTAAAAAAGTTTTTACCTTGCTTCATATTCGAAACATATTTTTAACGATTAACATTTTGTACATATCCAAAAATGAATAATACCTCAACTATGACTTTCCGTTCAGTCAGAAAAAAATTATGATGATCATTCTGAATTTTCATCCTCTGAATTATTTAAGATTGATTTTTATTATGAATAAAAAAATAATTGTTGCTCATAACCTAAAAATAATGATAAAAAGAAAAATTATGATTTAGAAATATCCTATATTACTTTTCTAAGAGGTTTTTTCCAAGGTAAGATTGTCCTTTCCTGGAAAGTGAATTTGTGGAATTATTTCCACTAACGATTATTATGTTAATGATATTCTTTCCACGGTAAAAGAAAGGTTTTCCTGGCTTTGCTATGAGTCAGAGTGACATTTTGGTTCAAATGAACCAGTATCGGAAATATGGCCCGGACAAAAAAGATTCATACACAGAAGAGACACCATTGTGCACCAGGAAATGTTTTATGATGTCTTTAGGTAAAAAAAGGTTTATTATTTTTTTATGCAAGTCAATCACAAGTCCACCATTTTCGAAAAGCATATAGAGACAAGTTTCAAGTTTTAAAGTAAAATTTATCTTGAATAAGAAAAAACGCTATCTTCACGGCAAAGAACATTAGGTTTGAGTTTTAGGATAATTTTCTTTTTTTTTTGTTTTTCTTCCTTCTTATCAATTTTAATATACGCATTCATGATCTAATGCGCGAGCGCAGATAAAAAACGGCGGGCCGGACCGGTGATAGCCTAATCGAAAGCTTTCATGTCTCATTTTTTTTATAAATAATTACTTTTTTATTTTGGTTTTTGTTTATTACTTATATTTGGGGGGGGGAAAGGGGTTATTATTTTTTTTAATCAAGTTTAATTCTATTTAATTTTGCGTAGCGATGACTTGATTCAGTTCTGACAATGACGTCTCTCATGATTTTTTTTCGGTTCGTATTTCTAACGGAGAGAAGTAGTCTCGTTTCTCTATTTTATTAACCATGAGAGAAAAATCAAAAGTTGAATCATCATTTAAAGAAGAAGTAAGGAAAATAAAGAACGGTAACTTTCAATTGGCTTAAATTTCATCAGCGATGCTCAATCATTGTCATTTGCAAGAATAAAACTTGCCACTACATTTCAGGTGCGGATCCAGGGGGTCTAGACCCCCCACCTTTCTCAATAAAAGCACAACTGTTTTTTTAAATATCCAAAGAGAGAAATTTTATGAATAAAAAAACCCTCAAAAATCACAGGTGATCATAATTTAATCTTAAAAACAAAAAATCAACCAAGTCTTCCGTCTTATCCTTTATAATTTTTCTTATTTAAAATTTTGTGGGATATTTATTTGGTTATTATTTTTATTTTACTCTTTTGTGAATTCCAGACATAAAAAACTGCGACTCAAATTCAAGTGAAAATGCTCGATAACATATCAGATTTTTTTCATGTTTGAAATCAGTTTTCTTTTTCACATATTTGTTTGTTAAAAAAGGTTTCCACATTTGGATCCCCTTGCTTCTTTTCTTCCTTCCCCATTGTCTTCTGTATTCAGATCAAATTTAAATCGTTATTATAAACAAATCACTATTTCGGTGTTCGAATATTAATTTCAAAACGTTATGTGTATATTTTTGATGAGATAGTTTTTGAATTGAAAAAATCAAATGATGAAACAAGAAAATTAAAATAAAACCGGTTGATATGAGTATCCGTTAAGATGCTTGAAAACCCCCTGATAGATTATAACACGTTGGACAAATTTCAACTGTTATGAGAGCACTCCGTCAGATGTAACAATATACTAAGCAAATATCAAACCTAATTTTTGTGTTAAAAAACCCCAAATTGAATTTGAACACTACGTTAGCAAATTCAAGTGTATTTATTTTACCATGTAGTTGTGAACACAATGATTCTTCATGATTTGAATGCTAGTATGTTTACTTTCGAAATAGTATGAATAAAAAATATAAATAACAGTTTAGAAAATGTTAAAACTATTTAAAAAAATGTCCCCGAAAAACTGTTGTTTTTTTTTAAAGATTTTGATACTAGTTAGTATTTCGTCAGATCTAGTCAAGTACCATCGCAACAAACGTGATAACTCAAGATGCTGAACCACGAGATAACTTATGTCCAACGAAATTATTCTGAAAAATGTTGGTAGTGGATTAAGACAGGTTCGATCGAAGCCTTCTATGGGGTCCTCAGCAGAATTCGATTTGGGGCACTTCTTCACCACCTCTTGGGGCCCTCTAGTGGCCTAGGGGCCTTAAACATCTGCTTATTTCGCTTATGCCTCGAACCGGTTCTGGATTAAAAGATTAGAAAAAAGACTACCAGTTGGTACTTTGATTGATGGCTGATCGCTTAGGAACATCAGGTACTGTAAAGAGCTCATGGCCTTGAGTCAGACTGAACACAGCTTAAAATGGAAACACATCAAAGCGAAACAAAAAGGGACTTCAGGAGTCTAAAGATGATTAAGTGAAGATTTTCTATGTGTAGCATTAATTCTATAATTCCAATCATAAGAAATATTTTCAATTTCTGAAAAAGATAAATTAATGAAAAATTCAAAATCTTTGAAAATTTCAATTGATGTTGATGGTCGGATAACCATTTGAGTAGGTTTAGGCGTATGTGCTTGAAAGAGAGAGGGTCCTGAGAGCAAAAAAATGGTCTGACTGAATGTACTAAAAATGGTTTGAGTTTTCACGTGAGAATTTTGGATGATATTTCAGTAGTTATGCGTTCATTTTTTTTTCATGTTTTCCATATAGCAAATATTATTTTGTTTTCTAAATGAGGCTACGGATATATACACATTCAGTAGTAATGCGGGTAGGACAGGAGACAAGGCCAGGGGGAACCTTATTGAAGCTCAGCCTAAGGGGCCCAGATGGTAGATAATCCGTTACTGATTGAGGTATTTAAAGTGTTATCTCATATGCACACTCACTCATACATCTCTCTCTCTCTCTCTCTCTCTCTCTCTCTATATATATATATATATATATATATATATACATATATATATATATATATATATATATATATATATATATATATATATATATATATATACATATATATATATATATATATATATAAACACTTGAAACTTATGTATAACAGAAATTGATAGGAGAGAGATAGAAAAAAGTAAATATTAAGAGTACTCCTCATTGTAAACGAACTCGGTGCAATCTTTTGACCTGTCCGAGGAATATGAGCTAGCAATACGCACACACACACACACACACACAAACACACACACAATATATATATATATATATATATATATATATATATATATATATATATATATATATATATATATATATATATATATATATATACATATATATATATATATATATATGCGCCGGATGGATCAATAGGTCACGTAGTTATGAGTTAAATATCGATCTGAATTGTATAATGTTCGATCTGTGATGTGATAAGTAATCAAAACCGAATTATATGTACTGATGAGGTAGATTGTGCTTAAGATTAAAAAAATAGATATTCGTTGTGCACAATAAAATGCTTGTTCATTAATATGCGCTTTTTGATGTATTTACTTTGGTGATATCGCAGTTGTCTTGACACAACACACACATCAGTGATATTACCTTTTACACACACACACTCACGCGCGTACAATGATCAATTAATTATAGACAGAAATAAAAAATAAAATTCAATAAATCGAACCGTAGAAATATACTTAGATACTTATTATTAAATCAAATTTGGTCATCGTGTAGTCCATATGACCATCGCGTAATTTTCTAGAGCCAGGTCTAGGCTCTGGTATTCGTTGGGGGTGTCTTGGGGCCTTGCCAAGAAAAAAAAGCAAAGCGTGTGAATGGAAGCAGCAGGAATTTGTTCGATCCCTAATCCTATCTCACAGAATTGACGCCCACAGCCCCGGCGATGGGAAAGCAATCTAGAAGATACTTATCAAGCTTTAGTGAACAATATCCCTTGTTATAAAACATGAAATTGAAATCATAAAAATTTCGGACGCCAAGCTTCACGACGCGCGCGTTCACAACAACTTCAGGATGCTTAACTTGAACTACGAGATCTGAGTCGGTCCGAGGCATGAGCGAACTAAGCGACTGCTTAGAGCACCGTGGCCACCAGAGTGTCTCCAGGAGAGATGGGAGCTCCCCACCAAAAACCCAAAATTTTATAAGGCCCTGAACAAGATTGTCTGAGGTTGGGAAAATATAACTTGATGAAAATTTTCATATTATAAAAAAAGATGAAATATTTACGGTTACACATGCTTTGTTTGTAGAGTTCATCCAATCCTTGAATCGATTGAATTTTGCTGTTTCAAGTCATTCTGATTTGTTTTTTAAATTTCGTCTGCTGGTAAAATTGTTTGAACTTTTCTTCAGTTTTCCTGTCTTCTTGGTGTAAGCCTTCTTTGCAGTTGTTGGGAATGGAGAGATTTAGTGGCTAAGTGGGGAGGAGAGAAGAAGAGCCTCAGACATACGGTTTTTATTTCCAAGTCAACTTTGTGATAACAAGCCAGTTTGTCATTTCCATCTTCCCCCCTCCCCCATGGAACCGCCCGTCCTACACCCCAATCGGTCAGAACTCTATCCCTCCACCTCACCTTACCTTGCTTCTCACTATCTTCTTCCTCCTCCTCCTCCACCCAACACTTCCAGGTCCGCCCGCTTCTTAATCCCATACACTGTTCGGACGCCTCTTCGCTTCCATCTCACGAACACACATACACCCCCACAGAATTGAGATGAAGAGTCCCAAACACGCACACATGTTTGCCTCCAACATCCACGCACTCAACAATACTCTCAACGTCTACTACTCGTAAAATGTGTCCATACGTACCCAACGTGGATTTCACAGTGGGTAAATGAATTAACTATTCTACCCTAGAACGAATTTTCTTCGGTATAAGAGAGAAAAAAAAAAGGAACTAGAAATCCAGGGAAAAATTGATACAATCCAGACGACAGCACTAATAAAATCAGCTATAATACCAAAGGGATTTCTGAAGTTTAAGGCGACTTGCTGTCGCTTGATCCCCAGCTAAGGCCACCAGTCACAATTGGTGTTGAAAACAATAACAACAACAACAACAACAACAACAATAATAATAATAATAATAATAATAATAATAATAATAATAATAATAATAATAATAATAATAATAATAATAATAATAATAATAATAATAATAATAATAATAATAATGAAAAGAGTGGTGGAACATGAAGGTGACTGTAGTGCCAATCGTAATCGGAGCCCTAGAAACTGCTCTGAAGGGCCCAGCTGAAAGGCCGGAGGAACTAAGGATCCCAGGTAGAGCTGCAACTATCCGAACAGCTTTACTGAAATCGGCCAGAATACTAGGGAGAGTCCTGGGGTATTGAGAATTTGCGTGTCCCCGATGAAAGCCATCAGTCTCGGCTGGTGTGAAAACTCAACATCAAATAATCAAAATAATGATAATATCTACCTTCAGGTTCTGCCATGTCAGGTTTTTTTTTTTTGGTTTTTTTGGTTATTTTTTTTCTTTTGTTTTTCGTTCTATTCGGACTAAATTGAACGGCTTCAGGTCGGCAGCAACGTTAGCTGAAGACTTGGGACGGGAGCGGAGAGTGGTCAATCAGATCAGTCAGATGGTCGCTTGACGGCTGACGTCTCCACTGCAAATCACTTAGACCTTTCCTTTTCCACCACGGCAACCACGTTCCTTCCCGCCACCATCATCACCATCACCACCACCAACACCACACAACATCCGACTCTCTAGACTCTGCTTCCCTGGTGTCGCCACTGCGAGTGTAAGGAAGATGCCCTTCCCTGTTCCCTCCATCGACACCATTACCTGACAACTTGAACGGTCAGCTGGAAAACGGTCCGTCCATCTATCTCTATTCGTCCATCCGGCCGGGCACGTCGCCTCTTCGTAGGCATGTGCGTGTTATCTCGTCCGGTTTTTCTACTGAGATGGTTGTCTCTTTCTTTTGGCCTGCCTGTGATGAAACTCTTTCTTTTTGACTTCCTCTGTGGCTTATAACCTAGACAGATGCCCACACAAATCTCCAGCAGATTAATATGCTATTTATTAGATATTCATTACTAATATATTTATTACTGATATAATATACATACATATATATATATATATATATATATATATATATATATATATATATATATATATATATATATATATATATATATATATATATATATATATATATATATTAGTCCCTAAAGTAGTCAGCTATTTTGGAGAAATAGGGAAGACTTTAAATAATTGGTATATGTATTGGCGTAATTGAATCCGAATTCCTATCTGATATCAATATGTGTGTTACATTTCCGGAGTTGAAGCTAGTGATTTGGGGGCCCGGGGGCTTATCTCCTTGAGGGCCGCCTGTATCATTTAGGGATATTTGTTATTGTATCTTGGTAGTAAAAATTCAGTGGGTGAACTACTATTCAGCAAACATTTGAGTGGCCCTCCGTTGAGGGTCCTGGGAAGCGATTTGAAATCGCCACAACCCGTCATTCAGCTACCCCCCCCCCGAGCATTTCGATTGCTGCACATATTTCGTTGTTGTTGTTATTGTTTATATTTTATTGTTTTTTTCCAGGGCCATATCACTGACGATGAATGTGCAAGGTCGGGTTAATTTAGTAACATGCAGGATAAAATCCACGCAATATTATTGTGTTATCATTATTATTATTATTATTATTATTATTATTATTATTATTATTATTATTATCATTATTATTATTATTCGAGAGAACAGTCCATGAAACAAGCCCTATGGACCAGGCTGTTCGTGAATTATCAAACGAAGTTAAGATAAATCTATCCGTGCACACATTCATTACTATTAAATTTATCAAAACTATGTAATAGTTATAAAGAAAGATAAGAAATAATGAAAAATATAAAAGAAGTAGATATATAAAATGTTGGATATGATTGACTGTATGCGAGGTACTACCCCAGAATTCGGAGAGAATTCGACAACGAAAAAAAAAGTTCGAGGGAGACGGTAAAAACAAGGTGTTATGTTACTGCTCACAAACGGTAGTGGCAAAAATCCGTTCTACATTCGGACGCACTGTTTAATCAACCTTAAAGTTTGTGTAGCACTTCGTACATATATATTCATATTCATAATTGTAATTGGCAAGATATTCCATACACCTAGAAAAATTGAGGGCGTATGACGTAGAGTGATGGTTAACAAGGTAGGTTCGCTTGTAATAAGAGTTCGATTTTCACGTGGCCTCTCCTTTTGCTGAAAATCTAAGCTTAGTTAGTAGCGTCTCGTAATGTAACATCATGAAACCAATTAAAGGGTTGTTGGGATATCACAGATAATTTTATCATAGGTGTGTCAAGGGCGAGATGGCCTGACAGAGCTCATCCCTCTTCAAGCTGGTTTTGGAGTCGTCCGTCTAGACTGTTCGCCAACCATGGATAGAGAGCCCAGCCTGTCTTAATTAGTTACTCAAAGCTAGACGGGAAGAGATAGATTCATGCCTTCCCCAATGACATTAGTGCGACTTGAGCACAAACTTTTACCAGTGGGGTTTGAACTTAATTCTCCATACTATTAAGAGCTCGGGCTCCCGTACCTCACTGTGGGGTAAAAGTTAACATGCATTACTACTGTAGCGATTTCAATTCTCACTAGGTGCCCCACACTTGTGGTCTTGGGTCAGACTAAGCCAACCTGAAGAAATAATCGTGTCCTGTCGCTTGGTTTAGATCGTTGCATATTTCCCACCGGTGTCAGTGGTCAGCGTTCGATCCCAAGATTGAATGACTCATCAGAACAGAAAAAAAAGATTCCTGGAGTATCAGGACAACTGCCCCGGAACAATTTCTCCCCATAGAACAACTACCCCCCCCCTCGATATCCCTTAGATAATTGACTCTTGACGATTACCTCCCCGGCCAATTTCCCCATGGGTGTGATCATTTACATGGCCAACAATTCATTTCTACAAACTTCAACTTCGGCTTTACAGTTGCTATGCTATTGTCAGGGGGCAATCATCCGGGATCAATTATAGAGAGGGCAGTTGTCCTAGAACCCTTTTCCGGCCGGAAGCCGACCGGTGATTTTACTGCGAGGCAACGCTTATCTCCAAGTTGAAAATGTGACCCAGGAAATGATCATGGAGCTGGGTTAGAAAGTTCTTGCACTTTCAGACTATCGGAAAATTCATTGAAGAAAACATCGAATCAAAATTGGAATCGTTCTTTTCTGACGGACTACACTATTCAGCTGAAAGGTCATAGAAATCACGGAAAATGCTCTAATGACTGAATATTGAGACTATGAATTTATATAAGAGATTTTGTCAAGACAATGCCGGAAACTTTTGTATCAGCCTCTCAGCAATTTTCTCTATCCCAGTTTCTTTCATTTCGATAACTTCGGTTTTTCCTGTGTACGAACCAGAACCTATAAATTGCCGCTTGCAGGTTTTCTCTTTTCTCGAGATCTTTGGTAGATATTGACTTATTTTTGGCCTTGTGCCTGACTAAACTAAGAGCAACAAGTGAGGATTTTTAGTCACTGCTTTATAACAGGCGTTCATTTTATTCTGGTACAAGGCCACAATAATGACCAATCCAGTAAAACTTAACAATAACTTGCTAACCTTCACTCTACGGCAGGTGAAGATTTTTTTCTAAATTTATTCATACAATAAATGTAAATTCAAAAAGTTGAGGATATTTCGACAACTCTGCTATCATCTTATCAAAAAAAAATAACTTGGGTTTTTCGTTTGTATTCTCTTAACAAACGAAACTGCAGTGAGCTTTGATAGCTAAGATTATTTAGTGTGATGAGAATTAACAAAAGAGAGCCGTTTTGTCTATCTATATTATGATTTGCGACTTATTTGCAACCGTCCGTCTGATATACTTTAATATAATCACATATGTAACTAGTACGTCTGACACACCGTCTTGGGTCGACAACTCTAGCCAAAGGGGTCAACAGAAACATTTTTTTTGTTCAAATTCCGAATCGGTTCAATAAAACTTTCAGTATTTACTCCTTGATTGCTGAATCTATTTCCGAAAGAGTTACTTCGTGAAAAAAAAAATAGTGAAAAGATACTTTTACGGAAGAAGCCCCCAGTATTTAATTTTTCGGATATCTCAATGACTATCGAATCGAACTCTGTTGCTATATAACAGAAGAACATAATTTCATATCAGATTATTCGCCATTTGGGATTTTAATCCTAAACCACTGCTTGTAATTGAATGACCATGAAGTCCACGATTAACCAGTGTTCGTTTAAGTTTTTTTTTTCAAGTGTTTCAAATTTAATACAGAATGAATGCAAGAACTTTAGCGAACAATACTTTTCCAATTACTGAGTAAATATACTAACACGGAACACAGCTTTACGCATACTACTATCAAAGCAAAGGCTATTTATTACGAATTTCGGAATTTGCACCTAGATGGAATTCATTTTGAGACTGAGATCTCATGTTTTTTATTATCATCAATATATAGTTAAACTCCAGTCCAAGTCACGTTAAACCAAACTTATGAATAAAATTTACATTTCCCTACCATGATTTGAAATCATGATCAATTGGTTAATAGGCGACTCTCTTACCAACTGCGCTTAAAAGACATGTCTTATATATCTATGAATTTATTTATACATTATACAATATAAAAGTTGCAGTATTCTTTCCCAATCGGGATACTAGTCTGTCTTTGATTATTTTCAGTTTGAAAATTTTACTAAATTAATGCGAATTATGTCTACCTAAAAATATTTCTGAACAGGACCCTCTCCCTGTTACTTAATAGTAATATTTTCCCTCCTAAATGATTAAGAAGATTATGTTATTGATGTTGCGTACTGAAGTATAACACGTATTAATGATTTTTAAATATGTATTTCAGGAGAAAAAGGATCAGAAGTAGAATTCGGATCCCGAATTTTTTTCAGATCGAAAGCACAAGTTTTCAGAAAACACCGTAATCAAAATATGATGTAATCAAAACAAAGATGAAATGTGATATTATTTTCACAATATTATTTCATGTAGTTAAATGGGTCCGAATTCTAATTTCATCTTTGTTTTGATTGAATTAAATAAAATTTTGATTAGAGTGCAATCTGAAAATTTTGAATTGAATGACTTCTGGGGTCCAGATTATATATTTGATCTAGAAAAAAATCAATCAATTCTTATTTAATTCGTAACTCACCGCCCAGACTTTTGGAAACAATTAACTTTTTGGTCAGAATAAGATTAAGTATTATTTCAGCAAGGACTATTCAAGAAACGAGATACGTGAGATGAACTTACCAATCATCTCACCATAACCATGATTACCGTCGTTGTATGCAGGGTAACCATATGGTACTTTTTAAGACCAAAAGTGGGTTCCGAAAATAAAGATTCGGTGCCGAAGAAAAATTTACCGAAGATAACACTTCCTCACACACAAATGATGAGATATGACACAATTGTACATGAACAATCGATTAAAAAAATATGTATTTTTGTGCATTTTCACGCAAGCTTTGTCTGAATAAAGTTATTTGATCGTTTAGGTATTGAAGCGACTTAATTTAGTCTCAAGAACAACATGCAAATTTGGTCTTGCGCGAAACCTGGTTGAATGGGCAAAGTCGATTTTTTTAACTCATGGGAACAAGTGTGCATAATAATACAGAGAAGACTCTCTCCTCCAAAAATCTTCGTTGGTGAAGCCAAGCCATTCACACACACACACACACACACACAATATATATATATATATATATATATATATATATATATATATATATATATATATATATATATATATATATATAAATATGTGTGTGTGTGTGTGTGCGTGTGTGTGTGTGTGTATGGTACGTGCCATACTAAGCTAAATTTAGTAAATATGTATATATTTATGTATCTGTCTATTCCTTTTCTCACTCTAGATGAATTAAATCCTGTGGCATGTGCAAGATTTAAGATCAGTAAATATCTTTATTTCTCACTCTGACAGTTTATCTCTGAAAAGAGAGGGGCCACACACACATACATTTATTTACGAAGTTTTGTTTAGCCTTGCGCATGCCACAAGATCTCTCTCCCTCTCTCTCATATATATATATATATATGTGTGTGTGTGTGTGTGTGTGTGTGTAATATATGTACACGTAGGTAAGACCCAACTGAACCAACTTCTCAATAAACTGTTGACCCTAAGTATAATAAACTGAAGGCGAGAAGTTTAGACAGATACCAGCGATAAAGCATACGTACTGTCACATTTCGTCAATGTAAACATTTATACGGTCTATTAGATAAGTCGCATGTGGTATATAGTACCTGTTACCCAGGGACCTAAAAAATCTGACCAGTTGTAATGGTTTGTGAAACTGGTTTGCTAACCACTGCTCCCCGGCGAGACATTTCGTACTGATAATTTCTTTACTTAGCAAGTTTACAAGTATGGGGTACTTGATGCCAGATTTATTTTCTTCACAAAATCAGTTGAACATGAGACTTAGAGGCAAATACAAAATTGCTCAATTCCATTGACCTGTGTCACGAAGGTGTCCGGAGTACTCCCGGTTCTTCACTTATGGCGCAATGGAGAGATGCGACATCGGGGGCGGATTCCACAGGAGTGAACAATATATTCTTCTTTTTGAGGCCACTAAACAAATCCTAGGCTCAGTAAGGATCAAAATGAGACTCGGACGGATGATCTTTGTACTGAGCGTGGAATACCAGCAGCTCAAAGTACCCCAACAGAGGCAGTCAGCCAGGGAAACCAAATGCTATGGGCGCCTATCATGTATCTGAGACACAAGGACTTTACAAATACAAATGAAATTGTGGGAAAATCAGTAGTTCGAATAAAATGATAACAATCAAAATAAAACAACCCGATGTGAAGTCAGATATTTCAGGAACATCTGACAGTTAAAGATCATAATTATTTGCCAGGGATGGAAATGGACACCGTCCGTGTTATGATGATGAATTTGTTATATTCATCAAATGATTATCTATATGCATGCTATATCTTTCTCACTATAAAACATAAATAAATAAATATGATAATATAATACTTTAATCAAAGGGCACCGAGGCTCACCTTGACCGGGACTAAAAAAACTGGCTATGAAAAGGCGTACGTTCTCTAGATCAACAGAGAGATCAAGGGGGTCAACTTTAGATTTAAACAAACGGTTCGTGCCGGCTGGATTCGGCCTTTTCATGGCGAGGTGTTAATAGTGACCAACTGAATAGGGTAGGGCACGAGGCAGAGGTCGATTCAGGGTGGCTGTCGGCCGTGATCTTCTCAAAACACTCCATCCTCGCCGGGTATTATTCATCAATTCATCATATTCAAGATACAGCAGATGGTCACTGTCGAATGCAGACCACACCCGTAGCTTTTATTTTATTTTTAATTTATCTATTTTTTCAAATATTTATTTATCTATTAAGAGAATAATTGATCGTGCTCTTCCAGGCGAACCGCCAGCTTTTTCAGAATTGGGATCTACACGGTATTCAAACGGCCGAGGTGAACGTTGTCCAGCCAAGATTGAATGGAAGTTGAAAAGTTATAATCAGGCCTGGCCGTGGTGAACGTAGTCGGTAGCTTCGAGCGCAAAGGTTAGCATACTATCAAATGAGCGAATTTCAAGTCTCAAGTAAGGCGCTTGAAACCCTTACACCGGTCATGGTTATAATCTTTTAAAAACGCAGAAAAAATACAGGTAAATCTTCTATTTTGCACGAGATGTGTTCCGAGAAAACGGACTTTCTAGGAGCTTTGCTCAAACTGGGTACAGTACAGACGGAACTCTTACAAGAAGGAGTGGATGATGTAGGAGCTTTGTCTGTACTTACTGTACATTTTCTGACCAACCCATCAAACCCGGCTAAAGGTTTCCGTTTCATTAATTTCAAGATAAAACGGTTAACATTTTATGTATCCAGTTTACGTTACTCAGAAGTCAGTTTCATTTGTAAATAAATCATTGAACTATTTATGTTCTTCCCAATTTGATTAACCAGCCAAATCTTGGATATTGCCCTGAGAAAAAACGTATAAGTGCGTACATGCAAACACAATGTAAATTCGTATATATCAATACGTATAAGTATGTATATATACATGCATAAATACACACACACGCACTTAGGTAATAATTAAAAACTTTCTGGTAAATCCATGGTCCATCCAAAAGTGTTCCGCTAAAAGTGGATCCACTGTTTTTTTTTACGTGGATGATCTTATTATTTCGATGTTTATTCACATCATCACCAGAACATTATAAATGGAAGTAACTGTTTTAAATTTACCAACAAGCAAAATAAAAAAGTAATTTAGTATCCGTGATATTGCCAAGATAGAAAAAAATGGACATATATATATATATATATATATATATGTTCACTCACTCACTCACACACACTCACACACACACACATATATGTCATTGCGGTCGATGGGCAGCTGCCTCTTCTTGTTTATTCTCTTTTCCTGTGTATACGGGTTATGGTCCAGTCCATGCTGGTTGTGTTTCAGGTTGGGGTGGATGAGTTAATATCACTTTAGTAGGATGCTTGCTGTAGGGTTGGGGTAATGTGGTTGTTCATTCATTTTTCTTATCTTCGGATAAGATGGCGTGGAGCATAATTGAACGATATACATATATATATACATAAGGACGAAGGTAACTCCATCAAACATGGCTGGACATGATATTTGATTAATAAAACAAGAGTTGAGATTGATTGTTTAATATCACGATGTTTATTTGCAACATCATTCAAAAACGGTACAGGTGAAACATATTTTTTTAATCAAAACTTACCAATGCCAGGGACAAGATATCTCGTCTCAGCAAGTCGTTAGTTCAGCGTCACGAACTACAACTCATCTTA